>CM028130.1:723667500-724045000 GCA_016271365.2 Neoceratodus forsteri | reverse complement strand
CCTGCATGTCTTGCTGCTATCACAAAAATTGTTGTAATTTAAAAATGGTAAAATATTTTTTCACCAAACTATCCAAAGGCACACCCTTGCCACAGACCACATCATCCTTGGAAACTTTAGAGAAAATTAATCATTTCCTTTGGTATATAGTTGATGGGAAAAGCTTGATCAGTAAATTAACAGTAAATTTACAGTTTGAACAGTAAATCTACAGTTCAAACTGTTTTCATTTACTTGCTTTTCTTGTGGCTATCACAAAAATCATTATAATTCAAAAATGTTAAAATATTTCTTCACCAAACCATCCAAAAGCATACCCTTTCCACAGTCCTCATCATCCCTGAAAATGTCAGAGAAAAATTTCATTCCATCTGGTCTGCAGAGGATGGTAAAAATTCTCATGTTTACCAATGGGAAAAAAGTGTTTTTTTCTATTTTTTACCACTTAATATCTCAAAAACAATACAAGATGTCATCACAAAACTTTTCATGTCTTGAGACTCTGGCAGAATGACTGCGCAGGCCAAATTTTGTGCTATTTTGTCAAAGTATGCCAAAGTTATTCAGGTGCAAATTTTTGAATTTAACATTCAAGTGCTGTACCATTATAAGACCAGATTGTGGACAACAAGCCATACACCACCAGTGAAGGATGGGCTGGGCAGGACAGAGCAATGACCGCTGTATTGGAACGTGACCAGGGTTGTGATTTTTTGAAGGGGGCTCGTCATACTGTGGATCGGGTGGGGAGGGAGGGAGGGATTACTGAACACCAGGGAACAGGTTTTCCTACATTGAACAGGATATCTAGTGGGGGAAGAGACCACTAGTCACCAGGGCATATTGATTATTGAGTACAGATCGGCATGGGTGTGGTAGGGGTGGAGGGACCACTGGACACCAGGGTATAGTATGAACAGATTGGGCATGGGAGCAGGTGGCGGGAGGGACCACTGGACACCAGGGTACCATATCTATTAATACTTGGGCTTGCAATCAGCAGGGGGACCACTAGTTGCAGGGAAGATTCCTGGTGAAACGTTTCAATAAAATAAATAAATAAGATATGGATATATATTATAAATTATAGAGGCGCAATAGCGCCACTATAGTTAGGGTTGAGCAGCAGTTTCTATGTTAAACCTGAAATTTTTCACTTTAATAACTTTGCAACCATTCATCATATTTGCAAGAAATTGGGCATCCTCTGTCCTGTGGGGTAGATCTCTTGACGTGGCAAGTGTCAATCTGGTTGGATGTGCAGATTCTGAGATCTGGATAGTGAAAAAAAGTAAAACAACACCCGGTTTTGGTGTTTTTCATCATTGGCTTGCTGCTATATGGTGTGGAAGTTCTGCCTGATTTTTTCAGGGTATAAAGAACGTTGGTAGAAGAACAGGCAGTGAAAATGTTCTGCAAATCCATTGACCAGTTGCAAAGTTATTACATTTTTTAGTTCCTATTATGTCCTATGGGAGTTTGCTGAACATTCCATTTCTCAGATAGAGGTGTTTCTCATGAAGGGAGATTTCATCTCACGTAGAAGGATTGAGCCTCATGAGATCAATCCTTCTTCACGAGATTTGGAATCCCTCTTTGTGAAAAAAAAATCCTTTGACGTGAGCCACCATCTTGTTTTACATTTAAAAAAAAAAATGAAAAACTACAAAAGTGAATCTAACAAGATACATCAAGGCATGTATCTTGTTTATACGGACTCCCTTAGATGGATTCCTAAGTGACTGCATGCAATGCAGCCTATGAGACTGTTTTATTAGCAATTTAAATTCCTTTTTTGCCACTCGCTAACTCACCAGGCAGAAGTTAGTGAGTGGCGAAAAGGGAATCCTTTTCGACACCCTCTGGTCATTTTCCATGTTTTTTTCACAAAAAATGCCGATATCAGGGTGCCCAATACCCGTGTTGACTGTATGCCCCCTCCCTGCCACTGTGGGACACTGGGGAGCCCACTCCCAGTGTTCCCCAATATGTTTTATTTAATTTGCCAAAATGGGGTGCCCAATCCCCATGTCAGCACTAGCACCCCCCCAGCACTCTCAGTGTGGGACACTGGGTAGCCCACTCCCAGTGTCCCTTGTTATTTGTCACACACCCCACTACTGTGGAACACTGGGTAGCCCACTCCCAGTGTACTCAAACAATGTTAAGTCCCTGTAATAAAGAAAACAATCCCCCAATGTCTTTTTTATTTTTTTAAAACCTGTAAAAAAGAAAACAGCCCCTCGTCATCTCCCCTTACCCCATCTCCCATCCTAACCCTCCCTCTGCACACCCACCTCCCCGCATCCCCCCTTACTCCATACTTACCTCCTGAGGTCAGCAGCTGTGATATTCTGTGGACCAGGACACGTCTGCACTCTTCAAAGCTGAACTGCGAACTGAAGATTCAGGTAAGCACTGTATAATGGCTGTCAATGGCATTTTGAACTTATGTTGATATCTTGGCCATTTTTTGAGATTTTTTCACACAATTTTCAACATGGGGTTCTTGGAAACCCACCTCATGAACAAGGTCACTGTCATTTTGTTACTCTGTCCCAAAAGGTGATTTCACGGTTGCTGCACGGAATCACCTTTTGGGACCGATTAACAAAATGACAGTTCCAGTGTTCATGAGGTGGGGTCTCAAAAAGTCAAGAAGGTGCATAGATGACAGTGAATGTGATGCCCATTCATAAGAAAGGTGATAGGGCCGATCACATAAACTATAGGCCCATAAGCCTGACCTCAGTGCTAGGCAAGCTGATGGAATCTGTACTAAAAGATGTGATAAAAACATGTTTAATAGAAACTAACCAGAAAGACTGTGAGCAGCATAGATTTATGGCAGGAAGGTCATGTGTGACTAACATGCTATGCTTTTATGAAAACATTTCTGCAGCATTGGATAGGGAGGAGGCGGTGGATTGTGTGTCTCTTGATTTCACGAAGGCCTTTGATAAAGTTCCTCACATTGAAATATTACATTGCCTAATGGATATAGGTATGGGTCATAGAGTGAGCCAATGGATACAGGCTTGGCAGGCAGATGGTAGTAGTAGTAGTAAAAAAGTTTATTTCCGATATCAGAAACAGGATAAAACCCAATTTAGCATCAGCTAATTTACAATGGGGTCCTACTGTACAAAAGCATCAGTTTCATTTTAAAAAATACAAATACACACATTATACATACATGCAACACAGTACATATATGACCAAGGAAAGAAATGGAAAAGTAAAAGTTACAACAATATATCATATATATACAAGTATCTCAAGTACAACAAGTTTTTAAGGACATTACTTCCTTTACAAGCCATGATTTTATTTCATTCCACGTTATTTTATTTGTACTTAACCTCCAGTGTCCTGGCAATAAGTTCCACAATTTTGGACCCTCATATCCATAACAATGTTGGTCCCTCACTGTTCTCATAAATGGTACCCTAAATTTTACTTCCCCTGCAGATCTCAATCCTACTTTAACATTCCACTTCCCCAGGAACTCCACTAAATATCCTGGTGCTTTTTTAAAATAACAGCGATAGGTTAACCATTGCACATGCATATTTCACCGTTCTATCAAGGATATCCAATTTAAGTTGCTGTAAAGGGTGCAATGATGTGTTTTCCAAGGTGCATCCAAAACAAAACGCGCATATCTATTATAGATAGCATCAAGCTTTTCCAGGCTACCCCTGGCTGCCCCTTTATATATGACATCACTATAATCAATATGTGGAATTATCATCGAATACACAGTCTTTAACCTAGCATCAAATGAAAGACAGTTTCTATGTTTATACAATACCCCCAACTTTTTACTCAATTTTTGTATCAAGTTATCAATATGAAAATCCCAACTACAATGGGAGTCCAACCAGACTCCCAAATATTTATAGCAGTCCACAGAGGCCAGGCTACACCCATCCAGTGTCTCAATATCCAAATCCATAGATACTTTTTTATTTGAAAGCAACATTACCTGTGACTTTTGTGGATTTAAAACCAAACCATGTTCTGAAAAATGTGTTTGTAATATATTAAAGTATTTCTGTAATTTTTCCTGTATATGTCCCACAGATTTCCCTTCAAGATACAATATTGTATCATCTACACACAAATGATGCCGGACCTCATTCATCAGATGTCTGACACCATTTGTATATATATTAAGTAGGATGGGTCCTAGCACTGGCCCCCTGTGGTACACCAGAATTAATGTTTAGATAACTGGATACAAAATTACTACCTAACCTAACCCTTTGTTGTCTGCCATCCAGGTAGTCATGGAACCAATCCAGGGATCCCTGGCTGAGGCCAACGGATCTCAGTTTTTCCATCAATACCTGATGGCCCAAAGTGTCGAAAGCCTTCAACAAATCAATATATATGGCCCCAACCAGGAGGCCCCTATCCATGGCCACCTGGATGTCCGACACAGCCTTAACAAGTGTACTAGTAGTACTAAGTTGTGCCCTAAAACCTGACTGATATTTATTGTATTTTTTAATTTTTTCAAGATAACTATTTAATTGAGAAACCACAATTATTTCAAACACTTTAGAAGTGACCGAAAGCAATGATATTGGTCTATAATTTCGCATATCATTTTTCTGACCTCCCTTAAACACTGGTATCACTTCTGCCTGTTTCCAGACTAATGAATAGGTACCAGTCCTTAATGAAAGGTTAAAGATGTCAGTCAATATTGGGGCTATTACTTGGGCAGCAATTTTAAGCAAAAAAGATGAAATGCCATCTGGACCTTGGGCCTTATTTATATTTAATTTTAACAATTCCCAATAAACTTGACATGGAGTAATATTTTGAAAGCAAAACAATGGTCCATTTTCAACTCTCTTTTCTTGGTTTCTCTCTTGCTGGATTGTACCAGGAGGGGGACATACATTAACCTGAGAAAGCCCTACATCAACAAACATTTTATTTAATATAGCAGCTGCCCCATCTGAAAGTTTCAATGGGCCATTTTCTGCCATAAAAGCATTTGGCAGCTCTGAGGTCTTATTTCCTTGTAACTTTTTAGCCATATTCCAAAAATCCCTAGTTTTTTTAAACTGTTCAGTTGCCATTCCAGTTAAATAAAAATCTGATTTTGCTTTCCTTATTTGTGCAATATACAAATTACTTGCTGCTCAATATTTTTCCCAAAGCACTCTCTCATTTTTTTTTGCTAATCTCCATGCAGCATCCCTTTTCTTATGATAAATTCTTAACTTTGCAGTGTACCAAAGGGAATTTTTATTTTAGATAGATCACAGATAGTGTGTATCAATGGCTACTATTCAGATGAGGTGCCGGTGACTAGTGGGGTCCCCCAAGGATTGGTTATGGGACCGGTGTTATTCAGAATATTCATGGCACAAATGGGAGGAGGAGTATATAACTGGATAAGTAAATATGCAGATGACACTAAATTGGCAGGGCTGGTGACACAACCTGGGGGTGCAGGAAATTCAAAAGGATCTGGATAGCATTTATAGCTGGACAAATGGTAGAGGAATGTGTTTTAACATAGACAAGTGCTGTGTGATCCACCTAGGAAACAGGAACCCCTAGCAAAACTATAGCATAAATGGGCAAATGCTGTGAAAATCAGAGATGGAAAGAGACTTGGGTATTCTGGTGGACCACAAACTTAACTATCAGGCCCAGTTTAATAATCAAATAATAAAAGCAAAAAGGGTGTTATGGAATATAAAGAAAAACTTCAGAAGCCCAAGTAGGGTGGTGATCATGCCACTGTACAGAGCCTACATTAGACCAATACTGGACTACGGTGCCTCAGTGTGGGGACCCACAAATAAGGGTGCAATGGCAGGGATTGAGAGGGTGTAGAGGCAGGCCACTAGAATGATACAAAACCTACAGGGAGAGTCCTATGAACAGTGATTAAGTAAATTGAAACTGATGTCCTTAGAGACAAGAAGAGTTAGAGGAGACCTATTGATGTGCTATGACATAATGTGGGATGACTATATGTTAAATGAACTAAATCTGCAGTTTAAAAATGATCAGAAGGGCACCTCTCCAGTTGAGACACATCAAGTGTAACACAAACAGGAGAAAGGACTTCTGCATTCAGAGGGTGTTTGCCCTCTGGAATGGGTTACCAGAGGAGATTATCTGCTAAAAAACAAGGACCAGTTTAAGAAAAATCTGGACTACCATATTCTAAATGGGCACAAACTGACATGTTATGGGTAAAGAGGACAGGAGCGGCAATGGGTCAAACATGGGGCCTCCATAGCTCCTAACTACTTAGTATGTATGAAACAGTATGTTGCAAATTTGGTGAAAAAATTCCAAAAAATGACTGCGTTATGAGCATGAGTTGCACAGTATCTATGCACACTCATAACTTTGCCAATTTTTTATATTTTCACTCCAGATTTTCAACATTGCCATTTTTTCACACCTCCTCATGAACAATACAGCTGTCATTTTTCACATCCTGCCCAAAACCTATTTTCACACCTGTGGTGCATAATGGCATGGTCGGTGTGCAAAATCAACTTTTGTGACAGATTAACGAAATCACAGTGCCACTGTTCATGAGGGAAGGTCCCAAAACATCCATGTTGAATATTTGGTGAAAAAATCCAAAAAATGACTGTTACGAGCATGCATTGCACAGTTTCTACACAAGCTCAAAACTTTGCCAGTGTTTCATATTTTCACTCCCTATTTTCAACATTGCCATTTTGTCACACCATCTCATGAATAGTACAGTTGTAATTTTTTCAAATCCTGCTAAAAATGTTTTTTGCACCTGTGGCGTAGAATGGCATTACAGTTGAGTAGAATTACATTTCAATAAGGATTGAAAGTTTTCGGTACTGGGTACATGCGGTAAGGTGATAAGAAGGTTATGTTGAACATTTGGGCGAAAATTATTTAAGATGGCACAATAATGACTATTTGTTGCAATTTCAGTATGCCTGCTCATAACTTGATGCACTGAAGTGCAGGGGCCAGAGGCCACTATGTTTAAACAGCTAGATACATATGCACATCTGTGGAGGGATGGAAACACAGGATCCTTCACCTTGTGTTCCCACAGTAAAATAAAAATACTATTATACAATCTAAAAAAAGTAAGGAACTAAATTGCAAAAATCTTAGTTAATGCATCAGTTAGGGTTAAAGCATCAAAAGTAGTGAAATATGGCTTTAGGGTTTTCAATCCTAGCACACCACCACTCACCCTGCACAGATGAAGATGGATCAGGGGATTGGAATTGGCATCTCCAGCCCTAATGCTCACCACATTCCTTTACAAAATAAGCTGGGCAGCCACAGCATAGAAGAATGGGATGAGTGTTAGGACTGGAGATGCCAATGCCCATATATCCACTATGGGAGAGCACTGGGTGGGGGGAAGGACCACTAGACAGAGACTCTTGTGGCTGCCTATTGGGCAGGAACTGGGGGGGCATGCTACACTCTAGTGCAGCCTATGTAAATGTGCCCATAATGGGCATGCAAATGGCCACATAGTGCCTTGCATGCTCAAAAGGTTCATTTACATGGCTGCTTTTGAGATTTGGAAATAGCACACCTGCACTATCCATTTTGGATCTGTATTCCTGGCTCTATGATAGGGCAGTGCTAATGGGATTAGCGTTAGCACTAGTGAGGTTTGCGCTGACTAGTCCTGACCCTATTCAATGTCGAGTAGTGCAGGTGTGTTATCTGTCTGTGAATAGTGACCTTTGATACCCGGACAATCGCAGCACAATGCAAACTTTGTGCTGTGCTTTGTGCCTTTTTGTGAATCGAACCCCTGGTGACTTTTTTCCTTAACTTTTCATTTTCCTTCTTTTTATGTTTTGGGCATACAGTAAACCCTAACAGATGCAGCAAAGTATTTTTTTGCAATAAACAGAATAACTAATGATAGGATTTCTAAAGTTAAGATTGCTGTTGCTCAGTCTAACCTGCTGCCAATGTTTGAGCATGGCTCATTTATCTGGTGCAGGGAATCTATAAAAATATTACACAAAATAATGGTGCTACAAATCCGGGTGTTTTTCTCTATTGGTAAACAAAAGGACGCATCATTGTGACTTTTATTTTGATTTAAATTAGTTGTCTTCTGAAAATAAAACATAAGTTATTTAGCATACACATTTTTAAACACTAAATAATCTACAGTCAAGCCATTTGGTATAGTCAAGTATTTTCTGACACAGAAGACAGAGACAGACATATCAGCATCCTCAGAGAAGCCTTCACAGATCAAGGATACCACCCACAGATTAAAGACCAGATCTGCTGGGTAAGAAGAACTTACTTGAATATGAGAAAAAAAAACTGAAAAAAATGATTGCATGCCACTGGTTGTCACATACAGCCCCCACACCGAACAGCTGCACAAGATCATTACAGATCTCAATCCTATTCTCCAAGAGGATGAAAGGCTGCAAGTTGTCATTCCACAATCCCTACTCCTGGCACACAGGCAACTCCACAATCTGTGGCAACTTATTGTCCAAAGCAAGATGCCAGCAGATAAGAATGTATCAAGAAAATTCTGCTGCCACCACAGAAGATGCCAAACATGCCCTTACATCATTAGTACAAAAACAATCCCCATTCTTCACAAGAAACAGGACTACAAAATGCAGGGTACATTCACCTGCTGCTCTGACAATGTTGTATACCTGAACATGTGCTCAAAATGTCCCAACACAAATCTTTATGTCGGAGGAAACTGGATAGACTCTTAGGAAGTGAATGAACCTGCACCACTACAATATCAAATACCAGATAAGGAACATACGAGTGGGTGAGCATTTCTCCAGCTTGGGACATGGTTTAGATGACACGAAACTGGTAGTCCTGAAGGGAAACTTCAGAACACAGAGGAAAGAAGGGCCTTAGAGTTTAAATTTATGCAAATGTTTAATACCCTGGAAAGTGAGCTGAATAAAGACATAGAGGTTTTTTTCTCTTGTAATCTTTGAACACAGTATTTCCTTTGTTAATCAAATAAACTGGTCTCCAACATAACAAAACAAAAGGCCATTATAAACAGTTTATTATCACTTTCTGCTCAGACTCTGTTTGGTGCAAATCAGCATCATTAAACTTATTAGCTTAATGTTTTAAAATTGTGGTAGCTTTTTGTCTGCAAGTTTTAAAAAACTTCCTGTACTGTGGCAGCAGCTAGAATGTAAATAGTGATATTATTTCTACTGCTTTGTTGTTAATTAACACTTCTAAATTTACTCAAACCATTGCAGTTCTTTTTTTTTTCTTGCATTGTTAATCAAAATATAGTTACTACAAAGGGCAGGCAACTTCAACCTACATTTTTTTAACTTTCTTTTTATTAATTTTTTTTAAATTTTACATTCATCCAAATTAGTGCAACTGTTATTTAAAAAAAACTAGCCCAATTCATTCTGGGGAAAGAGCAACTTATTACCATTATATCAAATGCATATGCTTATAACTAGACATGCCTTTATTTATATTTCATTCTGACCCTATTTTTCTCTTACTAAATACTTATTTTTACTCTCATCTCATCTCAAAGCCCTTTTATCAAATTAATCTATGTATGTCCACCCTATCCAGACTGGACCCTTTCTTCAATGCTTTCTGCCATTTTGCCCTTGATGCACCCCCTCGTACCCACCACTGCAACCTTTTCCATTCACTGGCCCTCCCACCCCTTAGCAACCAGAGACTGCTTCACAGTGCTAAATTTACTTCTAACTTCTGGCTCGGTTCCCTTCCACCCTACATCGCCTCCTCCCTATCTTCTCCTCTAACCCCCTCTCATGCCCTCAGGTCTACTGACACTCGACTATTGGTAATCCCTCACCGTCGGACCTCTGTAGGCCAATCAGCCTTCTTCTACCATCTCCTGAAGCTTTGGAATGACCTGCCAGTCCAAATCTGCCATTCCTCCACTAGGTATTCTCTATCCTCTGCACTCTTAAACTACTAAGCAGTTAACTGTTCATGTACCTGACCCACTCCCCCCTTCCTACTACTACCCCCCCAATGCTCCTCCTACATCCTATGTGGCCTGACCAGTGGCTTTAACTACCGGCTGTAAATGCTGGCATATACTTCTGCCAATCTCCACACTTACTGTACCCCATACTGCACTTCTGCCTTGTCTCCCTGTCAAATGTATTCCCTTAGTCAGTGATTGTCACCCATGTATAGTGTAACACAATCCAGGTATAAACCTTACTTCTTGTTCTCCCTTGGCTACTAAACCTTCCCTATACTGTTTCCCTACTTCATGTACCCCCTCTTCTATACAAGGCAGTTCAAAGCCCTGTAAGCAATGTGTAACTCTAATTCAATTCAATGTAACTAATGTAAGTAATGGATGCATGTAAGTAATGATACTCTCAATTCATGACTCCAATGTGTAACTCAGTGCTGTGTGTCATGTACTCACTGCTCTCCTCTGTACCCTCCCCCCCAGGATGCACCGTGAGATGAGCATCTTGTTGCCCAGTGTGCCTTTCCTGGTGAAACATTTCAATAAATATAAATAAATAAAATGTATTTTATGCATTTAAGAAACAAAAACTTATAAGTCATCTGTAACTTCCATATCCACAGCTATCTGGGACATCTCTTTATCAGATGTTGTCAAAGATTCTTTGCTGGAACTTTGTTTATATTGTGCCCATAGAAAAGCTGACACTTGGTCTGGATCAAAGAAGATATACTGTTTGTTTTTGAAAGTTATTCCAACTTTGGCTGGTGGTAGCATTTGAAATTGAGCTCCAAGTTCCAAGATATCTTGTCTATATGCAAGTAGTTTCCTTCTTCTCTGCTGTGTTGAGAATGCAAAATCTGGATATACATAAAAACAATGTGTTTTATAGATTGAGACCTTTATTATTAAATGCAAATGCTAAGAATACTGTAATTTTAGCTTCAGCCTCAGTTTATGCTGTTTTTATTGCTCCATCAAGTCCTCTGTCTTTTGTTTGGCACTCTAAAGGCTTTTGTTATAAAAGGTAGATAATCAGCAGGTAGATTATAAACTTGAAAAATTCGATTTTTATCATCCCCCAAGTGCCATCAAAATCAGAATCTAATTTTAAAGGCAGTCCACAAATTCTTAAGTTCTGAAAACAAATCTGGTTTTCAAGCATTTCCACTTTTCTTTTAACACCATAATTATTTTTGACCAGACCTCGTGTTGCTATTGTACTTCCAAACAGGTAACCTTATCATTCAAAGAAGTTAGTCTCTCAGAGTTGGTTTTTACCTGCAGCATGACCATTTTCAAATTTTCTCTGGTCATCTTAGCTTCATGCTGAAGAAAATCCACTATTGCATTTAAAGCATCAAACCTACTTTCCACACATTGGATCCACTTGAGTATTTGATCAATTGATTTCCCCAATGTTTCCATCGAGTACTCCCTTCGATGAGGCTTCTCCTCCATAGGTGAAGTTGGCTGTTTTCATGTCAGCCTATCCGCCATTGTGCTCTCCTCTTCAGGTGCCAAATCAAAAACAATAGCCGCAGCAACCTGGTCAGACTTCACTCCAGAGATCATCTCTTCCTCCAATAGAGCACCATGGTCTAATTGTGAGTTCATTTTAGTATTTTATTTCTCAAAGGTGGTTCAGCTTTGAGGTTTGCAGCTGCTTTGAGAAGCTCTGGGACTTGCATTCCATGTCTGGGTACTGGATAACTCCCCAGTTTTCCCCAAACTCCCAGTGTGGTGCTCTGGCTGAAATTGTTTTCCTAAAGGATGAATCCTAGGAGAGCTATACTCCCAGCTATGAGAAGGGTGACCGTCCTAGTTGGCGATGTTTCTCTCTCCCCTTCAACCTACATTTTAATAAACCTGATGAAGAGGCATTCAGGCCTCAAAAGCTTGTATATTTAACTTTTCATTAGCCAGAAAAAGGCATTATCTTTGACCAGCAAAACAATACTTATTATTTTTCTCTCCTGCTTTTGTGTGTGTTAACATGGCACATCCCTCAAGTAGAAATGGCTGTACTCAGAACGATGATGCTCCAAACAAAAAGTCAATATAATTCCACAGAAGAATGGGCACTCACCATCACAAAGAGACACACGGGCTCCAAAATACTCCAAAACTCCAGTTTATTACAAAAAAACACATGTTGCACGCTTGGTGCATTTCAGACTATGGTCCTTTATCAAAAGCTAGTGCAACTAAAGACAAAGAAGTGGCATTAAATTATACCATAATAGGTTTTAATGCACTTGTGATGTTCATACCTTATCACAGGAGGTTTTGTCATATAACATCATCATTGTTTTGCTATTTAAGTCTGCATTGTCTTTAGTTGCACTAGCTTTTGATAAAGGACCATAGTCCGAAATGCGTCAAGTGTGCAACATGTGTTTTTTTGTAATAAACTGGAATTTTGGAGTACTTTGGAGCCTGTGTGTCTCCATATGGCACAACCCTATCTAAGTCTACTGCGTGACTTATTGAAAGGGTTTGGCTATTTCACTGGGTTTTATCTGTCTTTGTAATGGTAATATATGTTTCTTGTCATGGTTTGTATATCATCATAATTCTCATGCCACTCTGTAAATGAAGATCATAATCTCCTGGAAGGCCACCTGGTCTCAAAAGTATAAATAAATAAAAAAATAATTATAGGCAGGTTTTGGAGGAGACACTGAACACCAGGTTTTGAACAAAGGCTTAGACTCATCCTACACTCCTCGACCTCCTGTTCTACTTAAAAAATACAGATGCTTTCTTTACTCATCATTACTGCCTATATCTGACTCTAGTAACTCCACAAAGCATGGTAATAACACCACACTTTATGATCCAGCCAGGACAGACATGAGATGATAGATGGGAAAGAGTGGAGTCCAATCAGTTGCAGGCACAGAGAGAGAAGGTGGGCTGATTGAGCATCTAGCAGGCATGAGGCAAAGCTAGAGGGTCAAGTTGGGATGTAAAGTAGGGTTTACTGAAGGACAATGTTTGCTACTGGACATTTTCAGTAAACCAAATCAATCTGCCTAGTATCATCAATTATACATAAAACTATGCCCCCTTCCTCCCCATTGCATGCACCATACACTTACACAATCAAATGATGGCATGAGCAATAAGGGGATGGCACAGTTTGAGATAGGGATGGGGAGGGCTAGGATGACTGAGTTAGCCAGGACTTTGATTCATTTTCCACTCAAATTCTATATGGGAGCTCATTAGAGAGTGCTACTGAATAAGAGTGCCATATTTTGGAACCTGGGGTATGTGGGCTAGGGAAGGGGAGAGTAAACTTTAAAGTAGCAACAGCGCAACACAAGAATGTGTTGTTTTTTCAATGCCAGCCCAGTGGCATCGAGGGTTGAGTCATCATGCCTTACCTCCTGGCATGAAGGTGACCAGTGTTTGTGGTGCAAGTGGATTTCCGGGGGTCAGCCATGGAGGTGGAGGACTGAGCACCCCAAGGACAGCTCTCCTGTTCTGTGGAGGGGGAGTCAGTGAGCAGTGTTTGCTTGTCCCCTAGTAGAGGTTGGGTAATGGCACACTGAGGCTCTACAGGGTGGGTGGACGTGGGGCAGATGCAATGATGCTCGTTCTGCATGCTCCCATGTGTGTCATGACACACATGGGAGCATGCAGAACGCGCATCATTGCATGCCCTTCCTCTGAAAGAAAAGAGGAAAATGTCTCCGGCTGTTGGATGAAGGAGGGGATTGCAGCTCCTGCTCCCTGACCAGCTGGGCATTAATTGGAACTGGATCTGATCTATGATGTGGGCCTGGGGATCCTCCACCAACCTCACCAGGGGGTAAGCTCCAGATGAAGATGTTCAGTGCTGACGGTGGACATCATGGGAGGGGGCAGGGCTGGGGCTCCTTCCTGAATGTGGGCCACTGGAGATGGGGAAAGAAAGTATTCAAAAAAAATGTGATTTTTTCCAAACATCTAGTTTCAGCTACAATTAAATAAACATATTGTCAGACCTGGAAAATCTACTTTTCTAGATACCTACTATGCTATGTACCATGTTTTCTTTCTTTCTTTCTTTCTTTCTTTCTTTCTTTCTTTCTTTCTTTCTTTCTTTCTTTCTTTCTTTCCTTCTTTCTTTTTTATGTTTCTCATCTTAAACCTTGCCAGGTGTACAAACTATTTCTTAGTCGAATGTTGTGCCATCTTTTTTTCTTAAGTAAAAAAATTAAATTTACACATTTTTAAAATACTCAAATGTTGGTGGAACTAGATTATGTTACCAGCAAATAAAACTGGATGACACCTGCTATCTCTTGCAATAAAAAAGGTAGGGTTACATTTTTTGCCTAATTTTTTGCACTGCTGCTTTGAGTTAGTGCCAGGAGATTCCAGTTTTTTCTTAAATCGGTCTTTGGAAGGATGGTGGAGTGGGTCAGAAGGGCATGAATTACTGGGGTTGGGGAGGAGTGGCCCATGGGACCTTTGGAGATGTACAGTCTTACTTTTTTTCAGTGTTTAGTCTCTCAAATATTTTCACTTGAATATTCCCACACAATGAAAATTACTCAGTACACAGATCTAAGTACCAAGTACCCTGTTAGTCATGGTATTCAGGAATTAATGTGCAGTCCTTGCTCATGCCTGTGAAGCAATACTGACACATTGCTTAATTCAGTCAAAAATTATCATCACAAAATATTTATGTAAGTTACATTTTTATGTCTGAGAAGGATATACTCATGCAACAGACTTGCAGGAAAAACTCACCAGGAGTACAAAAATGGCTAAGGAAGCATCTTTATTTTTGCATCTGAATAAGCTTACATTGTGATGGAAATACATGAAGGATACATTAAACATGCAGAGGTATAATCCCAAAGGGCATTTGTAGTTAAGTAATCTTCACACTAGAAATCTGATAATCTTTCATGCGGTAATACTGTTGTTCCGAAGGCTGTGCTTTTAGCAAATGTGCTAATTTAGGTTTCTCAGACCTAATGCCCTTCTCTTTACATCTTTAACATGCAAACACCAAAACTAAGGTGGAATTTCAAACAAAGAATGGCCATTAGGTTTATAATCCCATAAAAAAAGACTACTTGTAGGATGGGTCACTGAACATAGCACTAATTAGTAATTATATTATACAGTACATAACCAATTGTTAAGTGATACAACCTAAGGACATGCTGAAGATGGTTTGTTTCTTGTAATAAAATGTGAAGTACACTGTTCATGGACTAAATTAATTTCTTGAATGTTTGGTACAGGCAACAGCTATCTTGAACTTGAGCTGACCTTGCTAGGGTTAGAAACTATATTAAAATACGTTACCCCACATTCCTTTTAAACTAACCCATATATTAAATTTTCTATAATATAATTCAAAATATGGCCAGAAGCTCCCTGCATTTTTGATTTTATTGATATTAGTTCAGTGGAAAGTGTATATTGTAAAGCTGATAGAAATGGTAATGTCTTTTCCAGATACCAAAAGTAATAAAGCAAGTAGTTTAGCTGCAACTAGCAAGGACATTGGATTTTATAGATGCTTTTTATAGGCTCATGTTTAAAATAGTGTAAAATATTGTCACCTGCAAACAATAAAAATGATTCTGTAATACAGCCCTTTATATGCAGTTACAGTTCATTATTCCTGTTATCTAACATGGTGGCTCACAAGAAAACATATACATTTTCCAAGTGATTTAGCAGGATGCTATAATGGTATGTTGAAAATGAACATTGACCCTCTATAATAGCAGAACAGACTGAAAGATTTAAAAGCCAGCAGCTACTTCAGATTTAGTGACCATCCTCCCTAAATCACTGTTATGCTGCTGTTATGATGTAAATTTAGCTCTAATGTCTTTAAGACTTAGAAGTGTTACAGTGGAGAAGAGCAATATGAAACACACATTTGTCAATGCCGAATGTTTGCTTGCTGGTATGAGCATTGGAAATGCAGGAGTTAGACAGATGCAGAATAGGAATGGCAGTGAAGTATTGAACTTCACGTCAACCCCACCTCCATCCTGTAGAGTCGGACAGGCATTGGGGTAAGTGTTTGGGTCATTGCCCATGACGGTCATGCCATGTCACCTCACCCTATTCTGCAGACACCAACAAGTGTTGAGGTGTGCCTTGGGGTGTTTGGCTTAACAGTCACCCCATTCCATAAGGACATACGCTGAAATGGGTGCAGCATAGGACAATGTGGTGAAGTCTGGGACCGAAGAGTCCAAGGTACACCTCGATGTCTTTCAGTGTCTGGGGGGTGGGGGTGGGATGGCATGAGCAGTACAGTTGGCAATGCAAAGGCACACCCCGAAGCCTGTCAGTCTGTACAGGGTGGGACATTATGGTTAGAAACCCGAACATCCTGGGCGTTTGTTGGTATTTGCACTACAAATTTTTAACATGGCCTTTTTGTGACCCCATCTCATGAAAGCATTTGGGACCTCTTCTCATGAAGGGTGGTAGTGTGATTTTGTCAACGTGTCCAGAACTTTGAGTTCCAAAAGCAACTGGGCCATTCTGCACCACATGTATGAAAACACATGTCGGGCAAGATATGAAGAATGACAACTGTACCATCCATAGGGAGGTGTGAAAAGATGGCAATGTTGAAAATCTGTAGTGGGAATATTAAAAATTCTCACACTTGGGGGGTGTGGTCTGGCCACTGGGAAGATGATAGCCTAAAGTGAGAGTTCCTGTCTGAGCAGAGATCATCCACGCTCCATCACCGCGATCCCGTGGAGTCCCAACACTAAATTGTGACTTTATGAGTGGGTGACACCTCATCTTCTGGGCGGCGCATATGTTTAAGTGGATTCTGGTATGTTTTGTACTGATATTTGGCACTGTGCTCTTGAGATCCCTTTGGGCTATGGTAGGCCGCTCAGGCCATGAATGCGGTTACAGCATCTCTTTAACTCTGCAACAAATATCTCCTACCTCAGTATTGAACAGTTGTGATCAGAATAACTAGATAAGAGGACAAACCTTTTGGGGCATACCCTTGTTTCCCTGCCTGGAAAATATGAGCTCGTCGACAACTGCCTTACTTCCAGAAGCAACATTTTACACCATGACCAGCCAGTCACCGTAGGAGAGTCTCTGCAACACATAACAAAATTGCTGGAGGTTTTAATCTCCAGAGTAGATGATATAAGTCTATATCTCTCAGGCACAGCAACAGAGGTCTGGCAACTCCAGGATAAGGTGAATGTACTCGAGCAGAAAGCTGAGGCTGTGAGGCCCATCATTCATAAGTGTGGCAAAGGCTGCAACAGCATGAAGAGTGCCTTGCAGCTTTATGGAACAGGGCAGAAGGTCGTGAAAATAGAAATCGCTGCAGTAACCTGCAGATCATTGGCTTGCCCAAAGGGGTGGAGGGACAAGTGATAGAGAAATTCTTAAAACAGAATATTCCTTTAATGTTGGGGGAGAGATGGCAAGGTCCCATCAAAATTGAAAGGGCCCACAGGGTTTCTATCTGTTCTAACAAAAAGTCTTATCATCCTCGCCCTATAGTGGCTTACTTGCTTAGCTATTCGACTAAGGAAAGGATTCTGCAGGTGGCTAAAGACATTGGGGAGTTGCAATGGCAAGGAACACCAATCCAAATATATAATGACTTTGCACAAGAAACTATTGCTAAAAGGAGAGCCTTCGGTCCTATCAAGCATTTCTTATACCAGCATGACTTTCGTTTTAAATTCAAGAGTCTTACTAGACTGTGTGTCTTCAAAGGGGGTCATGAGATCACTGTGCATCATCCAGCAGAATTGGAACAGTGAATTGTTCGGATCTGGCCTGGCCTTCACTTTCCAACTACCACTCCCAGGAGGCTTTGGGAGCCTCCTGTGACTCTACCTCCTACTAGGAACCTTTCTGCTGGTTGGGACATTCCTAGGGGCTCTATATCAGTCAGACCGTGCACTCATTCGGTAATCCCCCGTACCGAAATGGCAGTATGCAAACGCAGAACTTGGCTGCTTCTCAAACAAACCAGCATAATCCTCTGTCTCTGCCTCAATGATCAACACTTCCTTTTCGAAGCTAGGCAACGAGCGAGGAGTGGACCCCAACATTCGGCAAGCAAAGACCCACCTGCAAAAATATCTAGGGATGAACCACCCTTTGCATTAGATCCTGAAGAAACAGAAATATCCATCTGTTCCAAAATAGATACTGGGCATTTAACTGATTGAGCTGACTTCCCTGACACAACATTCATGGAAGCGATGGACACTATCCCTCAGGTGAAGCCAGGACTTATCACTTATGCTGCAGCTGCAGCGAAGGCTCCTGCAGACTCTGGAACTTTCCCTCAGGGACCACTCGAGCTGGCCAAAGGTCAAAATATCTGAACTGATATAATTAATTAATTAACAGATCTAAAATGGCCCTGCTGTGTTGCTTAAAGTTTTCTTCATTCGCTCTTGACAGGGCTGACAGTGTTTCCCAATTCAGAAGCACTAGGCCAAAGAGCAACCCGCTATCCTAGAGGGTCTGTGATAACTGTTTGTTTGATTAGTCAGTAAGTGGATTCCTGCCCCCCTCCGTCTGCATATAGACTGAAAGTGCAACTACTTTAAAGCGCAGAATAACATCCAGATGTGCAGGGCCTGTACCTCACTGTCACAAACCCACTCAGCAGGTCAGCCCTCTACTCCCAAAGTGCCAACCTCCGAACGCAGTCTTGTGAACAGTTAACAGAAACAGGGTAACCCTCCTGTCTGTTTTTTTGGTTTGAATCAACCTTTGGTCTCAGTTCTGGAGGGATTCAAACTGTGGACCTCTTGCTAATGTACCCAATGCACAGGCTCAGATAATTCTGTCTTCAGGGGGCCAGATATCTTTGCCTATGGGCGCCTAACCAGGTGTACAAAATGAACCCTTAAAAACTCTAATAAAGACTTCAGATTACTCTTACCTTTTTCCAGTTTGGTATCACCATTCAAGCTTATGCACAGTGTCTGCTTTAGCTATATATACTTTACTTGTTACAGAAAGAAATTCAAAGACAGACCAAGTAGGCTCTAAAAATAGAGTTTTATTAAAATAGATAAAAATATGTAAAACATAAAATACAGAACTATTATATCACAAGAACCATACAATCTTTCAAAAGAACAAGGTTTTAACAGTACAGTTCCTACTACAGTACTTAGATTTTGTCTGTCTCTCTAAATACCTGCTTAAAGTGCTCAAATATGTTTCTTTGTCAGAGTGTAAATAAAAGTGTCTCTGAAGGAAAACAGAATGCTCTTTAAAAGACTGTATTTGCCAACCCTTTTGTGTGAGGTCACCTAGCTCCTCTGTTTATTAAAAATCATGCACCCAGGAAATTTTAGCATTTTAGACGGAAAGTTAATTAAGGTTACATCAGCAGAAACTCTTTTCCCCATATGACTTCCCCAATCAAGTCTGTAAATTTCCGTTCATCTATGAGCAGTATCCCCTCTCACACGGACATCAAACATTTATAATTTCACGCCAGTGTGCTAAACCTGGCTTCCTCCTTGAAACATCATAAAAGGGATACTGATGTCCCTCTCAGCAGTTAAAGCTATATTTAACTTAGATAACAGGAGATTCTTGATTAAGGCCTGTTCTAGCCTGTAATTAGCTTCTGGCCTTCCAGGTAACACCTTGTATCTAAAACCTGTGTGTGTGTGAGATCTCACATGCTGTCTCAGCATCTCTCATGAGAGACAGTCCATAACACATTTTTTATATTACAAAAAAAATCATAGTGTACTCAGAACTGGCTGTCCACGTGTCACAATCCTCCCCACCTAGACTGAATTTGGGGGCTCTATCCCCAGCATGGGATGAGCTTCCCAAATCAGTTCACTCCTCATACACGCGAGACAGACCATCTGAGTTCTGGTTCCTGGCTCCAGCTCTATGTATGATTGTCATATCATACCTTTGCAAAGCAAGACTCCATCTTAGCAATCTACCACTGTTCTTCCCATCTGAGTCAGCCAAACCAGGGGGTTGTGGTCAGTCTGCACCAAAAAATGCTGCCCATACAAGTATGGCTGTAATTTCGTTAGGGCCCACACTATGGCAAGACATTCTTTTTCCACAGTGGAGTATGCCTGCTCCCTGGGAAGTAACTTTTTTACTCAGGTGTGCTATTGGGTGATCCCTCCCTTGGCTGGATGTATGACTCAGTACTACCCCAATACCCACATCTGAGGTGTCAGTCTGAACTATAAAGGGTTTGCTATAGTCAGGACTTGTCAAAACAGGAGCACTGCACAGTGCCTCCTTTATTTCAGAAAAGGCTTCCTCACAGGCTGGGTCATAGGTAATTTTCTTGGGCATCCTTTTCTTTGTCAGGTCAGATAGGGGGAGCAGCCATGGCACTGTAAAGGAGTACAAATTTCCTGTAGTACCCTGCTGTCCCTAGAAAATTCCTGACCTGCTTCTGTGTTTCTGGTCTGGGCCATGCCTGGATTATCTCTATTTTTTATTTGGTTAGGATGGAGCTGTCCTCAGCCTACCACATGCCCAAGGTATGCCACTTCTCCCATGACCACCTGGCACTTCCCAGCTTTGACAGTGAGCCCGGCCCTCTGTATCCTGCCCAGCAGTTCCCTAAGGTGGGATAGGTGTTCCTCCCAGCTGGTTCTAAAGATGGCAATGTCATCCAGGTACACCACGGTGTACTCCTCAGCACCATTAAACACCTGGTTCACCAACCTTTGGAAAGTGGCTGGGGCATTCTTCATTCTGAAAGGCATTACTTTAAACTCAAATTAGCCTATCAGAGTGATGAAGGCCAACCGCTCCCTAGCTCTATCAACTCTACCTGCCAATACCCCTTGGTTAGGTCAATGGTCGTAAGGTAGGTCGCCCCTGCCAACTTGTCCAGGAGTTCATCTGTCGGGGGCATCAGGTGGGTGTCTGACTTTGTAACTACATTCAGTCCACGATAGTACAGAGAAATAAGTAGAGCCATCTGGCTTGGGCACAAGGACTACAGGTGAGGCCCAGGGTCTGTGAGATCTCTGGATTACCCCTAAATCCAGCATCTCCTCCACTTCCCTCCTAATGTTCTGTTGGACAGCCTCTGACACCCAATATGCTGTCTGCCATATGGGTATCTGTGTCCCTGTCTCCACATCATGCGTCACTAAGGGGATTGCCCAGGCTTGGTGCTAAACAAGGGGGCAAAGTCTGCTAAAACCTCCCTTACTTTCTGGATCTGGTCCGGGGCTAGCTGGGGAGACAATTTTACTGCCTCCACAGAGGACTTCCACTTACTTTCTTCCAGCAAGTCTTGAAGGGGGTCTCCATCATCCATCTCCTCCCCAGGACTACACACTGCAAACACCATGTCAGCCCTATTTGCATATGGCTTCATCATGTTGACATGGTACATCCTTTCTGTCTGTCTTCAGTCAGGTAACTCTACAATGTAGTTCACGTCATTTACCTTCTTAACCACTTTGTACGGTCCTGCCCACTCAGCCTGCAGCTTGTCTTTCTGGACTGGAATAAAGACCATGACTTCCTGACCCACCATGTATGAGCGAGCTCTGGCTCTGTGGTCGTACACACTTTTTGTTTCTGTTGGGCAGCTGCTAGGTTGCTCTGGGCTGTCCCCATAAAGCTCCTTCAGCCTTTCCCTAAACCTAAGGATGTAATCCACAATGGGAGTTCCCTGGGTGGCATGCTTGCCTTCCCAGTCCTCCTGGATCAAGTCTAGGGGCCCATGTACCCAGCGTCCATATAAGAGTTTGAAGGGGGAAAATCCTGTTGACTCTTGAGGCACCTCCCTGTATGCAAACAACAGGTGGGGAAGGTATTTCTCCCAGTCCCTCCCATGCTGTTCAGCAAACACCCAGAGCATTGACTTTAGGGTACCATTGAATCTTTCCACAAGCCCATTGGCTTGTGGGTGACATGGTGTCATGCATCTCTGCACCACCCCACACTTCTCCCATACACATTTCATCAGATCCAACATGAAGGAACCCCCCTCGATTGGTGATAACCTCCTGCAGAAACCCAACACGGGAGAAAATCCCAAGTAAGGCATCTGCCACTTTGTTTGTCCTCAGTGAGGATAGGGCGACTGCCTCTGGGTACTGGGTGGCATAATCCACCACAGTCAGGATGAATCTCTTCCCTGAGGAGCTGGGGGTATTTAAGGGCCCCACAATATCCATTCCCACCCTCTAGAATGGCTCATCTACTATGGGCAATGGAATCAGGGCAGCTTGGGTTTTCTTGCCTGCCTTCCCCTATTTCTTGACACCAGTGACAAGACTTGCAGTACTCCTTCATCTGCTGGGTGAAGTTAGGCCAGTAGAAATTCTGGGCCAACCGCTGCATTGTGCGCGCAATTCCCAGATGACCAGATGGGGAATATCATGTGCAATCTGGAGCAATTGCTCATGATACCCCTGGGGAACGACAAGCTGCCTGCCTAGCACCTCTCCCTCTGTCTGTACTGCCTGAGTATACATAAGCCCATTTTCCCAATAAACCTTATGTCTGCCATCACCTCCCTGTGTGCCATCCAAGTCTGTCCAAGCCCTCAGCTTCTCTAGCCTAGGGTCACTTCTCTGAGCAGTTGCAAACCCCTCACACATTCCCAAGGCATGGGACAGGTCCCCTTCAGTCATTAAACTAGGGTCCCTAGCACTAGCGTCAGGGCACTCAGGATCACTGTCAATCCCAACCCTCTGACAATGGGTCACCCCTCCCTCTTCGGAGTAACCCTCTGTAGCTGTGTGGTTACTTGCTACTGGGGAAATTTCTACCCCTTTTTGTTAGTCTCCCCATCTGGAGCCACAGGCTGGGGAACCAGCCTCTCAGTGGTTTCCACAATGGTTTCTGTGGGGTTCAGGGAACTACAATTTTCCCTTGCCGCTTGGCTACGGGTAACTGCACACACCATACCCTGTTTTAGATTGTTGCCCAGGATCACATCCACTGCTAAGGTTTTGTCTACAGCCACCTCTTGCACAGTTCCCCCTGTTTCACCCCAGTCCAGGAGAACACTAGCAAGGAGCAATGTTTTGACCTCACCAGTAAAGTCCTGTACATTGACGTATTAATTGGGTATAAGCTGACCAGGCTCTACTAGATCCCCTTTTACCAAGGTCAAGGATGTCCCTGTGTCCCTTAACCCTTGCGTCTGTACACCATTCACTATGACTGGGTGCATGTGTTCCCCTCATGTTCACTGGCATGCTCCCAGGGACACACAAACAACCCACTTCTTTTCTAGTACCATTCTGCATATTATTGCTCATTCTTTGGGACACTGTCTGGCAATATGCCCAGTTTCTTTACATAACCAACATTCACTTCTCTTTTCAGAGAAATCTTTTCTCTGAAACCTGGAGCTTACTGGTTTCGGTAGAGGCAGTGAGGGTTTTAGCTGCCCTGAAGGCTTGCTTTTCCCTTTCTGTGCTGCCACACCTGCCCCATTCACTCTCAGAGCAGGTCTGCTCTTGGCAAAGCAGTCTGAGAGTTTAGCAGCCTCTTGCACTGTTTTGGGATCTCGGTCCTCCAGCCAGGTTTCCAGCTCTTTGGGACATGCCCAATAAAACTATTCTAACAAAATCACATTTTCAATTTCATCAAAAAGAGTTTGCCTCAATTCCTTCCCACCAACATTTTAAAAACTGACGTTGTTTCATGGCTAGCTCCTCGTAGCTCATGTGAGGGCTTCTCCTGAACTTACGGAATTTAGCTCTGTATGATTCAGCAGTTAATTCAAATTTCTTTAACAGTGCAGCTTTAAGGTTGCTGTAATCATCACTGTCCTCATTGTGCATTTGACCCAATGCATCCCGAGCTTTCCCGGTCAGTAGCGGGGATAGCTGGAAGCTCCAGGACTCTAGGAATTTTTGCTTGAATACAAACTTTTTCAAAAGAATTTAAAAAGGCATCCATATCCTCCCTTTCTTTAAATTCAGCTATTAATTTGGAATACAATTTGTAACCCAGTCCTGTAGTCCCAGTTAAACCCAAGCCACTTACCTGCTCTGGTGATGCTGGTTGGCGTCATAGCTTCTCCAGTTAGTTTTACCTCTGGCGCTCCTGCTCCTCATGGTCTGTGTTTTGGCATTCTCACTCTCTCTTCTCCTCCGCAGCTCACTGGCACTCATGCTTCTCATGGTCTGTCTCCAGTTGTTCCCACTCTGCCTCTTGTCTCTCTCGTTCTCTCTTCTCCTAGAGCTCCAGCTCCATCCTGTGCAACTCAATTTGCAGCCTGAGTACTTCTGGATCCAGGATACTGGTGACCTTCCCCTGCTGCTGTGGCCCTTTTATG
The DNA here is from genome assembly GCA_016271365.2 of Neoceratodus forsteri. Lineage (NCBI taxonomy): Eukaryota > Metazoa > Chordata > Ceratodontiformes > Ceratodontidae > Neoceratodus > Neoceratodus forsteri. The sequence goes on along the minus strand of CM028130.1, from coordinate 724,020,710 downwards.
ACAGTGGCCCTGTTGGCCTCCTCATCAGATCTGGACACTGCACTGGCTGCTAGCCCTGCCACACTCGAGGTCTGGTCCTTTTCAGTCACGGTCTGTGACTCGCTGCTCTGGGTATCTGCTACCATCAGGGCATCTATGAGGTTCTGCTTGATGGCTTTCACCTCGAACGGGAATCCTCTGTCCCTGCACAACTGCCTTAAGTAGTCTACAGTGTGTCTGCTGTAGTTGGAAGCCATCTTCTCTAACTACTGCTACTCTGACTTTCACTTAACGAAAAAAAATTAAATGGGTAGGAACTTGACTGTACGCCAAGTGACATAGTTCTGTCTCCTTTTAAAATAAAACTTCCTTTTTCTTACTTTGCAAGTGAGCTGTCGGTCTCAAGCTGACACACTGAGCAATAAAAGTATGTAATACCAAAATTTATCCCACTGCTGCCAACCAATCTGTCACAAACCCACTCAGCAGGTCAGCCATCTACTCCCAAAATGCCCAACTCCGAGCGCAGTCTTGTGAACAGTTAACAGAAACAGGGTAACCCTCCTGTCTGTTTTGTTGGTTCGAATCAACTTTTGGTCTCAGTTCTGGAGGGATTCAAACTGTGAACCTCTTACTAGCATACCCAATGCACAGGCTCAGATAATTCTGTCTTCAGGGGGCCAGATATCTTTGCCTATGGGCACCTAACCAGGTGTACAAAATGAACCCTTAAAAACTCTAATACAGACCTCAGATTACTCTTACCTTTTTCCAGTTTGGTATCACCATTCAAGCTTATGCACAGTGTCTGCTTTAACTATATATACTTCACTTCTTAAAGAAAGAAATTCAAAGACAGACCAAGTAGGCTCTAAAAATAGAGTTTTACTAAAATAGATAAAAGATATGTAAAACATAAAATACGGAACTATTATATCAAAAGAACCATGCAATCTTTCAAAAGAACAAGGTTTTAACAGTACAGTTCCTACTACAGTACTTAGATTTTGTCTGTCTCTCTAAATACCTGCTTATAGTGCTCAAAGATGTTTCTTTGTCAGAGTGTAGATAAAAATGTCTCTGAAGGAAAACAGAATGCTCTTTAAAAAACTGTATTTGCCAACCCCTTTGTGTGAGGTCACCTAGCTCCTCCTCTGTTTATTAAAAAATCATATGCCCAGGAAGTTTTATCATTTTAGACGGAAAGTTAATTAAGGTTACATCAGCAGAAACTCCTTTTCCCATGTGACTTCCCCAATCAAGTCTGTAAATTTCCTTTCATCTATGAGCAGTATCCCCTCTCACACAGACATCAAAGCATTTATAATTTCACGCCAGTGTGCTAAACCTGGCTTCCTCCTCGAAACGTTATAAAAGGGATACTGATTTCCCTCTTAGCAGTTAAAGCTATATTCAACTTAGATAACAGGAGATTCTTGATTAAGGCCTATTCTAGTCTGTAATTAGCTTCTGGCCTTCCAGGTAACACCTTGTATCTAAAACCTGTGTGTGTGTGTGTGAGATCTCACATGCTGTCTCAGCATCTCTCATGAGATACAGTCCATAACACATTTTTATATTACAAAAAAAATCATAGTGTACTCAGAACTAGCTGTCCATGTGTCACACTCACCAGATGTTTTTTTTTTATTCTCTCTTACTAGGAGGTGGGTCTCTCCACCCTTCCAACCCCCCATGTAAGCCCCCGCCAAGCCTATAAGGGTAACTCATTTTGTAAGCACAGACTAACACCTTATTATAAAGAATTTGTAGTGTTACAGCTGCACTGCTTACCAATTAGATGGTGGGTAGTCTTAACCCCCCCGCGGTGTCGGTGCGACCGACCATGGATGGTCACCTAGCTTGGGCTGACTCTGCTTGAGTGATCACCCACTTTATATAACCCTGTACTGAGTGCTGGAGCTAGCACAGCTGAAGGGCAATATTATACACTCTATTGCAGTGATCTCTGCTCTCATAGAAAGACGCACTAGAAGTGTCCAGATTAGTGACACTGGTTTGGTTATTTATAGGTCAGTTGACCTTTGATTCAAAATTTATTTAATTAATTGTTGCAGTTTTTTCTGCTTATATTCACAGTCATCTAGTACATCAAGGATAAGGTTACTGTTGGTAACCTGGCGATGCTTCCACCCCCACTCTCTTTCTCACTTGGATGGGCAGTGCTGTTTTGCGCAGGGTATTGTATCAAGCCACTAATCTATAAGAATCTCCACCTTCCCCTTTTAGATAACACAGTAAGCACACCCTTTCTTTTTTTACTTAGAGAGGACATGGTGTTGAACCCCCTCCTCATCCGAGACTTGTAGATGGGTATCCTGGAATGTTAAGGGGCTCAATCACCCAATCAAAAGAACAGAGGTTTTGCAGCATTTACGGTCCCTGAAGACAGAAGTAGCACTTCTTCAGGAAACACATTGCCTAGCTAAATCAAATATATGGATGAAGAAGTTCTGGGTAGGTGAGGTGGTGGCTAGTTCCTCTACTACTAAGTCCAAGCAGGTAGCCATCCTTATCCACCATGCCTCCTCATGGAAAATAAATGACGTGAAGAAGGATAGTCAAGGCAGATGGCTAGTAGCACGACTAACTTCTCTGGAGGGACCCATGCTTTTGGGTAACTTGTGTGCCCCCAATGGTGAGCACACAGACTTTTTCCTGGCAGGGAGTCAGGCAATTTTGGAGTTGCAATCAGATGGTCCTCCCCTTCCCATTGTGTTGGGAGGTGATTTTAATATGGTCGAGGATATATTCTTGGACAAATCCACACCCACCCAACAAGCCACCCCTAAGGCTTGGCAATCCCTCACCGATTTGTAAGAGGAGTGGGCCCTGGTAGATGTTTGGCATAGACACCATCCCACAGACAGAGATTATACATTCTACTCTACCCCACATCAAATGCAGAGTCGCATAGATTTTTGGCTGGCAAACTATCTTGCTGTAAGGGGCATAACAGGTATTGGGATTGGCTCAATAGTCATATCGGACCATTCCCCAATCTGGTTCTCTTACCTCCCCTTCAGCCACCCCACCCATAGAGTCCAGTGATGCTGCAATCCATTGCTTTTCAAAGACCCAGCTCTTGAGCAAATGCTTAGACAGGCTACGAAGGACTATTTTCTTCTAAACTCTGATTGTGATGTATCTCCCAGCATAGTCTGGGATGCTTTTAAGCAGGTTCTGCGAGGGTGCATCATCACCTTTTCATCTGTCTGAGACAAAGGTCATAAGGTCTATCTCACCTCGTTGCAGACAGAGCTAACCAGTCTTGAACAGAGGTTTAAGTCTGCTACACAGACAAATGTGGGCAATGACTTATATCGAAAAATTCTTTGCCTTAAACATCAGATTAATATTATTTTGCATCAGAAAGCTGAATGGCTCCTTTTACAATCCAAAACAAAACTTTTGGACCAATGGAGAGAAGTCTGGTAAGTTGGTGGCCTGCCGCCTGTGTAAGCAGCAGGTCACCACGTGGATACACTCTCTCCGCACCTCATTGGGATCAATAGAATCTATCCCAAAAGATATCAACCAAACAATGTGGCTGTTTTATGAGTCCATGTACAAATCCCACTCTACAGTGAGCCCCAAAGATTTAGGTCAGAGGGTGCTAAATTTCTGTCACCAAGCCCAGCTACTATCCCTTTCATCTGAGCAAGTGACTCAATGAGAGGCACCCTTATCTTGTGAGGAACTGCAATGTGCTCTCTCAAAAATGGCTCATGGGAAAGCTTCCGGGCCTGATGGCATGTCAGTGGAGCTCTACCAGGCATTAGGTTCTGATATATTCTCTCCGTTCCAACTGGCCCTTCAAGATTTTCATAACAAGAGTCTCCTTCCACCAACTATGAGGGACGCACTCATCACTCTCCTACCAAAAAAATCATCATATCCACTAGATTATGTAAATTTTCAGCCAGTATCACTGCTTTCAGTTGATACTAAGATCTTGGCCAAGGCGTTAGCCACTAGATTGATATTGGTGCTTCCCTCAATCATCCATCCCACACAGGTGGGTTTCATGAAGGGAAAAACAGGGGTGGATAACACTGTTACTTGACCTTAAATGGTTCACATCTAAGGCCCCCCATCCCATGGCTGCATTAGCAATTGATTTTGCTAAGGCATTTGACTCTATAGAGTGGGATTACTTACACAAAACCTTAAAGACCTATGGTTTTGGGCCATATTTTAAATAATGGGTTTACACATTGTATTGCTCCCCATGGCATGTATGCTCATGAATGGAGATGTCTTCCCCCTTGCCTCTACATAGGGGTAACCAGCAGGGTTGCCCACTTTCTCCACTCCTATTTCTTTTGGCTCTGGACCCTCTTATCTGGGTCCTCACTGCAGACCCCTTGATATAGGGTATTGAAATTGCTGGGCAATCATATGTTGCTATAGCATACGTGGATGACCTCCTTTTAACCTTGACTAATCCTCAGCAAGCAACTCCTGAGATACTCCACCTCTTGGGAGAGTTTGCTACACTTTCAGGGCTCTGGATAAATCAAATAAAAAGACTATTATGGCACCCTTCAACTCTCACTGTATGAGAGATTGTATACAAGGCATCGACCTATCGTGGGCTAACCAAGGTTTTAACTACTTAGGGATCCAAATCCCATCTAAATGGACAGTGCTTAAGACTGTTAACTTCTCCCCATTATGTGCTCAGCTGTCCACAAAAGTGGAGAGATGGCGCAGACTTAAGCTGTTGCTCCCGGGCAGGGAGGCTGCTATTCGCATGTTGTTCTTACCTCAAGTTATGTTTCTCTTTAATAATCTACCCATCCACCTCTCTTCATAACTTTTTCAGTTGCTGGAAAAGTTAGCCTCTAATTTTATCTGGGATTATAAACCACCAAGATGGAGTAGACAAAAAATTAGGGCACATTGGTCTAAAGGCCGCCTTAATGTACCCTGGTTTTTTGGTTATCATTTAGCCTGCCGGGCAGCTCAGTGACCAGATGGTTAGCAGTACAGACTTTGGTGACCCCCCTCTGGGTCCATCTGGAAAATGCTTTAGTGGGTCCTTCGACTCTTTACAATCTTCTAACACCGTACCCAAAAGTTGACTCACAACTCCCCCCCTCATAATCTCATATACCGCTCGAGCATGGAAGATCCTGTTCTCCAAGTCTCACACATCTAAACAGGTGTGGTACCCTCCATTATACTTTGCCCCCCTATGGCACAATAATCTCATTCAGATTGAAGGAGCCGGAGTATGTTGGCCGTCTTGGCAGCAACATGGTATTAGGTCAATCCAAGATCTGATCTCACCTGGTACTAATCATCTGGTCTCCTTTGCTCAGTTGCAGAATAAATTTGCACTACCAAAGAAAGATTTTTGGTGCTACCTACAGATTCATAGTGCACTGCTACCCCTTTTCAATAAAAGCAGAGATAGCACACAGTGGCAATGGCTAACTGACCTTGATCCCCTTAATACCTTGAAGGGCCTCATGGGTCATTTTTATAGTACCTGGAGAGACTCACAACCAAACGCCACTCAGACTTGCAGACTGAAATTGGAAAACTTGTTAGGAGTATCAATTTTGGAGGAGCACTGGTATTACTATTGTAAAGGCACACACCTGCCTATAGGGACACCAATAGTCATTTTATACAGTTAAAAATCCTATTATTCTGGTATCATACCCCAGCAGCTCTCCACAGTCATGGTTTACTTAGCCATAGCCATTGTTGGAGCTGCTCTCAACCTGATGTCCACATTGAGCACATACTCTGTTCCTGTCCCTCACTTACTACATTTTGGAATATGGTAACCACGGATTTGTCGAAGGTGTTAAACCTATCATTTACTCTCACTGCCTCCGCAGTGCTGCTAGGGGATACAGTTCAGATAGAGACCCTACCTAAACCCCTGCAGCATTGGACTCTCTCTTCCATTTTGGAAGCCATGCACCTTCTCCTTATGCATTGGCGCCAACCCATAGTCCTCAGCAGAACTATGTGGCACACAGCTGTGGCTTGCTTAGCCCTGTTTGAAAGGCTGTATTCTTTGCAGGGTAAGAATATGCACTTATATCATGCTAAGTGGGGGCAGTACCGTCAGCCTGATTTTCTCAAAATCCCAACACAACTGGGAAATCTCCCTTAGCATTTGTATTCTTTGACTAGTGGTAGATCCTATACTACAGGGGTTCCCACCCCATCCTCTCCCCCTCCACAGATGATGAAGAAATATACTCTAGGGGTGAGAGCATTGACCTATTTTTCTTGAAATGGTTCTTTTAACAATGATAATTCCAGACAATTATATGCTGAATGTGGACAATGCATAAGCTATATGGTTCATGTATATAAAAGACATAGCCTATGTATATCTATCCTTGATCTATGTATACATCTGTATAAGTACAAGACTGCCTGAACTATTACTGCAAGATAAAGTGAAAATACCTAATAAAAACCTTACATGACAAAAAAATGCTTGTACTTCCGAGCATACGTGGAAAGTGTGCAATGCATGTGCATAACACAGTCATTTTATGGACTTTCATCACCAAATTTTCAACATAGGCATTTTAGGACCTCTGTTCATGAACAGTGTCAGTGTGATTTTCTTAATGTGTCCCGAACACTGATTTCCCACACAGACCGTGCTATTCTGTGCCGGGAGTGCAAAAACACATTTTAGCCAGGATGTGAAAAGTGACAGCTGTACTGTTTATAAGGAGGTGTGGAAAAATGGTAATGCTGAAAATCTGGAGTGAAAATATTACAAATGTGCGAAGTTATGAGCGTGCGTGGAAACTGTGCAATGTACGCTCATAACACAGTCATTTTATGGACGTTTGTCACAAAATGTTCAACATAGGCATTTTAGGACCTCTGCTAATGAACAGTATCACTGTGATTTTCTTAATGTGTCCCGAACACTGATTTTCCACAGCAACCGCGTTATTCTGCGCTGAAAGTGCGAAAACACATTTCAGCCAGGATGTGAAAAATGACAGCTGTACTGTTCATAAAGAGGTGCAGAAAAATGGCAATGTTGAAAATCTGGAGTGAAAATATTGCAAATTAGATAAGTTATCAGCGTGCGTAGCAACTGCACAACACACCCTCGTAAAACAGTCATTTCTTGGATTTTTTCCACCAAATTTGCAACATAGACTTTTTGAGAGGCGACCTCATGAACACTCGCACTGTAATTTTGTTAATCAGTCCCAAAAGGTGATTCCATGCAGTGATGGCAAAATCACCTTTTGGGACAGAATAACGCCATGACAGTGGCTGAATTCATGAGGAGGGGTCCCAATAACTCCATGTTGAAAATTTGGTGGCAAAATTCACCAAAATACCCGAGATATGCAACAAAGTTAAAAAAAAACCCTCTTTATGCCATTATACAGCTTACTAGCATTTCTTCAGTTCGCGGTTGGCTTTGAAGAGTGCAGACGTGTTTCCGGTTCACCGAAGATTGTCGCACTAGGCTCCGGAGGTATGTATTGGGTGAGGGGGTGTGTGGGGAGGCAGGATGAGCAGAGGGTGGACTCGGGTTGTGGGGCAGGGGCCACTGGACTCAACGAGGGACCGTTTTCTGATTTACAGAGGGAAAAAAAAACATTGCAGGATTTTTTTTTCTTCACAGGGACATTTGGCATGCTGGGGTGGGCTCCCAGCATGCCACCTGAGTGTTTTTATTTGGGGGCTGTAGCTGATGGGGGATTGGGCACCCCCATCAGCACATATGGGGGGGCAAGAGCAGAGGGGAATAGGGCACCCCCTTGGCACAAAACCAACATTTGTGGGGGGGACATTATGCCGATGGGGAGTGTGCTCCCCTATCGGCAAATTACACTGGGGGAAATTAAGCTGATGAGGATCGGGGCCCCATCAGCAAACTAAAACTGTTTTGGGGTGGCACATGATGCCGAGGGAGATTGGGCACCCCCTCGGCACTAGGGGCATCTAATATTGTTTGTGAACATGGCAGCAGCTTGCCGCTGCATTCACAAACAATATTACACTAGGCAACATTCCACCCAGCAATGACGGGTTGCTCCCTCATTGCAGCGGAATTGCTGATGCTGCAATGACGAGGCGGCCCCTGTTTGTTGCGGTGAAAACGTTACAACTTGGTGCCACTTTTGGAAGCCAGTGTCATCAGCACACTGTGCCTCCATTGATCCACCAGTGCCAAGCCCCCAAATGCAGTGCCTCTGTTGGCTGCCACAGTGCCACACCTCCACAACCTGCTTCTCTCCTAAGCTGCCACATAATGTTTCTTGTGCATGTGCACAAGCAAACATAAAAAAATTAAACTGTGAGGAAGATGCACTAGCTTTCAAAAAAATTATAGCGCATTATTATTCAATATTTGTTGAGTGGCAGCAGGATATTGTCTTAGATAGAGAGATAGAATTTTAGTTATGGAAGCTGCCCTTATGGGTGCTTGTAATATTTTGGGCACAGGGGCACTGTTAAGTGAGTGCTTTTTTTTTTTTTAAATATCATGTGGTATGCTTTTTAAATCTCCCCTCTCCATATTATTGTTTGATAGTTGACCTTTAAGTTTATTATGATACTATATATAACTGTCTGACATGTATCCATTCTGTTGTTTCTCATATTGTATTGAAAACTTTTTAATAAATTATGAATAAAAAAAAATTTAGTTATGGAATGCCTTTCCAAAACTCAAAGCAGTTTACATACCATACAGAATAAAAACCATACCATATTTTAAATATATGAACAATTTAAAATAACATTGCTATGATACAGTGTCATGGCTTCTCATTGCTAGTAGGTCAGGCACCAGAAAATGCACTCTTCAGTCTGGATTTAAAAACTTCCACTGAGGGGCAGTACAGATAAATATGGGCAAAGTGCTCTAAAGCCTTTGAGTGGCAATGACAAATGCCCAGTCCCCAGCAAATTTTAACCTTGAAGAAGGTACTACCAAGTGTCCTTGGGAGAATGAGTGGAAAAACATTTGCCACTAGGATCTTCTTTGTGGTCAGTAAGTAGATCCTGAAGGTAAAGAAGGCCAGTCCATTCATGAACTTGTTAACTAAATACAATTTTGAACTCACCTCACAATTTAACCACAAGTCTGTTCAAGTCATACAGTGTTAGTGTTATGATCTCAGATTTTAATATGTTAGTTAAAATTTGGTTTCCACATTCTAAACCAGCTGAAGTTGATGAATCTGTATAGCTGAAAGCCCACAGCAGAACACCATGCAGCAGTCAATCTGTGAGTTGACCAAAGCATGCACCTGACAAAAGAGGGGGCCAGTACACTATGGCAGAAATTTGACATCTACATTAGATGTTTAAACTGAGTGCAGGGGAGTCTGGGTCTAGGGGATCCATGATGGATGGTGAGCAGATAGGGATCCTAGACAGTACTCTTCCACATCCAGGGAACAGTAGCAGAAAAAAGGGTACAGGGAATGCAGTAGGGTTGACAGGACCAAGGGGAGGGGTAGCAGCAAGGAGGAAAACAAAAGACGAAAACACAGACTGAGGGGGGACACACAGAAAGCAGAAGGATGCTGGCCTGTTAGCACAGCGGTTGGATTTCCACTTGCGACACCAGTGACCTGGGATCAGGAATGGACCGGGGTCATCGGAGGGCCAGCCGGGGGAGAAGGATCAAGCATCCCTAGGACTACTCTCCTTCTCTGGGAGGGAGGGGGTTGTGTGTTCAGCACCTGGCGGCACCAACGAGGCTGGGTTCACCGTAATGCACCGGCCAGCAGACTCAGGGCCGGGTGGACGCTGGCCATCGTTGCCTGTCCCCACCCTGCTCACAAGGGGGACAAAAGCTGCTGAGTCACCTCCATGATGACCTTCCCTCTGGGGCCCCAATTAGCCTCTGGCACCGGGCTGTCCCGACCAGATACCTGTAGTGTGGAGCTGGCAAGGGGGAAGCAACTCTGCAACCCCACCCTCTGGGGGGCAAGCCAGGGGTGACTGTGGAGAAGCCTGGTGATTGCCAGAGGTGGGAGCACAGAGGGGCCATGACCAAGGGCAGAGTTTCCGGTGACCCAGCAGAAATAAAGCATACTAAATAAAAAAAAAGAAAGCGGGACAGTAGCAGAGTTTGAGCAGGGGTCAAATGGGATGGGGGCTGTCCTAATGCCAGGAGTCTAGGTAACAAACTCAGTGCACTCCAGGCACTGATGCAGACACAGAGGTGGACTTTGTGGTCATCATGCAAATGTGGACCACAGATAATGATGACTGGCAGATGACAGTCCCTAGGTATTCACTGATCAGGAGGGATAGAAGAACTAGTAGAGGTGGAGGAGTTGCCCTTTTTGTCAAGGAAGGCATTGAAGTGGCTGAAGATGGAAGTATTAGGGGTTGCAACAAGGAGGATGAGTCATTATGGGTACAAGTCATGGCTGCTACAGGCAGAAAAGTGCACTTAGGGGAAATATATAGCTCCCCGAGGCATGGGGAAGAAAGGGACAGAGAACATTGGGAGGAACTTAAAAGAGGGGCAGCAAGGGGGAAGTAGTGGTCATGGTGGTGGGTGACCTGAACTGGCCAGATATTGACTGGGAGGTACAAGTGGCTAAGAGCGCCAGGAGTCAGACATTACTGGACATCTTCTGTCTTCTGGTGCAGCTAGTTAAGGAACCCACCAGGCAGACCACAATCCTTGACGTGGTGCTCACCAACTCAGAGAAGGTGGGTGCTGTGGGAGTAGAGGAGCAGCTAGGGAATAGTGATCATAACTCCATTTGACTTGAATTGGCCCTCAGGGCTGGCAAGCCCCAATTAAGAACTGAAGTCCCTGACTTTAGAAGGGTGGACTTCGATAGGTTGAGGGAACTGGTCAGGGATAAGTTAGTAGTGGTGGAGGACATAGGTGGGGTGAAGGAGAGCTGGAGGGCAATTAAAGGAGCCATCCTTGAGGTATCAAAGACAAGAATAAGGACAGTAACAAAGAAAAACAGGATTAAGAGACAGCTATGGTTCTCAGCTAGTGTCAGGGAAGCAGTTAGGGCCAAAAAGAAAGCCTTCTATAAATTCAAGGAAAAGCAGGGGGAGGCAAAATGGGAGGATTATTTACAGAAAAATAGGAAGGCAAAGAGAGCCATCAGGAATGTGAAAGCAGACAGAAAGCTGTGTATAGTGGAGGGGTCAAGAATGAAGAAAAAATGTTTTCAGATATAATAGTGAAAAAGGAAAAAAAGAGGAGAAATTGCATGTCTAGCTGAAGGGGGTAGGGCAATAGAGGGGGATGGGCAAAAGGCAGCTGTTCTGAAGGACTACTTTTGCTCAGTATTCACTAGGGAAGACTGTGGGTCCATGCCAGAGAGCAGCATTAAAGCAGCTACTAAGGGAGCCCTGGAAATAAGACAGCCATTGCTTACTAGTGAAAGGGTCTAGAAAGGGCTGGTAACCCTTAAGACAGATAAGCCCCCAGGACCAGATGGGTTGCATCCGAGGATACTTAGGGAACTAGCAGCTGAGCTAGCTGAACCACTGGCTGGACTGTTCAACAGCTCACTTAGGTCTTGGGAAGTTCTAATGGATTGGAAGATGGCAGACATTGTACCACTTCATGGGGGGGGAGTAGGGAGCAACCAGGGAACTACTGGCCTGTCAGCCTGAGCTCCATCATGGGGTAGCTAATAGAATCACTAATCAAAGAGGACCTCGTAGACTACCTGGAGAGCAATGGACTCCAGGACAGTAAACAGCATGGTTTTGTGGCAGGAAGGACTTGTCAGACTAACCTGAAGAAAGTAGACAAGGGCCACACTATGGATTTGCTGTACTTTTACTTCAGCAAGGCTTTTGATTTGGCACCACAAAAAAGGTTGCTCAAAAAGACAAAATACCTGGGGTGTAGCTAAAACCGTAGTGAACTGGGTGGTTAATTGGCTAGAAGGGAGACAGCAGAGGGTTGTGGTCAATGCGATCAAATCACAGGAGAGGGAGGTATGAGTGGGATTCCATAGGGATCTGTCCTGAGTCTGGTCCTCTTCAACATGTTCATTAGTGACATTGGTGAAGGAATCTGGGGCAAGTTGTTTCTCTTTGCAGATGATACAACATTATTTTTTTGAAATTTAAGTTTACTGATTTATTGAAATACAAACAGAAACATCAATTACCTCAAGAGCGAACAGTGTAACAAAAAAACCCTCCCCATCCCTCTCCCAAACAACCCACCCACTCCCGATCCCCAAGTGCTCCAACTTCCCTCTAACCCTCGTATACCCCCAAAGTGGTTTAATAGATATGCTAAGGTCCCAGCCGTATAGTAAACCACCAAACCCTCCCTGTCCCCTCCCCCAGCAATGTTCCTGGTAAGGTTACAGATGAGCTGGGTGCCAACCATTTCCCTCTTGGAGTAGGGCATCCACAGTTTAACGACAACATGAGTGCCTAGATACATTGGCGTACTTCAAGGATCGGGCCTCCACATCTTAAAGCAATGCGAGAGTTTGTAGTTTACTCCACCTCTTCTGGAACACATCAGCACGTCCCTGTAAACTAGCAATCAAGCTCTCCGAATACAGGAGAGCACTAAGCTCTGTAAGCCATTCAGGATAAGACAAGGCCAAACAATCCGTCCAGTGCCTCAGCACAAGCCGCTTGACTGCCATGGACACCAAAGCCATAAAGAACCGCCGCTCTACACTTCCTATTTGAGAATAGTCCCCTAGGACACAGATTCCCGGAGTAAACAACGTCGATAACCCCAGAAGGGGATCCAGATTGTTCTTAATAAGGTTTCAAAGAGGGGCAACTTCAGAACAAGCCCAGAATATATGGAGGAGATTGCCATCCTCTCGCAGACATCTAGAACAGTTGGAATTGGAGAGCTTCTTGAGTTTACACAATTTCGCCGGAGTATAATATAGATTGTTAACAATATAATATTGGGTTAGCCTAAATCTATCCTGGGTATGAAACCTGTGCAGATCTTTCCAAATACGGGGCCAGTTTAGAGCGGTCCCAGGTAATAATGAGGACCAGACACGGGAGCCAGCACCAGTTTCAGGGAACTTATAGTTAAGAAGGTAAGAGTAGATTAGAGAAATAGAATGAGACTGAGAAGCTAAACGGAGAGATCTCAAGAAATGGGTGGACCCTAGACTCTTTGAGAAGAGGGCGAACTGTCCAGCCAGGAGATGCCTCAGTTGATAAACTTTGAAAATATCCTTCTTGGGGATACCAAATTTGTCCAAAATATCCGGGGAAGTCAAGAGAGAGCCTTGGCAATAAAAGTTTTCAACTTTGGCCTCTGCAATTTGGGGAAGCCAGTCTGGGGGAATCCAAGATATACCCAACTTGATGTTAGGATTGAGAGCCACCGGCTGACCAAAATCAGTAGAGGGTGGAATACCGAGAGAGGCCAAACATTGCGCCAAAGTTTTAAGAGATAATAGGATCGTATCGTCAGAAACCCGCCGCTCTAATTCTCCCAAAGCGACAAAGTATACGGCACAGGTATCCAATCTAGCATTGGAAAGTAATAGGCGTTCAAACTGTAGCCAAGGGGGACAATCTAAACTACGATCCGCAGAAAGCCACCTCCCAGTTTCGAGAGGTGGGCGTGCCCAATGATACAGAATAAGGTTGGGGAGCCTGAGTCACCCTTCTCCTTAGGAAGTGAGAGCTTGGCATAGGAGCGGCGAACTCCTTTCCCTGCCCAGATAAAGTCCGAAAAAATAGTATGAAATTGCTGAAGGAACGTTACTGGGAGCCACAGGTTTAACAAGTTAAGGGGGTAAAAGATCCTGGGAAGGATGTTCATCTTAATAATATTGATCCGACCCCACAGAGATATGGGGAGCTTCGACCATCTTTTCAGATCCTGTTGAACAGCCTTTTTAACGCTATCTAGGTTCAAATTTTTTAGTGTAGTGGGGTCTGTAGCAAAATGAATTCCCAAATATAATAGATTTAGAGACCATCTCAGACCAAAGGTAAAATCCTGTCTACAGGTATAGACATTTAGTGGAAAAATCTCAGATTTGGAGACATTTAGTTTATAGGGAGAGGGTGCCAAACTGGTTAATAAGTTCAATAGCAGCCGCCAGGGATTCTTTTGGATGTTCCAAATGGAGAAGAATATCGTCTGCATATGCCGAGAGAACAGAGACTTGTTGTAGGACCCTGCAGCCTTTAACTGAGGGAGATGTTTTAATTTCGATTAAAAGAGGTTCCAGATATAAATTAAATAAAAGGGGAGAGAGGGGACAGCCCTGTCTAGTGCCCGTATGTAATCGAAACAGAGAGGAGAAAACCCCATTACAATAAATTTTAGCCGATGGGGCTCTATACAAGATTTTCACCAGATTAAGGATCGGGTCAGGGAATCCCATTCTCTCAGGACCGCCACAGAAAATCCCAATTCACTCGATCAAAGGCTTTTCAGCATCCAATGAGACCAAAGCTACAGGGTACGAGACTGCTTGAGCATAATGAGAAAGGTGAGAGAGGGTTCTCAGGTGGTCAGCAGAGGATCTACCGGAAACAAAACCCACCTGTTCAGGGCTAAGTAGACCCTGCCAAACTTTCTTAACCCTTTCAGCAAGGATCTTGGCAAAAATCTTGACATCATAATTCTGTAGAGAGAGAGCCGTAATTGGCTGGGTCTGTAAGTAGCTTGTCTGGTTTGAGAATCAAGATAATTGTGGCCTCAAAGAGGGTGGGATCAATATCAGCTGCGTGCAAAAAGAACTCATAGAGTTTGAGGAGCAAGGAGCTAATTCTTTGAAAAGGCTTGTAGAAATTGGCCGGAAGCCATCAGGCCCAGGCGCTTTATCCACAGTCAGCGAGGCGATGGCACTCTCAATTTCTTACAGAGATCGGGCAGATAGCAGTTGACGCTGAGACAACGACAGACAGGGATGTCTATATTACCAAGATACTAGTAATACTGTGCTGGCACCGACATGTTAGGTTTATTGTAGAGATCAGTGTAGAATTTTTCAAAGATGTCAGCAATACCTCTGGAGGATTTAATAATAGAGCCAGAGCTCGACATCAAAGACGGTACTATCCTTGAACCTTCGAGGGTTTTAAGAGGCGCAAAAAGCTTCTTCGCCTTCTCTCCATGATCATAGTATTTGGCCTGAGTTTTCTTAAAACAATACTCTATCTTGTCTTTTAGCAGTTCGGAGTAGTCCCGCTTAACGGCAAGAAGTGCCTTAAGGGAGGTTAAGGAAGAAGTTGGGGAGTCGTTAGTTTCTAACGCAGTAATTTTATTTAGTAGCGAAGTAGCTTCTGCCAGCCTAGCTTTCTTCCTGACCGAAGCCATTTTGATCAACTCCCCCCTAAGGCAGCACTTCAATGCACTCCAGATCATATCGAATCTCGGGGTGGAATCAAGATTATCAGCAAGAAAAAGAGATCTGAGAGCTGATAGACGACACTATAGAAGGGTCCTTAAGCAATTGGGTGTTCAGCCGCCAAATAGTATCTCTACTAAAGTCTGGATCAAGAGAGCAGGTAATCCAAACCGTGGCATGATCTGAGAGAATTATTGGGTCAATGCCAGAGAAAAGTACCCGATAGTAAACCTTACTGACCAGAATGTAATCAATCCTCGATCTGGATTTATGCGGTTGAGAGAAAAAGGAAAACGCCCGCAGGGAGGGATTCGAAATTCTCCATGGATCGCAGACCCCTAACATTGAAACCATGTCCTGTAAGGCACTTTGAATTGGAGTAGGAGGACGAGTGTCCTGAGGCTCCTTATCTAAGACAGAAGAAGGGGGTATATTCCAGTCTCCACCCAAAATGAGGTGGGAGGGAAGGAAGTTACTGATTTTTCCTACCAGGTTCATAAAGAATCCGGAGCAGCCCCCAACTGGGCCGTATACCGAGCCCAGAGTTACTAAGGCCCCATTCAAAGTCCCTTTAACCAGGATAAAATGCCCCTCCGGGTCCGAAAACACTGACTCTGTCATGAAATAAACATGTTTTTGATCAGAATTGCCACCCCTCTACTCACATTAGAAGTGCCGGCCAGAAAAACTTGCGAGAAGCCTGAGCGGGATAGGTATTTGGTGTCCATATGGCTCAAGTGCGTCTCCTGAAGTAATAGGATATCCACCTGAATTAACAAAACGTGATTGAAAATCTGTGCCCTCTTGACCCGATCCTTGAGTCCGCGTACATTCCAGGAAGCTAGTTTAATTCTGCTGGCAGCCATCTGAAACATGTTAGTATCATAACCTGCAGAAATAGCAGTACTACAGTGTGCCCAAGAAGATCATGCACCCAGTTCGAGAAGAAGCCCCCCTTCCTAACCAACCAAGCCCCAACGTATCTGTCGGCCCTAGGTCTCAACAATCCAACATCCCTAAATTTGGCCCTAACCAACAAGCTTAGGAGGTCCCAAAATGTAGATAAGGCTGACATATCAGGATATGCCCACCCGACCTCCTTGACGTTAAAACAGACCCAAACTCCGGTCCTTCAGGACTACCCAATACTTCACAAAGCATATCTGCAGTATAACCCCTATGGAACTATAACTACCCAGAACAGCAGTTCCGCATGTCGAATAATCGAGTAGGGGTAGGAATATCATTACTGTAACGTCTTTCAGGACCCTTAGAGACCTGTTCTCAACCCCCCCCAGCTGCCCACCTCCTCTACCAGCATACAACAATTGAGTGCAGTAAAGACCGAATCCCCCATCCTCCCAATACCCAAAACCCATAGATCCCACATACAAACTATATACAAAGGGGAGCCAGAGCAGAGATTCAATTAATGCAACAGAAAACCTAAATAGCTCCAGCTTCCCCATACCCCTGGCGAACTTCCAGCCCCCACCAGATAGCGAGCCAGTCTCTGTGAGGTCTGTGGTGACCAAATCTCCGTTGCAGCGGAGATCAGGTCCCACCCCCCACAAGGCATACAACCAGATCCCGGCACCGGAAAGTCAGCAATCCCTAAATTCGGCTCATGAATGAGCATCCAGCGAGCCTCTGACAACCTCCCCTGCCCCCGGCCCTTCCGATTCCCAATATCTCCTTCAAATGAAGGAGCAAGCAAACCAATCCCAATAATGAGGAGGGGATTCCCCCTCCATAAACGTGCACCCCCGTTCCGGCAGGATAGACTGCCACAGCTCCCCAGCACAAAGACAGACAGGAGCACTCACCCTCTCGAGGATCTTCCCCCGACCATATCCACCACACGGCGAGTCAAGACCCGCATACACAACCAATACCGGCAGGCCTTATATTGCCGGAGGGAGCGAAACCGTGACGACCAGCCCGGTCCCACCGCCTGGAAGTGTCCCCGTGGGAACCACTACCGCGCAGACGGGATCCGGAAAGACGCTCCCAGCGGCCCAGAAAATGAAGCTCCCTTCCCAGCAAGACAAGCCACGGCCTGGACAACCCTACTCCCACCCGATCCACCAGGTAAGAGACCTACTGGACGGGGGGCTAACAAGGTAGGTCTGCAACCCGGTATCCAAATGGACTTAAATTAGAGCGCAGCAAATGGAGGCAGACGAGGATAGGAGCAGGGAAAAGGAGAGGACGGGGGAGAAGTAATGCAAGGGAAAGACAAGGGAGGGGGAGTCCAGCAGAATGAGAAGCTTTGCTAAGCAATAAGAGGAGAGTTTTTAAAGAGTTGATAGGTTCACAGCAACCAGTCCATCCGGTACGATTAGTGTCCAGTAAATAGTTCTCAGCCGAGATTCTTAAAAAGGTCCAGGAGCTTGACCACGAGGTCTTTCAAGGCCTCCTCCAGTGTATTGAAGGACGTGGATGATCCATTTATGGTGACCCGGAGCGTCGCAGGGTAGGCCATTCTGAAGGGTATGGCCACCGCGATCAGCTTCTGGACCACTCTGTGGTAGGCCGCTCTCTTGATCCTGGTCTCCTTCAGTAGGTCCTGGGATATCCTGAGTCTAGCCGAACCCCACAATACTTCTTTTAGTTCCCGAGCTTTGCTATAGACATGCTGGCGCTCGATATAGCTCAGGAACTTGATAATAATAGGGCGCGGTGAAGCTCCCGGTGGGGGACGGGGTCTCAGGGATCGGTGGGCTCTCTCTAAATGGTACGCAGCACTGACAGGTGAAGGACCCACAATCTTTACCAAAAATTTCTGGAGGAACATGAGCATATCAGGGCCCTCCTCGGCCTCAGGTAGGCCCAAAATTAACAAATTGTTCCTCCGATTCCTTCCTTCCAGGTCTTCTGTCTTCTCCTGTAGTTTCTTAATCTGTTGCTTGTACCCTTGCAACTCTTGGTCCATCCTATCCCTCCACTGCTCTAGCGAGTAGGCCCTGGCTTCAACATCGGCCACCCGAGTAGAGACTGAGACCATGTCATTTCTCAGGGATTTGAGCTCTCCACTTAGCTCACGAAGCAGATCCTTCAGGGGGGTCAGCTCCTGCAGGAACTTTTCTTCCGAGAGCAGGCTGGGTGTCTGGGTTTTGTCTGCTCCACGTTCAGTTTTGGCATTTTTCTGTTTTTTAGCCGCTTCTCGGGTGATGTGTTGGTGTGTGCCGAACTGCTGCCTGTTTAGCATCGACCTCCATCGCTGAACACACTCGATTCTTCGATCTTAAACTTGCCTCCGGAGAGCCACTATAGATGTTAGTCAGCGAATCTTATAGTTTTCAGGCGTTCAAAGCCCCAAAAGGTGACAAAATGTGGAAAAGGAAGCGTCCGGAGGGCAGAGCTGAAGGCTTCAGCTGCAGTCTAGCTGAGCGCCATCACGTGACCAGATGATACAAAATTATGAGGGAGGGTGGATAGTGATGAGAGAGTAAGGGATATGCAGATGGACCAACAAAAGTTAGAGAGGTGGTCAAAGGTCTGGCAGTTAAAATTCAATGCCAAAAAGTGCAAGATAATGCACCTAGGGAAAAAGAACCCCAAGACGGAGTACTGGATGGGTGGAGTGAGATTTAGCATTACAGAAGATACAAATGATACAGTGCTACAAGGCCAATGGCAAGGCTAACAGGATGCTAGGATATATCAGGAGGGGTACTGGTAGCAGAAGAAAAGAGGTAATATGTTCCCAGTACAGATCCCCCATCAGGCCACAGCTGGAGTACTGCATCCAGTTCTGAAGTCCTCACATCAGAAAGGGCAAAGATAGGTTGGAGACGGTACAGCACAGAGTAACAAAAATTATTCAGGGCCAGCAGGGCAGATCCTATGAGGAGCACTTTAAGGCATTATATATGTACTCACTAGAAACCAGAAGTGGGGGGGGGACATGTGATAGAGACCTTCAAGTTCCTTAAAGGAATTAACAATGTGAACTGTGGGGAATTATTTAGCCTAAAAACCAACTCACAGTCACGTGGTCATGAATGGAAATTAACAGGAGGGAGGTTCAGGAGGGATGTGAGGAAGTACTTCTTGACAGAAAGGGTGGTGGACCTTAGAACAGTTTGTTGGCTGAGGTGGTGGGCGAGCATACAGTCAGGGGAGTCAAGCAGGTCTGGGACAGAATAAAGGGAATAGTGGTTGCCCAGGGTGATAGGACCAAGGAGGAGAATGGGGATAGCACGGGGAGGGTTAGTACCCTGGAGGAACAAAAGGTTCAAGGGAAGGTTCCAGGAATTATAGGGAACATGTACCTGTGGTCTTTTTCTGTTGTCATTATCTGTGTTACTATGTTAATGTTTATAGGCCATTACTGTAGAGGCAGGTGAGTGAAACAACCTTACTGTCTTCTTTAATGATAGAATATATTTTGCATACTGGTCACCACCTTTGAAGAAAGGGTCAGCTTGTCATCCAGGTTCATCCAGGTTGTGAACCTCCTGCCCCACCTTTAGCTCAAACCCATCAATGACTGAAAGCTAGAGGTAGTCTCTACAAGACAATGTAAAATATAATAGGCCCACCAGAAACATTTTAGTTTTGCTGGGATTGAGTCTCAGCAAGCTGGCAGCCACCCAGTCACTGATCTCTGAGAAAGCATTCTCTATCACAGACATTGGATCACTGCCTTGGTTTACATGAAGTAAATCTGAGTGTATTCAGCAAAGCAATAAAAACTGCAAGATATACCTCCAGATCACATCACCCAGTGGCCACACATGAACCGCAAACAGCAAAAGGGGGGCAGGATAAAGCACTAAGGTATGGTGCACTTGATGTAAATGGAGCAAAACGACAATTATTCCAAACTAATACTCAACAATCTTCCAGGAAAGATCTAAACCATTTACGAATGATAATCAATCCACAAAATCTCAAATGCTAAACCAGTACCAATGATCCATAGCAGCAAATGCTGATGTCAGGTCAAGGAAAACCACAAATGATAGCTCTCCATGATCCTCAGCTAGGAGCATGTCATTTATAACCCATAGCAGGTTTGTGATGAGAACAAAAATAATATTAGAAAGGCTCAAAGAGTTCATGTTTCTCCAGAGGTCTACTTTGATGGAGTACCACCATTTCTCAATAATCTTATTCACAAAAGGGAAGTTAGAGGTAGGCCTGTAATTTGCATGATTGCAAGGCTCTGAAGATACCATTGCATTTTATTGTAAGGCACCCTATCCCTCCAAGGAAGAGCACCATTAGAAATAAAATTTACCTATTTACCTTCTCAGAAGGGGCTTCATAATTACCCCTTAAGGGAATTTGGGAAAGTACCTTCCCTCAGTGAGGTATTAACGATTTCAACAAATACAGGGACTAGAGCCTGCCAAAAGACCATCACCATATGTGTCTGCCTTCAGAGAGCATACGATTACAGGTGTGGGGAGTTAAATTGTTTGTGCTTGGTGAATTTACTTCATTTGACTGCATTTCTGGTCCCAAACTGTTCCAGGGCTTGTTTACTTTGAAACCAGCATTCCAGGTCTTCCAGAAAATTCTTGTCTGAAGTGTCTGCCTTTCTGTTAAATTGTTTGTGCAGATGTCTTGCTGAATGGAAGGAAAGCACTCACAGAGGTGGTGGAGCAGAGCTGTAGCTGATTGTTTCTTGAGAGCACATGGACTTGGGAGCAATTCCCCCTGCCACTCACCCCAACCCCCAATGTCATCATTTCCTGTATACCAAGGGTTCTGACATCACTTCACCAAAAGGGACAGGACATCCACCTGCCATATCCTTAACAGCCAAGCACACTGCATAGGAGGTAAACACATGTACACACTCACACACGCTAACACACCAAAAAAAAAAAAAAATCAACAGGAAGGGAAAGAGATGTGGGGAGTAGTGCAATACACTGGCTGTGGGGTGACAGTCTTCCAAGAGATATTCTTCAGGCTGAGATGCTACCCTCTTTGCAGGCACCTCTCCACTCTGAGGGAGGCAGTTGCTCATCTCCCGGCTGACCTAGCAAGGAGTACAGAAATCTCCTCCCCCACCCAGGACCAGGAAGAGAATTGGGAAACCTCCTCCCCTACCTGGGGACTACCAGGTCCCCTGCTGCTGCCTCAGAGGTTGCCAAGAAAATGGACTGTTTGGACTACAGTGGCTCAGAGAGGCTGAGGGTGGTGGAACAGAGGCACACCCCTCCAGTTGTACTGCTCCACAATCCATCTGCCATTCTGGCAGGGCGTGGTTTCTCCATGGAGGCACCCGCATTGGAGACCAATGGGGATGCTGGGAACCTCCACATGGAAGACCCACAGGAGGGTAGCATGGGACCCCACAGGGGAAGAAAACAGCTCCTGGTGGGGGACTCCATGGTTAGGGGGTAGATCTGGGGAAGGGAGGGGAGAGGGAGGTAAGGTGCCTGCCCAGTGCCATAGCTTGGAGGAACAGGAAGAGAATCCTCAGGATCGTGGGAGCAACTGCGAGGAAGAGGGAGCTGGACATCATTATTCACCTAGGTACACATGTCCTAGCTGGGAATGAGATCAGAGCAGTGCAGGAGGAGTTTGTAGAGTTGGGGATGCTAGGGGCCTTAGACAAGTAGCACACATGGTAACCTTCTCGGAGGTGCTGTCTGTCTATGGCATGGGTGAGGCTAGAGTACTCTACACCTTGGGATTCAATGAATGGTTGAAAAGCTGATGCCAACAACAGGGTTTTGGCTTCATTGGGGACTGGGGGTCTACCTGGAGGGATACAGGCCTATACTGGTGAAATGGTCTGCATCTGTCCAGCAGGCAAATCAGGATCCTAAGTGATAGGTTTAAATGCTTCATTGGCAAGCTTTTAAACTAGCCAAAATGGGAGGCACCAAAAAGGAGCAGGGAATTCCCAGCCTCACAAAACAGTGTAGTTAGTGAGGGAAGCACCAAGGTAGAGAGGTCGATAGAGAGCAAAGTAGGGGAAATGAAGACAGAAGCAAAGGCAGTAAGTACAGGGATGGAGCTAAAAGAGGAAAACCACCAACAAATGGAGAGCTATGAGTACCAATGCCCATAGTCTAGGTAACAAGCTTCCTGAACTAGTGACCTTGATGGAGGAAGGACACCTGGATATTGTGACAGTCACAGAAACATGGTACACAGAGAATCATGACTGGGATGTCAACATACCAGGGTACACAGTCTACAGGAGGGACAAGGAGGGTAAAAGAGGAGGAGGAGGAGGAGTAGCTCTCTATGTAAGGGAAGGGATCAAGGCAACAGAACTTAAGGGTAAACAGGGAGGAGTGGAGGCACTGTGGGTCACCCTGGAGACAGGCAATGGCACCACAATCTGCATGGGGGTTGTATACACACCCCTATCTCAGGGGGATGAAATGTACAAGGAAATGATAGGATGCATACTTAGAATGGCAGAAAAAGGGGAAATATTGCTGATTGGGGACCTAAATATGCCAGATGTTAACTGAAGCACATTTGCTGCAACCAAATCCAAGAGCAAAGTCATTCTCAATGCCCAACAGGGGGCATGTTTCTGACAGCTAGTGCTGGAACCCACTCGGGAGGGTGCAATCTTAGACCTGATACTCTCAAACAGGGACAGCGAGAGGATCTTGGATTTAGAGGTGGGTAGCCATCTAGTAACAAGTGAGCACCAAACAGGGTGGTTCACGATAAATACAGCTGTGGAGAAAAGCCATACAAAAGTGAGGGTACTGGACATTAGGAGGCATGATTTTAGCAAATTGGGAGACCACCTAAGGAATGCACTAGCAAATAGGCAGGATGGAGGGGGTGGAGGAACTATGGGGAAGAATCAAAAATGCAATCCAAAAAGCAACAAGCCATTGTGTGAAGCAATTAAACAAAACAAAACGAAGGAAAAAAACACTATGGTTCTCTAAACAGGTGGTGGGGAAGATTAGGGAGAAAACATTAGCATTCAGGAAGTATAAGGAATCACAAAAGAAGCAGGATAGAGAACTGTATCAGTTAAAGCAGAAGGAAGCAGAAAAGGCAGTCAGAATAGCAAAGGCCCACACCGAAGAAAGGATAGTCAACTCAGTTAAGAAGGATGATAAAACCTTTTATAGGTACATTTGTTAGGTACATTTGTGAGTAAAGAAAGACCAAGGGAGGGATTGTGAGGCTTAATAAAGGGGAGGTGGGTGGGCAGAGGGGGACAGGGAAAAGGCAGAGATACTGAATGAATACTTTTGTTCAGTATTCAAAAAAGAAGAGGAGGGGGAGGTACCTAAACCAAACAATAGAAGCACTCTGGATAGGGGGGTCAATACCAGTCTATTCACAGAAGAAAGGGTCCTGAAAGAACTCCTAAAACTCAAAGTAGACAAGGCAATGGGGCCTGATGGGATTCACCCCAGAATTCTGAAAGAACTAAGTGGAGAACAAGTAGCACCACTGACTACTCTTTTTAACAAATCATAGGAGGATGGTGTGGTACCTGAGGACTGGAGGAGGGTGGATGTGATTCCCCTTCACAAAATTGAAACAAAGAGATAACCTCTGGCATATTGCTGTTGAGACTGGCAAACTGGCTGACAGACAAGTCTTTAATGCAGCATGTAATAAGTGCACCTGGGCTATAAGGCAGGCTAAGGCCGGATATTACCATACCACCCTTGCATCAACCTGGCACTCATTCCATGCCTTCTGGGACAATATGAAAGAGCTCAATGGAAAGACACGCTCCCCCCCCACCATCACAGCTTTCCATAGACAGAACCGTCACTACTGACCCTCTCTCAATAGCTGAATGCCTCAACACAGCTTTCTCAGATCTAAGCTCTATCCTCCCAAACTACTTTTTTGACCCTATCCCTGCCTCCACCCCCCACCCTGGATCTCCCCCCTTTCTACCTTCATGTCATATCCTCCCTTGAAGCCAGGCCCCATCTGCAAAAAGCCCTAGCCAGTAACAACCCCAGCTGTGATCCCATGGACTCCAGGATCCTCTGATCAGTCCTGGATACTGTACTAGCCCCTCTCACTGACCTCTTAAACCGGTCACTATGCCTTGGTTAGTTCCCAAGTGCATGAAACATTGCAGAAATCACCCCTATCCATAAGAGTGGAGCTAGAACCTCCCCTAGCAACTTCAGGCCCATCTCCATTCTGCCCCGCTCTCCAAAGCCCTAGAAAAAATAGTGGCCATTCAGCTCTTCGAGTACCTGGCCAAATATGACATGATGTGTCCAGATCAACATGGATTCTGCCTGGACACAGCACCACTACAGCCCTCCTGGAGTTCTCCAAGCACCTCCACTCTGCTCTCGACTCTGGTCACGTTGTGTGTGCAGTGTTCATCGACCTCTCCAAGGTCTTTGATATGGTCTGTCACTCCATCCTTCTGGACTCCCTCACCAACTTGGCTTCTCCCATGGCCCCCTTACTTGGTTTACCAGTTGCCTCTCTACCAGATCCCAGTGAGTAAAGGTAAAAGGCACCCTGTCAAATACCCTGCCCGTTCGGTCTAGGGTCCGCCAGGGTTCCATCCTTGGCCCCATTCTGTTCAGTCTCTTTCTCAACACTCTCCCCAGCTCCTGCTAAGGCAAGATGCTCCTCTATGCCGATGATGTGGTCCTCTTTGCCTCCCACCCAGACCCTGCATCATTACAGGAATCTCTGCAGCATACTTTCAACCAAGCCGAGAAGTGGTTCCTTGACCACCGGCTGGTTATTAACCTCAAGAAAACCAAATCCATGTTTTTTTCTCATCACCAGAATAAGGCCAAAAATGCCCCCCTCTGCATTCTCCCCAGTACTCCTCACCCTCTTGAGCAGGTGTCATCCTACAAATACCTAGACATCACCTTCAACTCGGCTCTTACCTTCCACACCCACATCAATACCCTGTCCTCAGCTATAAATTCTCAGATTGTCCTTCTCTATCAACATAGAGACTGCCTCCCTCAAACCGCCCTTTGACTGGCCATCAACTCCTCCATCCTGTCCTTAGTGGACTACAGCCTACTCATCTACACTGCAGCCGACAACACCGCCCTCGCCAAAATACAGACCTCGATCAACAAGGCCTGCAGGCTTCTGACCGGCACATCCCACCAACCCATACTTGCCTGCTCTATTCCATCACCAACCTGCTCACCTTTGAGGAGTGCCTGCGCTACCAAACCTGCCTACTTGCCAAAAAATCCCTGCTAGGACTCTCCCCCCCCCGGGGGTCACCGCGTCCCTGCAGCATGCATCCCCATCTGTTGCCACCAGCAGCTCAGTTAAAGCAACCTTTCAAGTGCCCCATGCCAAGACCTCTTTATCCCAAAGATTCGTCCACTACCGTGCCCCCATTTGGTTCAACTCCCTCCCGCCCTCTGTCACTAACTTTACCAAAATTGGTCCTTTCAAAGTTGCTCTCCGTAACTTCTTCTTTGATGCCCAAAACTGTAATTGCCCCTAATTTATTTAATGGCGAGGTCCCTCCCACCAGGCCCACAGCAGGACTGCTCCCAGCCCCTTCTTTTTACCCACCCCTGTCTTTCCCCAACTTTCCTCTTAGGTATCCCTCGCAGGTACATCCAGGGTTGTACCTTCTATTATTGTACTATTTTATAAGATTGTACTTACTGTAAGCACCTTTATCTGTAAATCACTGATGCAAATGTGTTCTTATTGTTATCTGTATTGCACCTGTATGTTACCACTGTTGTACCTCACACTGTAACCATGTCTACCCTCCCTGCGATGAGGTGCCTTTGTAAATGAGTCCACGACTCAAAGGTTGTAAATCTGACTTTCAAATAAATAAAATAAAAAAAACAAGGCAGATGCAGGTAACTAAAGGCCAGTTAGGTTGACCTCAGTGGTGGAGAAAATAATGGAATCACTTCTGAAAGAAAGAATTGTTGAGTACCTAGAGGCCAGCTGGACACAGGACCAAATGCAACATGGATTCACAGCGGGAAGGTCATGTCAGATAAATCTAATAGATTTCTTTGACTGGGTGACCAAAGTAGTAGACCAGGGAGGGGCTGTGAATGTGGCCTACCTAGACTTTAGCAAGGCTTTTGACACAGTTCCATGCAAAAGATTATTAAAAAAGCTAGCCAGCCTTGGAGTGAGTCCCCGGGTGGTGGCCTGGGTAAAAAAATGGCTGTACAACAGGACGCAGAGGGTAATAGTAAACAGAGTCCACTCCAAAGAAAGGGGGGTTACTAGCGGGGTACTGCAGGGTTCAGTACTGGGGCTGGCCCTCTTCAATCTCTTTATAAGTGACATTGCAGAGGGACTGGAAGGAAAAGTATGCCTTTCTGCAGATGACACAAAGATCTGTAACAGGGTTGATACACAAGGGGGGGTGGAAAGGATGAGAAGGTTGGAAGAATGGTCAGAAGTATGGCAGCTTAGTTTCAATGCAAAGAAGTGCAAAGTAATGCATCTGGGAAACAAAAACACAGGGAAAGAGTACACAATGGAGGGGGGATACTAACGACAACAAAAATGGAAAGGGACCTGGGGTTAGTCATATCAGATGACCTAAAGGTAGACAAGCAATGTGAAAAGGAAGTAAGGAGGGCTGGGGGGATACTGGGATACATAGGGAGAGTCATCACTAGTAGAAAACAAGAAGTTGTCATCCCTCTGTACAGACAGTTGGTGCAACCCCATCTGGAGTACTGCATGCAGTTCTGGAGACCCCATCTCTGCAAGGACATAGACAGAATGGAGGCAGTCCAGAGAAGGGCAACTAAAATGGTGCAGTGTCTGCACCAGAAGTCATGTGAAGAGAGACTAATGGAGCTGAATATGTATACTCTCGAGGAAATGAAGGAGAGGGGAGACATGATAGAAACTTTCAAGTACCTCAAGGGAATCTAAGAGGGTAGCATCTTTCAGAAAAAGAGGTGTGTAAGAACAAAGGGACACAGTTTGAAGATAGAGGGGGGTGGCTCAGGGGCAATGTGAGGAAGCATTTTTTCACAGAAAGGGTAGTGGACACATGGAACAGCCTTCCTGAGGAGGTCATGGGGTCAAAAACAGTGGGGGAATTCAAGAATGCATGGGACAGAAATAAGGCAATTATAGTGGGGTGTAGGAGAAAGTAGGCTGTTTGTTAACTAGGATCTGCAGCTTATCCAGTAGGTAGGGTAAATGGGCAGACTAGGTGGGCCAAGCAGTCCTTATCTGCCATCAAGGTCTATGTTTCTATATGGTGGTATGGTATAGTACAAGCGGACTAGCACAGCTTTGAGAGTACCTGGCAGATCTCCACAAAATCTTTCAGCAGAATGTCAGGCCACAGCAACTAAGAGTCATTAACCTCAACTTCTTGACCACTGTAACAGTGATACACACCAGAGGGAGACATACCAGTTATGACTTTATGCAGTCTGGCTCAAGATGAAATCAGCAAACTGCTCTAATCTCTTATTTATTTATTTGAATTTTGGCAACCAGGTGAGCCCACTGAGACAGTACAGTCCCTTTTTCAGGGGCGACCCAGGAAATGAAGTACAATGACAATGACATGGCAGGTACAATGGTTACTTGGGAGTCTGGTTGGATAACAAACTCTCCTTCGGTGCAAATCTTACTGAGTTAACAAAAAAGCTAGGGCAGCGCCTTGGTATTTTCTACCGCATAAGGCATCAACTCACCCTGGAAGCTAGGAAATGGCTGGTTCAAACAACCTTTCTTCCCCTGATTGACTACATCAATTTCTCATACAGCAATTGCCCCCAGTATGTGCTCCAAAAGCTGGATACACTCTATCATCATGCTTTGAGATTTGTTCTTGACCTGCCCTTGCAGGCTCATCACTGCTTATTGTACCAAGCATTAGATTGGATGTCCCTCTCCATGAGGAGGCAAATAAATACCCTCATGTGGCTTTTCCGGGCTTTGTCCAACAAATTACCACCCTATATCTGTGACCTGTTTGAACGCTCAAAGGGTGCCTACATACTAAGGAACTCCTTCTTCGTCCTCCTTAAGCTACCACAAACAAGGACTTGTCTTGGCTCAACTGCCATTAGCTCATTCTTACCAGCGCTTTGGAACAGCCTGCAAAAATCACTTAAAATCTCCCTGCTGCCCAGCCTTTTTATATTTAGGAGACTGCTTTACAGAGGCTGAATGGTGTGTGAGTGTTTTAGGTAAAGCCATAACCCACTAAACTGAGTCCCTTAACCCCTGAAATCCTGGGCCGCCTATTTCCCGTGTTGGCCAGCGTCCCTTTAGGGCAATCACCTCCCACCTCCCCCATCTCCACAACTAGCTACTATGTGGCTGATACCCCCTTCTTCCTACTGTCCTTCCCCATGTTCTTCTTTCCTCCCCTCACTTGTACTCTATAATCTACAACCTGTATATGCTGCACTTTAAATGCCTTATACTTGCACTTGTTTTGTTTTTTTTGTTCTGATCCCTCCAAGTACTGTTTTGGTGATATTGACTGTCCAATATTGCAACTGCCTGTACTGATGTTTATTACTTTATGAAACGTTGACTATTGTAAGCAAAAGTGTCCTCTGTGTCCAGGACCATCTTGAAAATGAGCTTGCTCAATGATGTAACTGCCTGGTTAAATAAAGTTTGATTCGATTTGATTTTGATTTACATCATTTACAACTACAGTTATATCATTTACATCTCTTCACTGAACTCAGTTACACAATGGTGCTGAGACAGTCTGGACTGAGGATATAGTATTAGCCATCAATCTCAAGAGAACAGTAGGTTTGTTCCTTGTGGCTGCATTGATGTCAGTGTGAAATTTGTATGAAACCATGCAGATTATCCTCTGCCAGTGTTCAAGCCTTCACTCACATTTTCAGGGCTGTAACAACTCATCATTAAATTAAGGTGAGGTGCAACAGAAGACCAACAGCTAGGAACTGAATGGAACCAAATAGTCAGAAACAGCAAGGATAGCACTACTATATGCCTCTACTACTGCATGTTAATGCCTAAAGAAGGTGGCTGAAATCCCAGAAATATCCACACAGTTCCACATGTGCTGTTTGACCATTTCTGTTGGGGGAGACCAGCAAGAAACATCCCAAACTTCAGTATGGAATGGTCAGATCAGGCTATAGGCTGAACAGTTGATTAAGAAACTTCAATCCCAGAGGAGAAAATCAAGTCCAACATGTAGCTGGCCACGTGAGTGACAAAGAATACATTCTGGAAGCATCCCAAGGGCTTTACCTGTTGACAGAAGGCTTACCGCAAAAGCAGAATAATCAGCACCCATCCAACAATCGAAGTTGCCCAGGATAATATGCCTGGGAGAGTCAAAGTCCAAGGATGAGACTAGTTCCTCAAATTTCTTTTTCAAAATTGTCTTCAGCCCCTGGGGATAGTAAACCAGAAGCATCCAACAATTTGCTCTGCCACTAAATGTTAGCAACACAGCTACAGAAGGCTTGACAGTCTCCACTTTCCACAGGAACTCTAACACATTTCATGTCTGATTCTGAAATCATTCCCACTTCTCCATGCCTCTGTTACAGATGAAGGTGGTGTATCATGGAGTAACCTGGTGGAATCTGAGATGTAAGAACAGGTCTAACATTATCATCCAACCAGGTCTCTTTGTTAAATACCAGGTAGACCTCCTCAGATTCAATAAAATCATAAATGATGAGTTTAATTAACTACCAGCCTTGAATTCAACAACACTGTCCTCATTGGAAGGGTAAAAATGGAGAGGGGAATTTCTATTTGAAGGGCACACCTCTTCCATAGGTAACCCATTTCTTATCTGTTTTCACAGCCATCCCAGCCCTGTCCTGCTTTTCTTCTAAAAATGTTCACCACCTTGCATTTAACAAGCACCTCCTTTTGTAAGGTTGGCATATGTCCCCAAAGAGGGGCATAGCTTCCTGAGCCTAAAGGAGGAAAATGACTGTTGATCACAACCCAATCACATACTAACAATTTAAACCAGGCAGTTTTATAAAACCAAAAACATATAAAAACAGTTTGGGAACAAATACAGATAAAAGCCCCAACATGTAAAATAAATAGTTCTGGTGGTCAGTTAGAAAATATCAAGAGACTGAAAACAGTGTCACAGTTTAAAGCGGTACTGTCAACCCCTATCCCTGGCCTCAAACTGTCCCTAGTATAACAATAGCACTTTATGATTGTTTAATTTCTGTAGAATGTCCTGATATTAGAGTTGTGCAAAACAAAAAAAAATCCTCCGTGGAATTTCCATGAAAGTTTGGAAAGCAAAAGAACAACTTTTGTAGAAATGTTCACCAGTTGGCACCCTGCATAATAATATTTTCCTCCCTGACTCTCTGGTGTGTAGTGGCCCCCCCGCAAGCCAACAATTGCCACCTATCAAGCAAATTTCCCTGGTGTCCAGTGCCCCCCCTCCTGAAGCCCTGCCTGAAATAAAAATAAAATTTTCTGGTGGCTAGTGGTCTCTTCCCCCCAACTTGATCACTCACCCCATAAATAAAATATACTTCCCTGGTGGCTAGTGATCCCCCCCACCCAATCACTCACCCCATAAATAAAAATATACTTCCCTGGTGGCTAGCAGTCCCTCCCCCACCTGACATGGACATCAATATGTCCTGGTGTCCAGACTCCAGTGTAGCCCCCTCATCCCGATCCACCATATAGTTTTTAAAATAATGAACATTTCCCGGTGGTCTACTGAACCCCCCTTCCTATCCCTGATACCCAGTAGGTGCAGCTATTCCCAATTCCAGTGGTCTAGTACACCACTCATCACCCCACTCTAGCAGGTAGTGTCCCACCACTGCACTAAAGTGGCCTACATTTGGAAATGATTGTGCAGCATTTATCAAAAAGTGGGACAAAATAATACAGGATGCATCAATTCTGTTGATGGAACTTATTGTGAATGAGGGTCTGGAGACTGAAGCAGAATTACGGAATGGTATCCAACCACAGAAATGACAGGTACAGTCATTTAAAGAACATTCTGACTTTAAGAAATATGAAGAGAAATTTAAAGTGTATTTGCAGTTTTATGACAAAAAAATACAAGCCCAGAAAAAGAAAAAAATTATCAGTGATACCAATGACTATGCTAATAATCACAGTTCTATGTGATAAGACGAATTAGGCATGCCAAATGCCCTTATCACAACCCCACATCGCCAAAATTCAATTTCAGTGATGTGGAATCCTGGTGCAAGGAAACGCAGAGCAAAACATTTTTTTTCTTTTATGTGGGGGGCTGTGCCCCACGTACCCCCCTAAATTAGTATTGACAACTCCAGAGGGGTGCATGTCGTTAAAAAAAAAAAAACACTGTCTGGGGCCGGTCACAACAAAAACTACTGGTGCTTTGTCCCAAACCCTGCATCCCCACCACCCCAAGCCAGCACCTAGCCCACAGTGCCATGATGCCAGCTTGCCAGAAATCCGCAGCATCACCCCTCACATCTCCTCCTGCCCCACGTTCGGCAGGCTCGCTGCCACCCCCCAGAGCATGTATCCATGCACAACATCCTGTCACATTTTTGCAACCCACCCCAACCGGTCACCAACCCCACACCCCCGCCGTCGGGGCACTAGCCGAAAGTGGGTCACCATTTCAGCAGGCACCCACTTGCTAGTGCCACATATCACAGTATACCAATAATTGCATATTCATTTGGAAAAAACAAAAGTATGCACCAAATAATGGAAGTGCAAGTACCACTCTCGCACAAACAACAGATTCCACAGCCACCACCTCTGATACTCTTCTCACCCCAGGCTTGATTGTAAGGTGAACTGACAATGTGGGCCAGGACTTTAGCACCAGGGGAGAGCACCTCATAACCTGAGGACACAGAGAATGAATGGGATAATTTTTTAGCGGTGGTTCCTCCTGGGAGCAACCCTCCCAGGAGGAGCAACCATCAGACACAATTCAGATTTGCAGAAGACATCACAGACAACGCAAGATGGGGGGGGGCAAGAGGTGGCAGAGGCAAAAAAGAGGAAAAGGCTACGGATAAGGGGCACAAACAAGAAATCACATTTGACTTATTCATTTAACTGATACAGTATTAAGCGATTTATAAATGAAGGTACTGTCTCATGGTCTGTCTTTTTTTCCTGCCTTTTGAGTGCCAGAGTTTTCTGCATATGTAGATGTTCAGAAATTTGCAAGAAAATTAAACTTGAAATTATTTTTTGCAGATAAAAAAAACAGACAATGAGGTAGATTTTCAGTAGAACCAGGGAATAGATAGTGAATCTGACACATCATTAGCCAATAGTACTGACACCTCTGACTGAGAACCACATAACACCTCCTCTTTTAAACCCCAGTTTACATTCTGCCCACCTCTCCACCCTAGTATTGAGACTTTTCTTGATTGCTGTACTAGCGATTTGAATTCACTATACCAACCCCCACCCCAGCATGCCCTTTTATAACCTTAGTAACAAGCAGCGACAGGCTATGCAAGACCTTAGAGAAAATAAGGACATAGTAACAAAGCCAGCCAACAAACTATGGAACAATACACTAGTGAAGTTTATATACAACTGTCTGACACACAGTTTCACAAACCGCTCACACATGATCCCACCAATCAGATCAAGAAACATAGAATTGCATTTGTTGGATCTTTTTCAAAACAATCTCATTACCACTAATAAACTGTACTTTTTCATGGTGCAAACTTCCACAAAACCTGCCTTCTAATCCCTCTCAAAGATTCATAAAAATCCAATCACCCCCCAGGACAACCTACTGTCTCCAGGATAGGGTGGGTTACAGAGCCCCTTTCTAAGTATGTAGATAGTTTCCTGAGACCAGTAGTACCCAGCATCAGGAGTTACTTGAGTGATACTAAAGAGGTTTTATCTATACTTCAGGGCATACAGTGTGAGGAAGAGTGGTTATTCATCACCATGGACGTTGAGTCACTCTATACATATATTCCACACGAAGGTGGGATGCAGGCTATAGAGTACTCTCTCTTGAAGTATGCAGATTTATCTCAGGCATGAATCAATATGCTGCTTAATCAGATTTGGTGCTGAAAAACAACATGTTTTTGTCCGATGATAAAATCTACCAACAAATCAAGGGGACAGCAATGGGGGCTTCTTTAGCACTCAGCCTAGCAAACATGTACTTGAGTGAGTGGGCAGATATGTTTGTGTTTAATGAAACCACTAATGCTTTTCTTGACAAAATAGACCTTTATAAATGTTTTTTAGATGATGTGATCAAGATCTGGAAAGGTAACCAAACTGAATTAGCTGAATTTGTACAGTATTTGGAATCCACAAACCTGAATTTAAAGTTTGCAGTCACAGCAGATAAACATTCTATCAACTTTTTAAACCTAACTATAATTAAAACAGGCAGATGGCTCATTATGTATGGATTTGTATAAGAAGGGTATTGACAGAAACAGTTTATTTCATGCCACTAGCTGCCATCCCACCCATGTGACCAAAAATCTCCCTGAAGATCAGTTCATGCCTATGAAGTGCAACTGTGGCAATCAGCAACTTTACAGACAGAGATGATGAACTCACTGACAAACTACTGGATAGGGGCTATGATGTCATAGATTTTGACCAAGCAGAATAAAATGTTGATGTTATGATTAGGGAAGACCTATTTTACCCAAAGAATAAAAGAAAAAACCTGATCCAGCACTAATATTTGTGACAACGTTTGAAGGGGAAAATAGAGAGGTCATTGAAATTGTTAAACTTACCCTCTCAGTACTCAGAGGTACACAGCAACTCTGATCTTTACTGGCCAAACCCCTGCAAGTCTCTTACAGGAGAGGAAAAAATCTTAGTGACCTGTTAGTTAATTCCTACTAAGGTAAACAACTAAAAAAAGACACAAGAAAAAGGGCAGGCAACAAATGATGTGGTATGTGTAAAATATGTTCTTTTATGTATCCCTGCACGGAATTTAAAAACCCCAAAACAGGGAAAATAGAAAAAATACGCTCTGCCATAGATTGTAACATGGAGGCTGTTGTGTACCTTCTGAGATGCTCTTGTGGCTGCTTTTATGTGGGCTGCACAAAAAGAAAACAATCTTAGATTGAATGAACATTTCTAGGCAATCACATATAAAAACATTTAATATGCCATTGCAGCACACATACACAAGGTGTCCTCCAATACTCTTCACAAGGTCCAGGCTCTTGGGATTGATGCCATCCCCTGTAATATTAGGGGGAGACCTTGAAAATCTTTTTAATATAGAGTAGCAGGAATGGATTTTCTGCTTCAATGCCTTAACAAATCTAGGACTAAATGGAAGGTTTGAAATAAAACCATTCCTTGGCAAAAGTTAACTAAATAGAAGGGACCCATAGTTTTACCCCTTTTCCACTTCTAAACCAAACACCTTTCCCGCATGCAAGGACACTGCTTATTTACTTTAAGCAGCTGACTACATCACTACTTTGCTTAGCACATGTGCTTACTTGTTCTGATGTGTTCTCTTACAGGGCCACTTCTCCCCAAATTGTGGACATTTTTAAAACCAAGAATCTTTGAAGCTGAGGAAAATAAGATTACTTTATTTTTTCAAAATGGGACTTTTCATTTGGTTATTGTATTATTTTTCACTACTGGTTATATAAAGTGGTCACTTAAATATTTCTTAATTATGACGTGCACCAAACCAAAGCACATGATTGGTTGTGAATAAGTTTAAAACATGACCAATATCAAAATGTCTTATCCTGTGATGAAGCCCCCTAGTGGCAGGGGCAAAACATAAGGCAGTGATGGTATGCCAGCACTACACTGCTGTAAGCTGTTCTTTCCTGTAAGTGTGGTGCGATTGTAGAAAATAAAACATCTTCCTTGAAGAAATCTGACTCCTGGTCTCCTTCAAGAGGGTTGAGTGCAACTGTTTGCTTCATACATTATAGGTCAGGTCAGAGAAAGGGAGATAGGGGAGCTAAACATGTGGCTTAAGGGGTGGTGCCAGGAAAAAGGACACAGATCTGTAGGTAACTGGCAACAGTTTTGGGAGCAAAAGTTCTTAAATTTGATAGACTGCATTTTACTAAGGATGGAGTCAATGCATTGGGGAATAAGTGTGATGCCTTTGCAGAATATTAAAGCTAGCAAATGGGGAGAGGGATGCAGCACCCCATATGTCGAATGGGAAGAACACCCCTCCCCCCTCAGCTAGTGGTTAAACAGGAGTTCATCATGTTTGCAGTTCATTTGCATCACTAGGTAAGGAAAAAGGTCCAGCTCTCCATACAATGCACAGGGGAAACGCCAGACCTCACCCAACAACTAACACACCAAAATCTGGCCAATGGAAAATCATGTACACTAATGCTCGCAGTCTGGGAAACAAGATCCCAGACCTACAGGCAATAATGACAGAGGCTAAACTGGACATAGTAGCAATTAGCGAGAAATGGTTTACCAGTAACCACACTTGGGATACTTCAGACTATGTACTGTTCAGAAGAGACAGAGGTGCAAAAAGGGGGAGGGGGTGGAGTGGCCCTGTATGTCAATGAAAACATAAAAGCTACAGAAATTCAGAATACACTTAAGAACTGTGGGTCATCCTGGAAACAGGAAATGGGACAGCCATAAGGACTGGGGTTGTCTACAGGCCCCCAGTCCAGAGTGAGGACATAGACACATTACTGTTAGAAGATATACAAAACATAACAGCTAAAGGGGAGGTTCTGATAATGGGAGACTTCAACATGCCAGATACAGATTGGTCAATACCAGCAGGAACATCTGCCAGAACTAGACACATGGTGGATTCCCTGCAGGGGGAAGGCCTCAAACAACTGGTACAACAACCCACAAGAGACAGGGCTATCCTAGATCTAGTACTGACTAACAGGGAAAGGATCACAGATCTCCAGGTAGAAGGTCACCTGGGGACCAGTGACCATCACATGGTTTGGTTCAGTTCGGCCACTACAACTAAATATTCCCATTCAAAGGCAAAAATATGGGACTTCAGAGGAGCTGACTTTGATAAGATTGCCAACAGAGTTAAACTAGCCCTGGCAAAAAGAAATACAGTTGAGGGGGTACAGGCAAAGTGGTCAAGCATTAAGGATGCAATACTTGAAGCAACATCCCATTGTGTTAGAGAGAAAAGGAAGTGCAAAAGAAGAAGGAAACCACTTTGGTTCTCAAAAACAGTAGTAGAAAATGTCAGAGCCAAAAGACTGGCCTTCAGAAAATATTACTGAACACAGCGGGATGAAGATAGGGAGGCATACCAAACTTCCCTAAGGGAAACTGGTAAGGCAGTAAGGCAGGCAAAGGCCCAAACTGAGGAAACACTAGCACAGACAGTAAAAGAAGGTGATGAGACTTTCTATAGATACATTAGTGAAAGGTGAAAGTAGAGAGGGGGTATTGCTAAGATCAAAAGAGATAAGGGTGTGTGTGAGGAGGAGGACCATGTAAAAGCATCTATCCTAAATAGATACTTCTGCTTAGTATTTACTGAAGAGCAGGTAGGACAGGATCCACAGTTCAGCACCATGGACATGGGGGGGAGGTGAGCACTAAGTCCCTTCACAAAAGAAAGGGCCCTACAAGAGCTCAATAAGCTCAGGGTGGACAAGGCAATGGGACCTGATGGCATACATCCCAGAGTACTAAAGGAGCTAAGGGTGGAACTAGCAGAGCCATTATCAGAACTGTTTAGTGTGTCTCTGAGCACAGGAGAGGTTCCAGAAGACTGGAGAAGGGCTCATATGATCCCGCTCCACAAGAGTGGTAGCAGAGAGGAGGCAGGGAACTACAGACCATCAGTCTTACCTCAGTAGTGGGCAAGATTATGGAGACACTTCTTAAGGAAAAGATAGTGCAACGCCTGGAATCCATAGAAGCACAGGATCCAAGACAGCATAGGTTTACAAAAGGAAGGTCCTGTCAAACTAATCTCATAGATTTCTTTGATTGAGTAACCAGAGTGGTGGACCAAGGGGGAGCAGTTGATGTCACCTACCTTGACATCAGCAAAGTTTTCGATACTGTCCCACATAGAAGATTGATTAATAAGCTGGGTAGGATAGGGGTGAGTCAGAAGTTGGTCAACCTGGGTGGCAAACTCATTGACAGACAGAAAACAGAGACTGGTGATAAATGGTATAGAGTCAGAAGAGATGCATGTCACAAGTGGGGTACCTCAGGGATCAGTCCTGGGGCCAGTCCTCTTCAATATCTTCAACAGTGACATTGCAGATGGACTGCAGGTTAAGGTTTGTCTGTTTGCAGATGACACCAAGATCTGCAACAGAACAGATGATCCAGATGGGGTGGGCAGAATGAGAAGAGATCTGGATAAAATAACAAAATGGTTGGAAGAATGGCAACTGGGGTTTAATGCAAAGAAGTACAGATCATGCACATAGGGAAGATAAACCCTGAAGCCACCTATAGGCTGGGAGGGGAGTTGCTGGTAGTCACAAGGGAAGAAAGAGACTTAGGCATCATCATCATTACCGATGACCTGAAATCATCCAAGCAGATCACTAAAGCAGTAGGTAAGGCTAGGATGATGTTAGGGTGTATTAGAAGGGGTATCACAAGTCAGAAGAGGGAGGTAATAATCCCTCTTTACAAGACACTGGTTAGGCCACATCTAGAGTATTGCGTGCAGTACTGGAGACCACACCTT
This sequence comes from Neoceratodus forsteri, assembly GCA_016271365.2. NCBI lineage: Eukaryota > Metazoa > Chordata > Ceratodontiformes > Ceratodontidae > Neoceratodus > Neoceratodus forsteri. The sequence goes on along the minus strand of CM028130.1, from coordinate 723,982,793 downwards.
CACAAGGACATTAACCAAATTGAGGCAGTCCAGAGAAGGGCAACCAAAATGGTGCAGGGAATGCATCAGAAAACATATGAGGACAGATTAACGGAGCTCAATATGTATACCCTTGATCAAAGGAGGGAGAGAGGTGATATGATCAAAACATTCAAACACCTTAAGGGCATTAACAAGGTGAAAGAGTCTAACATGTTTCAATGTAAGAAAAATAGCAGGACAAGAGGACACAGTATGAGATTAGAGGGAGGCCAATTAAGGGGTAATGTGAAGAAGTTCTTTTTCACAGAAAGGGTGGTGGATGCATGGGATAGCCTACCTCAGGAAGTGGTGGATATGAATACAGTGCAGGGCTTCAAACAGGCATGGGATAGGCATAAGGGAGCAATACAGATGAGTATGAATAGGTAGGCCATTGACAGAGCAAAGGTCGATGGCACATTTATATGGTAGAAAAAGAAATGGGCAGACTGGATGGGCCTTGCAGTCCTTATTTACCATCAACGTCTATGTTTCTATGTTATATAGAGACCTAGAGAATAGAAAAGACTGAAAATTTTAATAGTAAGAATAATAAAGTGAAGATGTACCTAACTGGCTACAAAGGCTCAGAAAACTGTAATGGGCACACAAGATGATATTCTGTTGCCAGCCCGGTGAAGCAGAGGGCTGAGGGACTGGGCGTCTCCCCTCGTGACACGCCGGTGACCCGGGTTCGGTAGTGAGCCTGGGTTGTCAGAGGTCGGCATGGGGGGGTGGGTGGAGCAGGATGGAGCATCCATAAAGGTAGCTGTCCTCTTTGGGGAGGTGGTGTGGCATCCCTCGCTCATGGCTACCCCCTGGTGGAGGAAGAGGAGCTGGGCAAGCAAAGGTGCCAGCTATAGGCCAATGGGGCGGGTGGAGGAAGGCTGTTACTGGGGCTGTAATGTGCATGCATGCCTCCATACGCATGCGTCCTTCTCCTGGGGTCCTCGGGAAAATGGGGAGAAAACAGAGAAAGGCAACCGGCGGCAGGATGGTGACCGACTCTCCACAGGCACTACTCCCAGACCGGGCGTAAGGTAAGGCCCGGTAATTCCAAGGCACGGAACTTGGGGAGTCGATCAGATGGGGGCCCTACAGGAGCAAGGGAGAAATACAGCAGTGATGAAAAAGATGATGTTCTGTCTATTTCCTTTGCAGGTTTTCCATAGAAACTGCTGCCTACCCCCCCTTCAAATTTAAAGTAAGTAACCCTAGCAATTTGACTGGATAGAACCTTCAGCTGAGTAAGTACTCTACATTGCTTTCTCATAGCCACCAGCCAGGCCCAGAAAAGGTATGTAATTTTCCATTTCAGATCTCAATACAAATGAGACAAAAGGTAAGCAAACAAACCCCTAAGGTATTATGTCTACAAAACGTCTGTTACAAACCTTATAGCTGTCTATCTGAAATGGCCAGTGGACCCCCTAGATACCTTAGACAGAGCAAAAATACTTTGGTATGAACAATAACTAGTAACAAAAGTCACTTTAATAGAGAAGGAAGGTAATTATAATGAAGGGACTCACAGTCAGCAATATGGTGAGAGGGGAAAAGGTTTCTCTGTGTTATCTCTTAGATAGAAACATTTACCATAGAAAGGAAAGTGAACTCACGTAGCCACCAAAGGTGACACTGCATGCTTCGGTCTTTAGGAAGCTTGAGGTAAGCAGATGGCTACCTGCTACTCCCAAGATATGTCAAAAAATGAATTCTAGGAAAAGATAACCCATGACTACTATAAGAATGAAATGAGACTCTATGTAATAAATGACAATAATGGTATGACATAAAATATACCTGTCTGTATATACTTTTCCCCATTTTCCAATTCTGTACACTGGCTACTATAACATAAAAACTCATATATATATATATATATATATATATATATATATATATATATATATATATATATATATATATATATATCTATCTATCTATCTATCTATCTATCTATCTATCTATATATTTAGGACTATATTCCTTTGAAACAAGGCACATGATTTGTGGATATGTTGTAGATACACAAAATAATATAAGATAAAGCCTTAATGGGGGATCTAGGATGGTCACTGAAATTAAAAAAAAATTAACCAGAGGAGACATAACATGCAGTTAACAACTAAATACTACAAGACAGACAGCAGAGGGAACTATTTCACTCATACTGTCATTAATATTTGAGTGTCAGTGGATCAGTAGGTAGCACACTCACCTCTGAGTCCGGGAGATCAGAGGTTTGTGGGTTCACGTCCCACATCTGGCACTTGGGTTAATACCCCAGTACTGACACTGTAGTGCAGCATAAGAGGGTGCTGCACTTCTGAGGTGCTGTCTTTCGGATGAGATGTTAAACCAAGGTCCCATCTGCTTGGATTGGTGGTAGTTCAGGTGGATATTAAAGATCCAATGGCACTTATTGAAAAGAGTAGGGGAATTTTTTACTCAAAACTTAAAACAAAACATACAAAATTGTATTACATCATACAAAATCATGAGAGACATCAAAAACATAAAAGTATTACAGTGAACATAAACTTTAAACATAAAAAATCTGTAGTTGCACATAACCCCATCCCATCCTCACTAAAAGAGTAGGGAAAATTTAATTAAAAACTTTGAAAGTAAAATACATGCATGATAGTGTTACTGCACAAAAATCAAAAAAACAACATGAAGAGTAAACGTAAATAAGTATTTCATCATACGATTAAAAAACTGAAAACAAAATATACAAAATTGCATTACTGCATACAAAAATAGAATGAAAACACCAGAAAAATTATTACAGTGTGCAAGAAAAGCAAACAAAATAAGTCATAAGCGTAAATAACCCCCAACCCACCCCTACTTAAAAAGTAAGGAAACGTTTCCCATTCAAAACCTAAAAAAAAAAAAAAAAAAAGAGACAACAATTTATTACAGCACACAAAATAGAAATAAAGAAATCAAAAACCTATAAGGAGTAGTACAGCCGACATAAAAAACAGAAATTGTCCATAATGTAAACAAAACCCCCATCCCATCTCCACTAACAGGGCAGGGAGAACTCATCCTCGTTCCAGAGCTAAAAGTAGAAGAACAGTCATACATCAAAAAAAAAACCAAAAAACATACAATCAAAATTAACCTGTGCCAATGCATAACTCTCTCTACCCAACCATACCGAAGGAGTACATGAAAGTAAAAATGACTGTGAATGTAAGAAAATCAGCCTGTGTCCAACCAAGACATATGTCTCCACCATAACTTGTAAAAGTCAGGTGAGGCTGTATTCTGCTCAAAAGTGCGCCATAGAATGATCTGTCTTCAGACTGTAGGAAAAACTTGAGCACTAGACAGTATCTTTTGCCTTAGGGTCAGCGCAGCTGGTCTGCCACAACTGAAATTTAACATACCCGATAAATAACAGTATTGCCCCAGAGTCAAATTTAACCCATGACCCCAGGAGAATACTTCTAACCCAAATGTCTGAGTCCATTACCTGAAAAGGACCAGAAGGCCAGTGTGTGTGAAAATAAGTCCAAAATTCTACAACATAAGGGCATTCTACAAACAAATGTTGCATAGTTTTGATTACCTCAGGGCAAGTAGAGACTCTTGGACAGGTACAATCTGTTAACCCTTTGTGCTTCATATTCCCTTTCACCTCCAATTTTTGATGTGCACAGAGCCAGACAAAATCCCACATATAAGCTGAGATGTGAGGGCTACGAAGAAACGTGTCAGGGTGTCCTTTCCCACAGGGGAAAGTTCTATAGACCATGGGTTCTCATAAAACCATATAGTCAACAGCCACTCATACACAGTCTTTCTGGTTCCTGTAGTCAGGTGTCTATAGGGCAGTTCCCATACCTTAATCTTACCCACTTCCTCCTTCCAATAATTTGTCAAGAAAGAAACATGAACTTGTTTGGAGAGAAAATATAAAGTGGCCATACCCTTAGTAAGGGCCCAAACTCATCCAGCACCCATGGACTCCACAAACCCAATTTATTATATACGATAGGGATAACATTATGAGAAAGAAAGGTAACATAACAGAAAACCACTGGGTTAATCATTCCCAGTCCTCCCTGAGCTATAGGTAGATATGTGATACCCCTCTTAATAGAGTTTAATCTACTTCCCCATAAACACTGAAAAAAACACTATAAACCGAAGTTTCCAGGGCCTTTGGGGGAGAGAAAGCTGCAGATAAGAATAAAAACATCAGCAATAAATGTGATTTAATCATGTAACTCCATTTACGTTTTGACATACGCCAGGTGTTCCATTTTGTAACCAACTCCTGTGCAGAACGAAGCTTTACTTCCCAATTATAAAACTGTGGCTCAGGATCACCAAAAAATATACCCAAAATTTTAGTATAATTTGTCACCACTGGAAACTGCCATACCGAGGACCATACTGTACCCTCACACCCCAGTGATATTATACAACATTTACTGTGATTGACTATGGAGCCAGAAACCTCTGAAAAAAGCCGTAGTTCCTCCTGAGCCAACAAAGCTGAGGCTTTGTCAGCCAATATTAAACAAAGATCATCCGCATAAGCAATAGTCTTTATCTGCATGTCTACACTACTGACAGAAAGACCCATAATTTCATCCACTTTATGTATTCTATATAACAAGGGATCCAAAGACAATAAGTACTAAAGAAGACTAAGAGGACAGCCCTGCCGCACCCCTCTGCCAACTGGAATCTTAACCCCTGTCCACCCATTCATGATAGGTAATAAACAAATACTTTTATAACATGATTGTAACCAAAAAATTAACTGATCAGGAAACCCATAACTATGAAGAACAGCCCACATATAGGTATATTCTACGCAATCAAAAGCCTTAGATTGATCCAGACTCACCAGATGTCCCATCGGCTCATGGGTGCTACCTTTATGCAAAATCTCCCGTATAAGGATAAAGGTGTCTTGTATCTTCCATGGAGGTAACCCACTAAACTGTGTAGGGTGGACTATTGCATCCAGCGCACCCACCAATCTATTCCCAACCATCTTCATCAAAATTTTACTGTCAGTGTTTAGGAGAGTTGTGGATCTCCAATTCCTCAGGTCCTCTTTATTACCATCCTTAAATAAGAGAACTAATACCCCCTCATACATGCTAGCTGGTAAAGACCCCAAACTTAAGGTACTATTTAAGACAGCCATAGAAACATAGAATTTGACAGCAGATAAGGACCGCTTGGCCCACCTAGTCTGCCCATTTTCCTACCTAACAGATAAGCTGCAGATCCTAGTTAACCAACAGCTTACTTCCTCCTACCCCCCACTAGGACTGCCTTATGTCTGTCCCATGCATTCTTGAATTCCCCCACTGTTCTTGACTCCACGACCTCCTCAGGGAGGCTGTTCCATGCATCAACAACCCTCTCCGTGAAAAAATACTTCCTCACATTACCTCTGAGCCGTCCCCCCTCTATCTTCAAATTGTGCCCCCTTGTTCTTGCACATCTCCTTTTCTGAAATATGCTACCCTCTTGGACTTTGTTGATTCCCTTGAGGTACTTGAACATTTCTATCATGTCCCCTCTCTCCCTTCTTTCCTCAAGGGTATACATATTAAGCTCCTTTAGTCTTTCTTTGTATGTCTTCTGATGCAGACCCTGCACCATTTTGGTTGCCCTCCTCTGGATAGCCTCCACTCTGTTTATGTCTTTGCGGAGATGGGGTCTCCAGAACTGCACACAGTACTCCAGATGGTGTGTCACCAACTGTCTGTACAGAGAGATAACAACTTCCTGTTTTCTACTATTGATGCCTCTTCCTATGCATCCCAGTATCCCCCCAGCCTTCCTTACTGCCTTCTCACATTGCTTGCCCACCTTTAGGTCATCTGATATAATTACCCCCAGGTCCCTTTCCATTTTTACTGTTGTCAGTATCTCACCCCCCATTGTGTACTCTTCCCCTGGGTTTTTGTTTCCCATGTCCATTACCTTGCACTTCTCTGCATTGAATCTGAGCTGCCATACATCTGACCATTCCTCCAACCTTGCCAAGTCCCTCCTCATCATTTCCACTCCATCTTGTGTATCAACCCTGTTTCAGATCTTTGTGTCGTCTGCAAAGAGACATACTTTTCCTTCCAGTTCCTCTGCAATGTCACTTATAAAGACATTAAAAAGGACCGGTCCCAGTACTGAACCCCGCGGTACCCTGCTAGTAACCCTTCTTCTTCACTGTGTCCCATTTACTACTACCCTTTGCATCCTGTTGTTCAGCCAATTTTTTATCCAGGCCGCCACCTTGGGACCCACTCCAAGGCTGGCTAACTTATATTAATCTTTTGTGTGGGACTGTATCAAATGCCTTGCTAAAATCTAGGTAGGCCATGTCCACAGCCCTCCCTGGTCTACTACTTTGGTCACCCAGTCAAAGAAATCTATTGGATTCGTTTGACATGACCTTCCCATCGTGAATCCACGCTGCCTTGGGTCCTGTGCCCCACTGGCCTCTAGGTACTCAACAATTCTTTCCTTCAGAAGTGATTCCATCATTTCCCTACCACTGAGGTCAAACTAACTGGTCTGTAGTTTCCTGCTTCTGTCCTGCTCCCACTTTTGTGAGAGAATCACATCTGCCTCCTCCAGTCCTCAGGTACCACCCATCCTCCCATGATTTGTTAAAGAAAGTAGTCAAGCGGTGTCACTAGTTCTACCCTTAGTTCTTTTAGAATTCTTGGGTTAATCCCATCAGGCCCCATTGCTTTGTCCACCTTCAATTTTATTAGTTCTTTCAGAACCCTTTCTTCTGTAAATGAACTAGTATCGACCCCCATCTTCAGAGTGTTTCTCTTCTTTGGTTTAGGTACCTCCCCTCCTCTTCCTTTGTGAATACTGAGCAGAAATATTCGTTCAGTATTCCTGCTTTTTCACTGTCCTCCCACCCACATTCCCTCCCTTTATTAAGCCTCAGTATCCTCCTTTGGTCTTTCTTCGCTCCCTAATGTACCTATAAAAGGTCTTATCCCCCTTCTTAACTGAATTGGCTATCCTTTCCTCCATTTGGGCCTTTGCTATTCTGACTGTCTTCCCAGCCTCTTTCTGCTTTAACTGATAAAGTTCTCTGTCCTGCTCCTTCTGTGTTTCCTTATATTTTCTGAATGCTATCCTTTTCTCCTTAACCTTCCCTGCCACCTCTTTTGAGAACCATAGCGTTTTATTCCTTCGTTGTGTTTTATTGATTTGCTTTACACAAAGGCTTGTTGCCTCTGTGATGGCTGTTTTGATTACTCCTCATTGTTCCTCCACCCCTCCTTCTTGCCTGTTTGCTAGTGCTTTTCTAAGGCACTCTCTCATTTTCCCAAAGTCAGCCCTCCTAAAGTCCAATACTCTTGCTTCTGTATGGCTTGATTGTATGGCTGTGTTTATCATGAACCACACTGTTTGGTAGCCACTTGTTCCCAGATGGCTACCCACCTCTAAATCTGAGATTCTTTCTCGTCCCCATTTGAGAGTACCAGGTCTAAGATTGCTCCCTCCCGAGTGGGTTCCAATACTAGCTGTCTGAGGCATGCCCCTGTAGGGCATCAAGAATGACCCTGCTCTTGGATGTGACTGCATCAAAGGTGCTCCAGTTAACATCTGGCATATTCAGGTCCCCATCAACAATATCTCCACTTTTTCTGCCATTCTAAGGAAGCCTTCTATCATTTCCTTGCCCATTCCCTCCCCCTGAGATGGGTGTCTGTATACAACCCCCATGCGGATTGTGGTGCCATTTCCTGTCTCCAGGGTGACCCAGAGTGCCTCATCTGCTCCCTATTTACTCTTTAGTTCTGTTGCTTTGATCTCTTCCTTTACATGAGAGCTACTCCTTCTCCTCTTTTACCCTCCCTGTCTCTCCTGTAGATTGTGTATCCTGGTATGTTGACATCCCAGTCATTGTTCTCTGTGTACCATGTTTCTGTGACTGCCATAATATCCAGGCAACCCTCTTCCATCAAGGCCACTAGTTCAGGGAGCTTGTTACACAGACTATGGGCATTGGTACTCATCACCCTCCACTTTTTGATAGCCTTACCCCTTTTAGCCCCATTCCTGCCCATACTGCCTTTGCCTTTTTTTACATTTACCTCTGTCCTGCTTCCTAATAACTTCTCTACCTTGGTGTTTACCTCACTAATTACCATGTTTTGTGGAGGGAGGCTGGGATTTCCCTGCTCCTTTTCAGTGCCTCCCCCCTTGACTAGTTTAAATGCTTGCCAATGAAGCATTTAAACCTCTCACCTAGGATCCTGGTTCCCCCCCGGACAGATGCAGACCATCCCAGCCACCAGTTCATCCCCTAAAAATTCCCAAATTGCTTTATATATGGTGTGAGGTAGTCCATCCAAGCCAGGGGATGTACCCATAGAAAGGGACCAAATTACCTGCCTAAGTTCTAGCACTGAAATATGCTCAATTAAACTCTATCTCAGCTCCTCAGCAATACTAGGAAGAGAACAGCCCTTCGACCAATGTCCCATGTTATCATGTGGCAAATTCCTACTTGTGAAAACATCAGTAAAATACCGGTTAATTTCCGCCAACATGGCAGAATTATCAATTACTGTAATACCATTTACCAACCGCAGGGATTCCATGGTTCTCTGCTCCCGAACCTGGGCCAGGGTATCAGAAGGAATAGTGTTATGTTTCTTCACAAATAACTGATAACGTTGTTGTTTAACAACCCCTTCATCATCTCCTATTATAGGACAGTTATTTTATCCTTCATGGTCTTAATGGCCAAAGGATCACTAACACCCCTATCATACTGTTGAGTAGCTAAAACTTTCAGTTGAGATTCTAAACACCATAAGGTGTCACGTCTGAAAGAGACATTAAGTCTTCCCAAGGACTGAAAGTAGGATCTGAACTCTAGTTTTGAATCCTCCCACCAGTCATTTTTATCCTCGTAGAGAAAAAACACTGATTTTCTGGCTTCCATAACATGTTTAAAACCTTCCTGAACAATGGATAAATCAAGCAAAAAAATATTCAATTTCCAAACTCCTGGACCACGTCTTTGTTCAGAGAGGCTACCTACTGACAAAACTAACATTCAGTGATCAGAAGTTGCTACATTGACTACTACCGCTTCCTGAATACAAAGAAAGGCAGATATAAAAATATAATAAATTCTAGACGTACGGCGACCACAAGCGTAAGTATGCGGGGCCAGTGTAAATCTAGAACCAAACAATTCAAGTAAACCTACATCAGAAATCACATTTGTAAACAAGATACATCACAATATTGTTTTTTCCATGAAAGGCTACACCCCGGCTGTGGGAGAGAACAATTAAAATCTCCCCCAAAAATACTGGCATAGTTGTAAATAAAAAGGCTGTATGGTACGGAAAAGTCTTACCCTATCATATTTTGATTGGAACGCATAAATATTTATTAGTCAAAAAGGTAAACTCTTCCACATAATATCCAACAGCAAGGCCTGACCCTTCACAATTTCTAAGTGTCTAAGCATTTTAGTCTGGGAGAAAAAACAAATCCCCACCCCAGAACAAGTCTCTGGACCCTGAGACCAGTAACTGTCCCCCCCCCCCACCATATCCAGCCTACTGAGGCTGCCTTAATAAGAGATGGAGAATGTAAATGAACATCCTGCAGAAACAGACAATCCAGGTCTGACTTTAAAAAAAGCCCTAAAGTCGCCATTCTCTTAAAATCAGACTGGATGCTATTTGCATTCAAGGATGCTAATCGGAAATGATGCCTAGGGGAAGCCATAGGGAAAAACCCTTCACACTTCACTTTGTTCGAGGCTCGGGTCACCCTGCCACTAACTTTAGAAGCTGGAGTCTCCTCAAACACCCCACCCTAATCCAACGTATCCCCTCCTTGATGCTGACTCTCCACAACTGAGGAAATTTCATCTTCCTTATCAGTGAGGCCATCCCAAAGGATCTCAAAGGGGTTTGTATCCTCCAAGGGTTCTATCACCCTTTTAGAGACCTTGGATTTAGGGCCTCGCCCTCTTTTATTACATATCACAGAAAAATCTTGGGAACTAGATAATTGATCAGAAGGGGGAAGGGCAGTTCCCATCACCTCTCATGAGACAGACTGGGCTGGTGCAAGAACTGAAGCATTGCACAACTGATCCAGAGGGGGGATCCCTATCAGGACCCTTTGCTGTTTGTCTGTCCACAGGAGATCTAGGGCCAGGAAATACTGAAGAGGCAGTGGCTTCTTTAATATAGTAATCTTGGACCCCAAAATCAGCGTTCTCCATATTTTTAGCTGCCCAAGAGCAATCTGTGAATACATGACCTATCTCGTCACAAAGATTATACTTGGGTTCCTGAAAACAATGCACACTGACATGTCCCACGTCCCCACAGTGAGTACATTTAAGCACATCACAAGTTGTACTAATGTGCCTATTAGATCCACATTTAAAACACATCCTGGGTTGGCCAGGGTAGAACAAAAATCCCTTGTCCCGACCTATAAAAAAGCAATTTGGCAAATGAGTTATATCCTGATCAGACTGTTACAATTTCATTTTAAATTTCCAACCCCCAGTCCAGAACCCCCCATCATCCAGTATAGAAGATGGGTTCCCCTGAATAGTACACCTTTTTTCCAACCAATAAACAATATCAGTAATAGTCACCCCTTCATTTCAAAACAGAACAGTAATAACTCAAAAAGGTTGTTTAGTTAAGGGTATGACAATAAAATCCACCCAAAGCGGGTTTGTTTTCAAGTTAGAATCTGCACCAAAACCTTTCCAGCAAGGCCAGAGTCCTGAAACTGATATCAAAAGTATATTCTTCCGGTGCATGAATTAGGGCATATACTTCTGAAGGGAGAAACCAGAGACCGTGTTTAAGTAAAACCTTGCCCATGAAAGCAGATCCGGGCTGTATCCTATGTCCCACTTAATCATAAATGAACAGCATTCTGTCTCTTTGCCAAGTCAACAGTTTTATGAAAGTGACTAGCGTAGGTGGGGGGGGGGCTGCACCAGAAGAAGCCGTATCTTCAGGAGGGACTTCCCTCTGTCTAGTCTGTGGAGGCCCAGTCTCCATCCCATCCCCCAGCTGCAATTTTGCATCTCCAGAATGAGAAGCTGTACCTGGATGAGCTGAAGACCCTCCTGAATCCATACCATTTGTCCGCACTTAGGGAGCTACCAAATCCGGTACTGCTACCTGTGAAAAAGCAGGGTCTGGTTGCCACACTCCTTGGGAAGGAGATGTCCAACCCACCGAGGAAATAGCTTTTCCCGGCATCCACTCCACGTCATTTCCCTCACTCCAGTCATGATGTGGGGGCCTTTCTTCCTGACCAGGAAGTAAATTTACAATATCTGTGGTCGCCAGGAATTTAGTAGGACCCAGGGATTTATTCAACATTGGGGAGGCTGCAGATCTTTTCCCGTTCAGTCCTCTTTACCCTGAAGAAGGGCATCATCGAGTTGAGTATTTATTTCACACATTCTTCACTCCAGACACTGTTTTCTGTGCTAAAGCTAGAAACACGCTTCCCAACTCAGGGTTTGATATACTATCGCCGGCGATATGCTGGCCACCCCTCAGGTGCATCCCAGCCGCCACTTCAGCAATTCCCATTTCCTCTGATAGTACATCCATTCCATCCATCTCACCTAATGAATCCTCCACTGACCTCTCCCTTCCAACCTCAGCCATAGAATGACACACCACACAACATCAGGGCCCCCTACCGACAAGAGTAGGGGAATTTTTTATTAGAAAGTTGGACTTCATAACAAAACAGTACATAAGAAATCAAACATAGAGAATTATAAACAAGAACAAAAAGCATGACAAAAAAAAGGAAACAAGAACAAACAATAAATTCAATACCAATTAGTACAATCAACCCAGAAATGTGCAACCTTTTCTCTACTATAATGCAGTAGATCCATTTGTACTATATCCTGCAAAGATTTCCTAATATTTATTAATAATTCAGCATGCAAGACCCAATTTTTTGAAGAAACCCCAAACATCTAATTTGCCATTAATGATAACTAATCACAACAAAAATAACATACATATTCTCAGGATTATATTTCATACATAACGTCTTATTCCCACCATACCTAATGTCAGAATATGTTAACAATGAAAATTCAGGTTCCTCCCAAGTTGCACTCAAGAAGGCCCAGAATTGCACCACAAATACACATTCTAAAAACAAATGACGCTGTGTTTCCAAAACCTGAGGACAGGAATCATGGACAATATCTATCTTTCATCTTTTTATGTTTATGATTTCCCTTTACACTAAAGCATACAAAATTTCCTAACCACAAACTATCCCACATTTTGAAGGTATGCGAGGATTACATGAAATGTCGTAACATGCTAATCTGTTTGTGCAGATGAACTGAAAAGGAAATTTCTGCAACAATTTGACTATCGTTAGCTAAAACAGCATGATAAACAGCCTTCCTATCCAAAATCATAAAGTCCTGCAGTCGAAGTTTCCATTTCACAGCCATCTTAAAAGTTTCAACACCATAATCTGGTAAAGGTGTTTTTTTTTCCCAAACAACCTAGTAGAACCTTAATTCCAAAGCTGTCTATTTGGTGTAATCCAGTCCAGAACCAAGGACTGGATTACACCAACTTAAAGCCAGGCTTCAAGGCCAGACCAAAATTATGACTTAAAAAAAACACTAAAATAAAAGGCAACAGGACTGACCATTTCTATACCACCTTCTACAATGGGTTTATAAGTAATCTCCCTTTTAATTGGATTTAACCTTGATCCCCAAAAAGTCTGAAAAAAAATATTAAATAACTTAGTAAATAGCTGCTGAGGAGGTGGGAAAACATAACTAAGATACAAACAAATAGGTCAAAGTAAAGTTTTAATCAAAAGCACCCTTTTCTTTTTACCAATTAACTTATTTTGCCAACTCTGAACCAAACGCTCTGCCTTCCCAACATTAACCATCCAATTAGAATATGCCATGTCCCGACCCTCAAAGCGCACCCCAAGAATTATCAAAGCCTCACTTTTTATCCTTATACCCCCTAAAAAACCTGATGATGGAATAGGGGTGTTTCCCAATTGGATACCAATACTTATATCCCAATTAATCCTGGAACCAGAAATGTCTGCATATTGCCTCTAAACAACACAAAGGACCTCCTCATTAGTATTAACCCCCAACATAAGAACCATATCATCAGCAAAGGACATAGCCTTGACAAAAAAAAAACTAGTATGGGGAACCAGAATACCCTGAATATCAGGAGAATGATGTAGAAGTCTAAGTAGAATATCAATACAAAAAACATATAAAAGAGGGCAAAGGGAACAACCCTGTTGCACCCCTCTCCTAACTTTAACCTGCTGACCACACCACCCATTCACATTAGGGCGTAATTAAATATTGGCATAAAGAGCTTTAATCCAGGAAACAAAATCTACTAGGAAACCAAATGCAGTTAGAACAGCAAACAAAAACTTATGTGAAACCTGATCAAAAGCCTTCTCTTGATCTACACCCACCACCCATCCTGAGACCTGTCCAGAATCAGCCTGCCAAAACAACCCTTTAAGCACTATTAGGTTATCTTTTATCTGTTGTCCCGGAACCGCACACGTCTGTTCAAGACTAATTAAATAGTCTGAGACATTATTCAATCTATTCAACAGAATCTTAGCCACAATTTTTCTATCAGTATTAAGTAGACTCAGTGGTCTCCAATTTTCTACATTATTCGGGGCACCTTTTTATGAATCAATACTAAAACTGCTTCCTGCATGGAAGCAGAAAAAGAAGAAGACTTCAGCATATGGTTTTAGAGAACAACCAAAACCGGTGTCAAGTCTTCAAGAAAATGTTTATAAAATTTCACCCCCAACCCATCCAAACCTGGGGCAGCAGTAGAATTCAGCTGTTTAATAACATGAATAACCTCCTCTTCAGTGACATCGTGTGTTAACATGTGTACATCTGTTGCCCGAACCTGTGGTAATGGTAAGGTTTGTAAAACCTGTGCCAAGTCTCCACTAACCTCCTGACTTGCAAACATGGTTGTAAATCTATCCTCAACAATGGACAGGATTCCTGCTGGGGAAGAGACACACTGCCCAGAAGAGGAAAGTAAGTCTGTGATAAACCTATGCTTAACTTGATCCTGACAACTCTTATAGGGATCTATAGAAGATGATCTAACCTGCGTACCAAATCTAGCTTCCTGTTCCAAAGATTTAGCCCTAGTATATTGAAGGGACATCATCCTAGTCTTAATATTCTGGATCTGGGAACCATAATCCTGACTAGTAGTTTCTGATAAAGAAATCAAGTGCTGCAAATGATGACGTAACTCCAAATATTGTAAATAATCAGACCGACACCTAGAAGTAGCTAATGACTGAAACAGAACTTTTCATTCTTTTTTAGTATCCTCCCACAAATCAGAAATATCATCATAACAATCACTAATTGAGATTCTAGCTGTCCAATGACTATGACAAGCTTTTTGTATTTTAGGATTTTGCAATAAAAACATTATTTAACCTCCACCCACTTTTTTTACAGAGAGGAGTATTTTTCCAAGAAATCTCAGAGCGTAACAAAACATGGTCAGAAAATTCCACAACCCTAGTAGTAGATTCCAAAATCTGTAAAATTTTGGACACAAAAATAAAATCAATCCTAGTTTTCAATTTACCCTTGAAAAAAGTGTATCCTCCAATGGGATGCAAACTGTGATAAGAGTCCTGCAATCCAGCAGAATGCAGAATTCCATTAAGGGTGCTGGTGTCACAATACAGTTTAGAAGTTTGTAACCCCCTATCAGATTGGTGTAAGCCACAATTAAAATCCCCCAACCAAATAACTAGTCTAGAAGTATGTAAATATTGGTGTATATCATTAAATAAAGAAACTCTAGTTGCCCTAGTTTGAGGGGCATATATAGCAACTAAACAAAATCTTTCACTATGATATGTAATATCTAGCAATAAGGCCCACTCAGAGTGTATATCTACTAACCTAGTAACCCGAAGAGCAGGATTAGTAAAAAGAATCCCAATACTATCCCAGGTATCAAGCCCAATAGACCAAAACGAAGCACCCAGTGGCCAAGCTCGGGATGCAGCCTGCAATTCTGCATGAGTTTTAAGTCTGGTATCCAATAAGCAGATAATATCACAGGCAACAGCCTGAAGGGAAAATAATGTACTAGTCAACTCCCACCCCAATGCTATTAACATTAATAGTAGCAACAGAAAGGAAAGACATAAGAAAAGTAGAACAGAAAAAAGACAACAGCAAAAAACTACAGCTCATGTTATCCTAGCTTTCTTGCACTGCCTGGTTCTTTCAGCAATGGAATCCATGCCCCCTCTTCTCCTCAGTATCAGTAGTAGATAACAAAGAGGAGGTGTCAGTACCCTCATCATCTGACTTTTGATTTTCTGACTCAACCTGTATATCCATAGAAACAACTTTACCAAGTGGTGGGGGTGGAACAGTCTCATCCACTTGGGAAGCAGCATTAGACAACTCAGAGACCTCCTTAGCAATAGCAGTCATTCAAGATTTGAGACTTAAGTCAGTAACCTTTTTTAGCTTGCAAATGCAGTGCTTGATCAATAATGCCTTCATGTGAAGGGCAATCATCCCTATTATGAGAAGCCCAAGGACATTTACCATAGGTGTGTCCAGTATTTTCACAAAGATTACACCGAAAAAGATTAAGACACTTAGCAGATCCATGCCCAAACTCCAGACAATGACTGCATTTAATAGTATCACAGGCTGAACTAAGATGAGCCCAGGATCCACACTTAAAACAGGACCGAGGATGACCTACATAAAAAATAGCACCCCTATCCCTACCTAAATAAAAGGTACTAGGTAAATGCACAGTACCAGAATTAGTCACAAACAATTTAACCCGTATTCTCTAACCACCATCCCAAATCTGTTCACTATCCAGAGTAGGGGAGGGGGTATACAAAAACTCACAACGCTGACGAAGCCAAAATAAAATATCCTCCACATTAACCCCTTTGTTCTTGAACATAATTGTAATAACCTTAATGGTAGGTTTCGTGAGAGGAATTACCTGGAAGGGTGACCAAAGGGGCGTATTCTTACATGCATTATAGTGTGCCCAAAACCTGTCTAGATTAGAAATATTTTTGAAACTAACATCAGAGTTGGAGTTACCATTATTGATAAGAGCAAAAATCTCAAGGAGAAGAACTTTATGGAGCCCTTCAACAAGCTGAGCAATATAAACTCGGTCCAGTGCCTCCTGCAACTCTCCCTTATATAAAATACGCACAGCATTACAACGTGGTGCAGGTTCCTTCCTGTTCTGGAAAAGATCAGAAAGCTTAAATGGGGTGTTAGAACTCTCTTTAGATAACTGAGAAATAACCTCTGGAGGAGGGCCCACCCTAATGGCATCCTCCACTACCCCAGTACTCAGGGCCTCAGTAACATTTAAAGCAACCCCAACATCAGAAGTTTTTTGTCTTAAAGTCCCATTACTAACTGTCTGATCTAAAACCTCAGAAGGGACTACAATGTCAGAGCCCATCATAACAGGTGCAACAGGAAAACCAAAATCCTTACCCCGGGGCAAAACGGTGGAGCTCAGAGGGTCAGCATCGGTGGCCACTGTAACTGTAGCTTTCTCCAGCATATGCAGGTATGAGTGGTCCTGTGAATCCGGAGACCAGGTCCCAGTATCAGACATCTCCCAACCAGCCTCATGCAGTGCCCATTGCGGAGACCAAGACGGGCCTCCAGGAACATCAGTTGGGTGTAAAACAGCAGATACAGGAGCATGAGCAACAGCAACACATTGCAGGAGAGGAGAAGAAGAACCCAAAGTTTTACTCCATCCAGGACATGACTGGTTGATCTGGAAGACAAACTCTGCCAGAAGAGGATTGCAACTGACTGTCCTTGGAGTTGCAACCACAGCAGAGGTCACAGAAGCACGCTGTTGAGAGGAAGGTTTCAGTACCAAAGGGTCCCCAGGCTTTAGGCACACGGAGGTAATTCTGCCTGAACTGCCAGCCTGTGCAACCACAGTGAAGGCCGTTTTGTGCACATTTAAGTCCGAAGAAACAGGGGATGAAACAACAAATGAAGAGTCCACCATTGCAGGAGCTCCTGATGTAGGCATACCATCAACAGGTACTTTAGTCTCTAGAGCAGCCATAGCAATATCAACCAGGAGATCCACTAACTCCCGCTCTAATTTTTTCATTTCTAACAGCAACTTGGACTTTTTCCAATATAACGCTAGCCTAGATTTGCAAACAGTACCTTTTTAAACTGATTTATCCAGCTATGTAACAGTCGTTGTAGCGGAGCCAGACTGTATAACCATATCTTCTCCAGAAACAGGTGATTCATATTCAGCTGCAATAACCTCTAATGCATTAGCCTCTTGTGAATAAGGAACAGGAGAGGAGGCTAAGTCCCCTGCACCAGCGACATCCATCCCATCCGGAGGTTCAACAATACTGGCCATCCCGTCACAGATGGCAAAGGGTTCCCCCTACTGGACAAAAGTAGGGGAATTTTTATTGCAGAGAAATAACATCATAAGAAAACACAAAAGATACTCAAAAAAAAAAAGGAAATCAGCAGTATAAATAACAAAAGAAATAGGTATCCAAAACAAATCAAGGAAAGAAGAAAAAATAATCAAAATAAATGATCTACATTTTTCCAAAATATAGCAAATGCCCTCCTATCCATCTTTAGAAAATCTGAAGTTTTAACTTTTTGTATTGCTTTTTCAATTTGTGAAATAATAACAGAGTTTAATAAAACAGCATGTTGTAAATAATAATGACACAGAGCTTGCCAAAGATGATATTTTATGCAGTCAAAGATCACATTCAGAGTACTAGGGTGATACCTCTTTATAAATCCTGAGTAATCCCCTAAAATTAAGGATTCATAAGTAATAGGCCCCCACTTCCATTTGCTTTCTAAATCAAGTCAAAAAAGTATAATATATGGACAACTAATATAAAAATGCTCTAAAAAGTCCAATAACCCATCACACCCTGGTCTTAAAAACTCCATTTCCTCCACCGCCTTATGTTTCCAATTTCCACGGGCCCCTAGTCTCCCATAAAAACAAAGCCAAGAAACATCCCACATATGAACAGGAACTCTAGGGTCTCTTAAAAGTTTAAGTGCAAACTGTAGTTTAGATGGATAGCACTTTGGAAAATCTACCTGGACCAAAACATTCATTTCTATGATCCTACGATAGATCTGCTTTCTATTCAGTAAAAAAGCCTCCGCTTATTGCAATTGCCATGCTTTCACTTTTCTGAAACCAGGGACTGCAAAATCAGGAAAGCTCAGACCCTTGGCACTCTTAACTCCCTGATCCCCCCAATATTGAAAAAAGGAGCTAAACAGCTCATCTGTCCAATCCATCCATAAATCCTCAGTAGTATTTAAATCAGTGTGCAAGACAGAACTAAAAAAAAAGGAATAGAAAAAAAAAAACACCTGATTTATCATACCAAGCCCCCCAGCCTGAATTGGCAGATAAGTAAAATCTCTTTTGATGGGATTTAACCTGTTACCCCATAACATCTGGAAAAAACAACTTAATAACTAAGTTTCAAGTTTTAAAGGTAAGGGAAAAACATAACTAATGTATAAAAAATGGGAAGAAGAAATTTTTTAACAATAGAAACCCATTTAAATTTTGAGAGAGTCCAGGATTTCCATATCTGTAACTTTCTTTCCCCCAACACTAATTTCTCCTCTCATTTCAAAGAAGCAACATCACAAGATCCAAAATAAACCCCTAAAATCATAATATAGGAATGCACTATATGTACAAGTCCAATCTGTTGTACTAAATCCCCTAAACCTATTTGTAAACCAAGAAATTTATCATAATTTAAATATACTCCAGAGAATCTGGAAAAGTCCTCGAGCTGTTGTAATGCCCTAATTCCTGAAACTGAATCTTGCACTATAAGACAAATATCATCTGCATAAGCAGAAATTTTTTGAGGGGAAATATCCATACCTGGGGAAATACCCTGAATCAAATCATTACTTAATATCCCTCTAATCAAAGGGTCTAATATAAAAGTAAAAAGCAAAGGACTCAGTGGGCATTCCTGACGAACCCTCCGTTTTAAATCAATACTTGTCCCCACAAACCATTAACTATGGGGGAAAAGAAAACACTCTTATACAAGGATGTAATCCATGCCAGCATTTGACCAGGTAATCAACAATATTGTAAAACAGTAAACAGAAAAACATGAGAAACAGTATTAAAGGCGTTCCTCTGTTCCAGGGCCAAAAGAAACCCAGACAATTTATTTTGTTTACCAAATTCTGTCAGAGCTCATAACAACAGTAAATTTTGTTTAATATTCCTCCCAGGAACAGAGCAAGTTTGTGCAGGATGTATCAGGACAGATGCCACCTTTTGTAATCTACTACAGAGAATAGAAGAAAATATTTTATAGTCTGTATTAAGAAGACTGATAGGCCTCCAATTACACAAATCACATTGATTCCCAGATTTAAAAATAAAAACTACCAATGCTGAGACAAAATTCTGCACACATCTCTCTTCTGTCTCAACCAAAGAATGGAATACATGTGGTAATATAACATTCAGTTTATCTATATACTGCTTATAGAACTCATGCGATACACCATCTGTCCCAGGAGAACCCCCCCGGTTTTAATCTAGTAATTTCCTCCCTAACCTCTTGGGCAGAAACAGGCATTTCTAGCTCAGTAATTAAAACAGAATCTAACTGAGGAATGGAATAAAGAACATTCTGTCCCCAAAAACTTAAAGAAACAGGTTCTGTACCCAAAAATTGAAATAAATGGGAACGTACAACCTCCAACATTTCCACATCCGAGGTTTTCAAACATCCATTATTATCATACAGGCCTGTCATTACTTTATGAAGCACAGTATCCTTACAGGCCTCATATGGATCAGAATATGGTTGTTCGGTTCTACCATATCTAAATTCTGCATTCTGGACAGTTGCTTTAGTAGCATGATAAGAAAACATTTTTTTTTTTATCTCATCCAGTTGAGTTTTAATTCTACAGTCTGAAACATTAGGTAAGGACATTAGTTTATAGAACTGATCCCTAAATTGCAAATATCGTAAATAATCCCTATTACCAGTAAATTTACTAAAATCGATAAAAACTTTTTAAAATCCTCTTTTGCATCTATCCACCAATGCATCCAATCCTCATAAAATTCTGCCACAGATTTCCTATAAAAAAATAAATATGCCAACTTTAATCTAATCTCTGAGTTTTGTAATAAACAAACATTCAGCTTCTATCTCTGAATAACGGCAGAGAATCTAGCAGGAATATTTCGAAAAGATATAGCACATAATATCAAAATATGATCAGTAAATTCAGAAAAAGAAAGTTGAAACCTTTGAGGATATAAAAACTGAGCTACAAATATAAAATCTATACATGTAGATAACGCATTTCTATAATATGTGGCTCCTTTATCCTGGTACATAAATCTATAAGCATCCTTTAGGCCTGTAAGCAATAAGTATCTCTAAGAGCATGAGAATCGCAATACACCTTCTTCTAAATGTTATCTTTAATTTTTAAATCTAACCCACAGTTCATATCCCCTCCCCAATGTGCATGACTCTCAGTAAAAAGAAAAAGCTTAATAATATTAAACAAATCCACCCAGGCTGCTTTACTTTGTAGGGCATAAGTCTTAATGAAGTGTAAAGAAAACCCATACCAACAACAGTCTACCAAAAAGGCCCGTCCAGGGACAATATCTAAAATTCACTATACTTTGACATGAGATATATAGAACAAAATCCCTAGGCCATCTGCAGCATCCCCCGAAAATGTCCAAAAGGAAATCCCCCAGGGCCACAGTCTCTTAGTGGAAGAAATGTTATGCAGAGAATGAAGCCTAGTTTCCTGTAAAAAAAAAGGATATCAGATTTTAAATCCTTACAAAAGGATAAAACTGTAGCTCTTTTCTTAATGTTCTGAATACTCCGAACATTAAGAGATGCTATACGTAAGGAGGTCATGAAAAAAATAGGGAAAAGAAAAATTAATCCTTATCCTTTTTCCTTTTTTTTTCTAATTTCTTTTTAACTCCCCTACCAGACAGAGCGGTGTCATCATCACACTCCATTTCTGAGACCACCTCAGACCTGGAAGAAACATCAGACTCAGAATCCATATCTCTATCTAGAAGTACCTGATAGGTATTCTGAAGTGGGATCTGTACAGGTTGGGCCTTACCTTTACTAGCAGACCTAGTCACCCTTTTAGGGAGCTGAAAATCAGTTCCTGGGTGGGGGCATAGGTTTCTGTAAATCAGAAACTACAGGAGAAGACTGGGAGGTCACAAGGTCTTCATGGGTATGGGAAAAGGAAGCACCAGTATCTTTGTAAGGGGCCCTGTGCAGTATGATTAGGACTAGAGGGAGAAGCATCAGTGTGACTAGCTGGTCTAGCTTGGGGTTCTTCCTCAGCTGAAGAATGTGGCCCTTGCGGCCTATATCTATCTTGGGCCTGATTAATAAGAGAGTCTTTATCTGGGCCTCCAGGTCTATTCTGACCTGCCCAGGGACATTGATGGTATGCATGGCCCTCTTCTTCACATAAATTACAGTGGAAGGTATTTCTGCAAATAGCACTATTGTGATCATAGTCACAGCACACCCGATCACAAGTACTGCTAAGGTGCCTACCACTACCACACTTATAACAGGCTTTCAGCTGACCTGAGTAAAAACAGACACTCCTATCTTTACCCCCAAAAAAGCTGTTTGTTATATGGTGAACTTCATTTTCCACCATCTGTAATTTAACTTTAAACCTCCAATTTCCCATCCAAATTCCCTCAGAATCCATAATGGCCTCAGGAGGGCCCAACACATCACATTTTTTTCCCAACCAAACAAGAATATCCCCCACATTAACACCCTCATTCCTAAACATGATATTAACAGTTTTAAAGAGCGGTTTTGTTAATGGAATTGCCCAAAAAAGTGTCCATAATGCAATCATTTTAAGAGATTCATATTTCCTCCAAAAAGTGTCTAATCCCATAAAGGTTTTAAAGCTGACATCAAAATAATCTTCACCTCTAATATTAATTAGGGCAAAAATATCTACAGCATGAAAATGCATAGAATTAAGTAATAAAGTCCTGGCCACATAAGTCCTATCCAGATTCTCCTGTAAACCACCTCTGTACTGCAAGCGGACAGCATTACGGCAAGGAGCTTGCTCAACTTTGTTATTTTTAAACAGGTCTGAAAAAAAAGGCCCACGTCATCTCATCTCCATTTGGGGAGGTGGGGGGAGAAATCCTGGGTGAAGTGTTCTCAGAACCCAGGCCAGAAGGTCCCAGTGCCTCAGTCAATAGTTCTGTGTCTGAAAATAACCCCTCTCCCCCTAATGCTACAGCAGTAGCAAACGATGCAGAAACGCCTGCAGAAACTGCCTCCGAAGGGGGAGAACCACTCGTAGAAGTACCTGAGAAAGTTTCCTAATACATATCTGGGAGCCATCGTCCATCTTCTCCTTGGATCCATCTAGCCTTTTGCAGAGCCGAGTCTTTTGTCCAATCTTCACCCGTGAAGGGAACATCTTGCCCCGAGACAACAGATGATTTCCGCATTCCAGCGGAGAAATCCTTCAGTCTGACACTGACGCACTACCCTTGCTCCTGTCAGCCACCTGCTGACTCACCAGAAGCCCGTCACTACTGTCAGGTCAACAGACAGGTCTGTCAAGCAGGGGAACAGTCTCCAAAGGGTGAGTTGTGTTGAAAGACGTATTAGAATTCTTAGGCTGTCATTGTGAAGCTGAAAAACTCACCAGCTCCGCTACTGCAGATTCACAAGGCACTGCAAACGGCACAGCAGAAATCACATTTGTAGCATCCAAAAGTAGCTCAGAATCCCCATGCAAAGCTACAGCCATGGTCGGGGATAAAACCACTGGCTGCTCCAATTCCACAACCTCCTTCTCAGCCATCCTGAGGCAGACTGCTGTCCTCTCCTAGAACAGCATCTCCCCCTACCAGAGAGTAGGGGCATTTCCCCGGTGTCCTGGCCAAATTTCCCCCATTCATTAAAAATACCACCAACAGCTTAATCTGATTCAAGGTCAGTTGGCATTCATCTGTATCCCCCTTCCCCAGGTTGTGCCTGAAAATAGGCAGGATTTGTCTAATGCACTTACCTGGTCAACAAAAATGAAATAAATAAAATATGTGGAACAGCATACTAGAATGGTTAGTTTACTCAACAACACTGGATTAATTTAAAAGGAATCTAAACATTTCCTTACTAAGCACTTACCACTGAACATTAAGAACTCTGGTACAACAGGCAGTTTTAAGGAATATCTTAAAAGTTACTTGCTTGATTCAGTGGTTTGCACTTGCTTCTAAATAATTGTTAGATTGTTTATGTTTATTATATTTTGTATGTTTGACTGGATAGGGATAATATCTGATGGCAAAGTATTGTATACAGTACAAGGAGAGATTAGGGTCTCTGCACGAAAAGAGGCTATTGATGGAGCCAAACATTTCTAAATGATGCCAAACACAGGGAAATCCCTGCAATACACTTGTTGATGTGGCTTTTTTATTATGCCCTATGTAAAGAGATACATTTTAAAAAAAGAATAGTATTAGATGCTTCTGTGCTTTTAAACTGTACTTTTTCTCTTTAAAATCTATCAGCAATAGTGGTCCTTTCTGTGATATAGCAAAGCATGTGTTGAAAATGGCAGTTATTGTAATTGTTTTCCTAGACTAAATTGTTCTACAACACAGTTTAATCTCCTGTTTTTATTTGTCAAGCTTTTTCTGTGCTTCAGCAATCATTCCCACCCCTCAGCTGGCCCTAAAGGTAAGGGCATGTACGTAATTGTTTATGTCCAGCTCTGTTTGCTGCACTTTATCACTTGAAACTTCATACACTAAGGGGTCTTGTGCAGGAATCTTAAAACACAAGCCTGGTTTCTGCTGTATTCCTTGTATACCTATAAGAGTTTTCCTCACCATGTCAAGATCAAGCTATATGCCCTTAAAAGTAATAAGGCTTTAATGCCCAGCCCCCAGGGATGTTCGTACCATTCAGCAGGGGGATGGGTGAGCATCTTCCTGATCTCTTCAGATCCAGCTAAATTGCTGAAACTGTGCAGGCTTTGGTGGGGGTTTAAAATGTGCACTCCCATGGTTGACAGCCATTTTGTTTTCAAGTCAGGCTAATTGGAAGGTTTCATGTCCTTTAGAGGAGCCCCAGTTATGTACTAAAACACTTTGATCATCAGTTAAGTAGGACTCACTGCTGAAGAAGGTAAGTGTTCAGATTTGACTGCTGGCTGGATATAATGTGTTGTTGTTCATTTTATCATTTTTATGTTGGCTTGCGTGCCAGCCAACATCTTGTGGTTGTAGCAGATTTGGAGGTGCAGTCACTGTGGGCGAATGCAGAGCATGCATCAGTAGATGCATCCCTCATTCCCCAATAAGCCAGCATGCAGGTGCTGACACCAGCAATAAGTGAAAGTGGTCACCACATCTAATAAAAGTGCCGCTGCAATGAGAGGCAAGCTCGTCAAGCAGCGGTACAAAAGCATGCCTCCTGACATGCCTTTACTGGTGAAGTTGTTCAATAAAGATGGCAGCACTGACTGCCACCATGCACAAGGCTGACTTCAGAGATGCCCAATCCCTCTGTTGGCATGCCCCGACCCACTTCCTTTGCCAACGGGGAAGCCCACTCCCCATCGGCAAAATGTCCCCTCCCATTTCATTTGTGTGCCGAGAGGGTGCCCAATCCCCCTTGGCATCATGTGCCCCTCCCACAGGTTTCTGTGCCAACATGGGGCCCAATCCCCATTGGCTTCAGTCCCCCCTTCCCAGTTCCAGTTGCTGATGGGGGAGCTCACTCCCTGTAAGCATAATGTCCCATCCCCCTGATTTCTGCTGTTTGTCAAGGAGGGTGCCTAATCCCCCTCGGCATCATGTGTACCCCCCCATTTCTGTGCTGACAGGGGGCCCAATCCCCATCAGCTTCAATCCCCTACCCACAAATGCAGGTGGTACACTGGGAGCCCACCCCAGTGTACCAAACAACACCTGCAAAAAGAAGAAAACCGACCATCGTTGTCTCTTTTTTTTTACCATGTAAGACAAGAAAATGGTCCCTCATGGTCTCTACTACACCCTCCCCAAACCCGCGCCCACCCTCTGCACATCCTGCCTCCCCACAACCCCTCACTCCACACTTACCTCTGGAGTCCAGCGCGACAATCTTCGGTGGACCAGGACCATGTCTGCACTCTTCAAAGCCAACTGCAAACTGAAGAAATGCCGATAAGCTGTATAATGGCATAAATAGGGTTTTTTCAACTTTGGTGTATATCTTGCTCATTTTTGGGAATTTTGACACCACATTTTCAACATGGAGTCATTGAGACCCCTCCTCATGAATTCAATCACTGTCATTGCATTATTAGGTTCCAAAAGGTGCTTTTGTGGTCACTGCGCAGAATAAACTTTCGGGATTGAGTAACGAAATGACAGTGCCTCTGTTCTTGAGGTGGGCTCTCAAAAAACCTATGTTGCAAATTTGTTGAAAAAAATCCAAAAAATGATTGTTTTACAAGCATGTGTTGCACAGTTTCCTTTCCATACATGTTTGTAACTTTGCGAATTTTTAATATTTTCACTCCAGATTTTCAACATTACCATTTTTTCCCACCTCCTTATGAACTGTACAGTTGTCATTTTTCAAATCCTGCCTGAAATGTGTTTTGGCACCTGTGGCGCACAATGGTGTGGTCTCTGTGGGAAATCAACTTTTGGAACAGATTAACAAAATCACAGTGCCACTGTTCATGAGGGGGAGGTCCCAAAATGCCTATGTTGAAAATGTGGTTAAAAAAATTCCAAAAATAATTGGGTTACAGACGTCCATTGTGCAGTTTCTATGCATGCTCATGACATCACTGATGTTTCATATTTTCACTCCAGATTTCAACATTGCCATTTTTTACATCTCCTCATGAATGATACAGTTGTCATTTTTCACATCCTGCCCAAAATGTGTTTTCATACCTGTGGCACCAAATGGTGCAGTCACTGTGCAAAATCACCTTTCCGCTAACAAACAGATAGTGCCGCTCTTCATGAGGTGGGATCACAAAAAGCCCAGGTTGAAAATTTGGAGTGAAAATACCAACAAACATCTACGGCATTAGGGTTTCCAACTGTAACACCCCACCCTGTAGAGACTGACAGGCATCAAGGGTGTGACTTGGGTTCATCATCTGTAATGCTCACGCCATTCCACCCCCACCCCAACCTGCAGCCAGTGACAGGTATCGAGGTGTGCCTTGGAGTGTTTGGCCCCAAAGTTCACCCCATTCTCCTATGCTGCACCCATCACAGCATATTTCCTTATGGAATGTGGTAAACATAAGGCCCAAAGATCCCAAAGCACATCACAACACTTGTCAGTGTCTGCAGGGTAGGGTGAGGTAAAATGGCATGAGCATTATAGCTGACAACCCAAAGGCACACCTCAACACTTGTCAGTCACTGCAGGGTGGGGTTGGAGTTGGCATCCGTTCAAAACTTCACTGCTATTCCTATTATGCATCTCTGACTCCTGCACTACCAATACCAATGCCAGTGAGACAGCATTCAGCATTGAAAATTGCTTGTTATTTCATGGACGACTGGTAATGTTTTTTGCACCCATGAATATTTTAGTATGCTCAGCAAGGTCAGAGACTGGCTAAGGTGCATTTCTTGATCTTGAATTGGTTCAGGTTGTTTGCCCCACTGCATGGCATCATGCTTTGTGTTTGAACACATGGCTGGTATGTGTTGCTGCTGTTTTTGTAATGGAATGTGGCTTCAAATAACATCTGATGCACAAATAGTAAGCCAAAAAAGATAATGGGGACATTTTCTGACTTTATGATGCCCAAATACTGAGAAACAAATATAAGAGGTATTTTCTGACTTTGGGACCTTATCCATGTTCCCGACCCTGATGACCTCCCACCACATGTTACCTTTGTTTGACCCACTGCATGGCAGCCTGTG
The DNA here is from genome assembly GCA_016271365.2 of Neoceratodus forsteri. Taxonomy (NCBI): domain Eukaryota; kingdom Metazoa; phylum Chordata; order Ceratodontiformes; family Ceratodontidae; genus Neoceratodus; species Neoceratodus forsteri. Next base: position 723,955,617 of record CM028130.1, on the reverse strand, counting down.
CTTGCTGTCCTGTGCCATACCATGTTCTCCTCAAGGTATGTCAATGAGTGTGTCTTTTAATTTATTTTAATTTTTATGTTGTATTATTTTGTGTGCATTGTATTGAAAGTGCTTTATAAATGGCCTTTCATACACAGGTATTGATGGAACATTATTCTGTCTGTCAATCTGAAATCACCCATAAGAAGGCAGAATTCCTGTCCAGGGAGATTGCAGTTGCTTGGGAATCCACTGGCTCAGCTGTTTCAAACTGTAGACAGACTGTGTAACCCAGCCTGTCTGCAAGTTCAAAAAGCTTTTTCGCAATTAGAGTGTGAGGAGCTCACTCGTTACTTTGCAACTAAGGTGGCCGACATCAGGGTGGATTTGCATCCAGCAATCTCTAAGGATGATGCTGTTGAACAGTGTGAGTTCACAGTACTTCAGTTTTCTTGGAGTTCCTTCAGTCGACCTGATTTCATGGATGTTATGAGGATCATCCATAGTGTGCATCCCACAAGCTGTAGCTTGGATCCTGGACCGATCTCCCCTAATTTTGGGATGTAGTGATATTATTGGTCCAGTCCTTGTGCAAATAGTCTGGTGCTCCCTGGAGTCAGGTGAGTTCCCTAGCTCCCTGAAAGAGGCGGTGGTGACACCTCTCTTGAAGAAAGCTACCTTGGACCCAGACTGTTTCACAAACTACAGACCCATCTCTAACCTTCCCTTTATTGGGAAGGTGATTGAGAAGGTAGTGGCAACCCATTGGAAGACCATTTAACCATCCATAACATCTATGAATCCTTCCAATCCAGTTTTCGTAAAAGACATAGCACCGAGACTGCGCTGGTTCAGGTGCTTAATGATCTTCTGAGGGCGAGAGATCAGAAGAGACGTTCCATTCTGGTTCTCCTTGATCTCTCGTCAGCTTTTGACACTGTGGATCACTTGGTGTTGATAGCACGCCTAAGGCAGATTTGTGGAATCTCGGGAATTGTTCTACAATAGTTTACCTCATTCTTCACTGGGAGATCACAAAGATTTGTGTTGGAGTTTTTTTTCCTCTGGCCCAACTCCTTTGTTGTGTGGGGTGCCTCAGGGTTCTGTGCTGTCTTCCATGTTATTCGCAGTGTATATGCTGCTCCTCTGAGACATTATAAGATGGTATGGGCTGAGGTTTCACTGCTATGCAGATGATACCCAGCTATAACTGTCTTTTGCACCCGACCAGGATGGTGCTCTCTCGGTATTTAACAACTGTCTGGAAGAAATCCAGGATTGGATGGATTCTAGTTGGTTGAAGTTGAACTCAGAAAAAACAGAAGTTTTGGTTGTGGACCCGGGCTGCCAGATAGAGGGGTCATGTGTTGGTACGCCCTCTGGAATTTTCCTTAATGGCATTTCACTTCCGACCTCTGAACGGGTGCATAACCTGGGGGTTATCTTGGACGACAGACTGACACTACAGTCTCAAGTGTCAGCTGTTGTCAAGACTTCCTTTTACCATCTTAGGAATATCACCAGAGTTAAGCACATTGTTCCATCTGACACCCTACCAACGTTGGTCCATGCCTTTGTGTTCTCACATCTGGACTACTGCAACTCCCTGTACTTTGGGCTTTCTGGGGTTGAAATCCATCACCTACAGCTGGTGCAGAATGCAGCAGCCCGTGTTTTGACCAGAACAAGTAGGTCCTGTCAAATTACCCTGGTGCTGCGCGAACTGCACTGGCTACCTATACGGTGGCAGATCACCTTTAAAGTCAGTTTACTGACTTTCAAAGCCCTTCATGATCAGGGTCCAGCCTATCTGAAAGAACTTCTGGTGCTCTACTGCCCCGGCCAATTGCTCCGCCTAACTGACGAGGGGTTGCTGGAGATTCCATGAGTGAGTCTTAAATCTTCCGGCTGTAGAGCATTCTCTTATGCTGCACCCACTCTTTGGAATTCTCTACCCTGCCAGTTACAGGAGTGCACCTCTGTGGAGGATTTTAAGAGTAATTTGAAAACTTATTTTTGGCAAATGGCCTTTTTGGATGTCTGATTATATTGTAATTGCTGATTGTGTTGTTTTTTTTTTTTATTTATCTTGAATTTTAATGCTTGATGTTATTGTGCTAGGATTTTGTTTATGTGTATTATTGGATTTTAATATTTGATGTTATTGTTTTAATATGTTCAGAGCCTTGGAAAAATGAAAGGCGCTCTATAAATAAATGTATTATTATTATTATGTGAGCTTGTGTGTTGAAGGGGGACAGATGTGCAGACATGAGCAATTTATTTATGATTTGCAACTGGTAGTCATTGTGTGTGCTACAGGCCATTTTTGGATAATGCAGCATCCAGTAAGCTTGTGAAGCCTTTGGGCCCCCCCCCCCTTGACTGAGTAATAAAGATCTGCAATTTTGTTTTTGGGGTGGTATCAGATGCACATGGTCTGCCTGTTTAAAAAGATAGCACTTTTGTTGTTTGAAAACTGCTTGCATTAATGTGAATTTTAATGGTTTGAAAACTAGCCGCATTTGGTCATTTTGGGGGTGGATTGTTTGAGCTAGTTGAACCGGCCGGCCACATGTGTCTCCACCAACTAACAAAATGTTGATTGATCTTTGCTGTATGCTGTTTTTTTCTGTGGAGGAATTAGTCCCAAGTGTGCCTGTGTAGCTTGTGAGGCCTTCAGGCCTACCACAGGGGACTGGTTACACATGGGCTCTTGTTAGGTGTACCTCCATTTTATTTGCAGCTAGATGGATGCATCCTTCCACTCTGCAGAACTCTGGATGCATAGTTTCCTTTTGTTTCCCAGATAAATATATGCTTGCCTCTATTTTGTTGGCAGAGTTGTGGATGCCTGGCTTCATTTTCTACTTTTTGTTTGATTTTTTTTTTCTGGTAGATGTGGATGATGCATGACTTTAGCTTTATTGTGATTATTGGTAATAGGAGGCAGTATAGCATAGCGGTTTATGGCACTGAGCTACAGCCATGGAGACTTGGGTTTGAAGCCCATCAGCCCCTACTTGCATACTGTGTGACCCTGAACAATAATTTTGCTCCCAGGTCACACCTAGAAACATGCTCCAGCTAGTGTGCCTTTTCTGGTTAAACAATTTCTCTTTCCCTTCCTATTGCTTATTTTCTTATTTGTGTCTTTACTTATGGAGTGATTTGGTAATTTGTACAGGTTTGTTACTGGGTTCTTGATTGTTTTGATGTTGGGTTACAATTTTGTAATATATGGAGATAGGCAAATAATACTATCCTATCCCATACAAAAATGTCCTTGTAATACATCACTCAGTCCCGTAATAGTATACTTCCGGTCCTTGTAATACTATTTTTCCTGCCAATAATACTATACTTCCGGTCCTAGTAATACCATCGTTCAGACATCAGTACCGTGGCTAATGTCGAAGCTTGTTTTTTTTTTCTTTTTTCATTTTTGTTCCTTCCTGTGATAAAGAAATGGGAGTGGGCAATGGGAATATGGCAACCAGACAGTAAGGAGTGAGGGGCACATGGTAAGCACATAGTGAAAAGCGAGGAACACGAATATGGAACTGTCCCTCAACTAATGCAGAGGTAAAAGTTTGTCAGCCTCTCACATCCATATATTACAAAAAACAACAGCTAGGTTCCAGTGAATCACTCGGCTGTAATTCCATTTCGAGGTTCTGGGGACATAGGAACCTCTCAAGCTTCACTCTCGGGGTTACCTATGTCCCCAGAACCTCTCAATGGAATTACAGCCTTGTAATTCACTGGAACCTATCTATTATTCTATTTGTAATGTGAAAACAAAAACATTAACAAATTCTATTTAGTTAGTTAGTTGTTTTTAACTTGGACACCACCATAGAGACTACCTGCTACTGTATTTTGGTTTAAATTTCAAAATCACCAAACACACCAGTATGGCCGCTAATTGTTTTCAAACAGATAGCTTGTACTGGGCTGATGATATCTGCAGAACCCATTTTTTTGTGTGTGACTAGGTCCCCAACCCCATCTCCCAAAAAAACAGTTGTGCATATCACACATATGTGTTTGACACCTGTACACCAATTACCTATTTATGCACATTTGAGTTTTACGCCTAAATAGGAAAAAACTAATTTTGTTGGGGTGGCTGGTTTGTGTGCTTTGATTCAGATGTTGTTTGAGTAGTGCTGCTGCATTAGCTAACTTGTTTGGTGCTGCCTGCAATATTCAATGTTTTGTGCATTAAAAGTGTTTATTATTGTGCCTTTGTGATTTTCTAATTGCATCACAGGGCAACCACACCTTATCGTTAATCACAGCATGAAACCAGATGGTCACTGTTTTTGGTGGGGGCACTTAATGTTAAAAAGCACTCTCCCAGTGCTGCTTGTTGTGGTGCCCTAATTCACATTATTATTTGGTCCATATTGGTCAGCCATATCATCGTGTGTGGCAACTTTATAGAACTCTGCTTACAAAAAAAAAGAAACGACTGTGAAAACAAACTATACTGTTTTATGCAGGTGTTGTGTTCAGCTCACACTGACAGTCCATTATCCAAGTGATATGGACTGATGATGCCCTGCTCAGAATGCATGCTTTAATGAATTTTTGTTATATTCCATCAACTATTTAGTTGTTTGCTTCCATGTTGTGTGCAGATGGGTGGTGGTTTGCCTCCATGTTGTGTGCAGATGGGTGGTGGCATGCCTCCATGTTGTGTGCAGATGGGTGGTGGTGTGCTTACATGTTTTGTGCAGATGGATGGGGGCATGCCTCCATTTTGTCTGCACACAGGCAGTGGCGTGCCTCCATGTTGTGTGCAGATGGGTGCTGGTGTGCCTCCAAGTTGTCTGCAGATGGGTGGTGGTGGTGTGTCTCCATGTTGTGTGCAGACAGGTGCTGGCGTGGCTACATGTTGTATGCAGATGGGTGCTGGAGTGCCTCCAAGTTGTCTGGCAAATGGGTGGTGGCATGCCTCCATGTTGTCTGCAGATGGGTGGCAGTGTGCCTCTATGTTGTGTGCAGACGAGTGGAGATGTGCCTCCATGTTGTCTGCAGATGTTTGTATAGCCTGTAGTGAATTTAGCCTGTGGTCATAGTTCTGCCTGTATCGACAGCTGATGTAGTAGACCAAAATGATGTGTTGTGTTACTATTTAATACATTTTTGGTTTTTATATATATAAATATGTATGTACATTTTTAAGTCTGTTGTAATGGTGTAGTCTGTAATTACAGCCAAAATAGTTAACTGATGCATTACATCAAACTGTTTTTTTGTTTTAAATATTGAACACTTTTTTTAAATGTATGGTTGTATGACCCATTTGACTTTTTTACTTTGAATGATAAACTTTGTGAAAACAGACTGCTATTTCCTGTCTCATGTTACATGCTGTTGTACTTTTATGTCCCCTATTACACGTGCAGCCCTACTTCTATGTCCCCTGTTACATATGCAACTTTGTGGGGGCCTTTTCTCAGGACCCAAAATGGGAGTTATCCTGCACCACGCTACATTTTTATAAAGCGAGTCACAGCATAAAAAAATGTTTATAATAATTACTATATTGTGACTTTTAAATGTCACCCTTTGGTAGCCCGTTTTCATGCATAGACCCATTACCATTGAGGAGTTTAATGAGCACATGAATTCATGAGCATGAAGGGCGAGTAGATTTTATGACCTCATTATGTCATGAGATGGTAATATTTCATGAGTGTTTGTGACTTTGCTATTAGATGTTTAATATATTACATAAAAATGGACACAATGCAGATTGTTTTGATGTTGTATTTTTTTATACTGCAGCATTATTCCTTGTCTTGCATTTGTTTGGCTTATTTTGCTTACATACATGTTATACAGTCACATAATACATGTTTTATGTCACATGACTTGGTGCAGAATAGTAATGTACTTACAGTTCATACTAATTATATGATATCTGTAAGTACTGTATTAGTCATAGTTCATTGCTGTGGTTGGGGGGGGCTGCTTGTTAGTAGGCTTTAGACTGAGTCTAATGTTTTCTTATGTGTTTTATTCTTCTGATTCCTTAAGTGCTTTTGGCAGATTTTTACTGTTACAATGCCATGCACTGTACAGTTGTTTCCAAACAGATGCTGATCTGCCCTGCAGAGGTGAGGTCAATGATTGCTCTTGCTTGGGTATGTATTACAAGAGCTGCAGCCTCTTCTGGGGCAGTGATGTTAGTAGCAGGTGACTGTATGATACCAGTTGTATGAGCCTCAGCATTTCATGGATTTTATTTATCCGTAAGTGCTTTCCTCCTATTTTTACCACTGACAGTTTGTGTAACTATTTGCAGTGTTTCTGGTACTTTGACTATATCACTGTATGTAGTTTGTACTCATGGTATATACCTTTTTGATGGTGTTTGTGTGCTGGAGCATTACAAGTCCTATGACATCTGATGTTGCAGGTGAATGTGACATCTGCTTTTGCTGTTGCATGCCTGATATCAGCATGCCCGACAACTAGTGGCATGCAGTCAGTGGTCAGGCCAACTTGTTCAGTGCTGACAGTGGCCAGATTGGTATGTTCAGTGGCATCTTTTTGTAGTTCAATGGTCAGGCTGGCACTCCAAGCAACATTTCTGATTGCATGATGCTGCTGCAGAATGGCAGCTTCTGTGTGCTGTCCAGGTATAGGCTGCTTTTCTAGATTACACCACCATTTGCTAGGGTGATAAAGGGGTGCTGTGGTTTGTGTGCAGTAAAACATTTGGTAGTTACTTGAGTATATGGCAGCTGGGTTCCATGTGGTGCTGGTGTTTTACTTTGTGGCTGAGCACGTGCACTTGTGGTTTTCCTTGCTGACTGCTGTTGATTTATTATTATACAATGGCAAGAAAATTTTCTGGACTCTGATTGGTCAGTGTTGCCTGAGACAGTGATGATATTACACAATAACATCACTGTGTTGATTTTTTGGATGATTTTATGGATTTTTTTTTCAGAAACAAAGATATACTGCCTCACTAAAAATCTACTAAAAACGATTTTTATTTTTATTTTTGTTTTGTATAACATCAAGCCATTGTATAATTGCAATAAGGCACTCCAAGGTGTGTGTTATCATATAATAACGTCACATCTGGTGTGGTGGAAACACTCGGCTTCGCCTCATGCTTCAACACACCCCAGGAGTGACATTATTACACGATAAAGCACACCTTGTCGTGCCTTATTGCTTAAGTCAGGGGTTCTCACATGGTGAGGCCAGCCTCCCTGGGGAGGCCCCAACCTGTTCCAGGGGAGGCTCAAGCAAGTCTGAAAAAGTACTGTATTTAAATTGAGAGTTTTATATATTTTGTGTGAAGAGATGAAGCAAACTGAAAGAGGATAATAGTAGGTGAATTTTATGTATTTATTTACTAATAGGTGACAAGGGAAGGTGAATGAGCTAAGACTCATTTCAGGTGTACACGGGGAAGGGTAGGTAGTGAGTACATTTCAAAAGGTAATTGAAAAACAATCAAAAAATACACAATGAACAATAGTGCAAACAAATATGAACAATTAACTAATAATGAGTGCTGGTAATTTATCAATTTGTAGACTGATGGCAGAACAGCCCAAATACAAGGGTTGAGCATAGAAGTGCTATGCGCAATAGCAGGAAAAAGAACAAAGTAATCCAGAGAAGTTGCTTAGGAGCAGGGAAGGAGGGAGAGGCAAAGTATGTAGAAAGGTTATTTCATATAGAGAGGAAACAGAGAAAGTTGTCTGACCCATGAAGGTACTGCAACAAGGGGTAACAATGGTTCAAGAATGAAAATAGCAGAGCAAGTAGGCTGGCGGGGGGGGGGTTACAACAAGCTGAATAATAATATTTGTTTATTTTATTTATTTATTATTTTGTTATTCAGATAACACCTTTGAGCACAGGAGCTCTTTTTCAAAGGTTACACATTAGTATAAGACAAAGAACTGAAGGAAAGAACTGAATGTGAGCCAAGTACTCAAAGGGGTTTCAATTTATTCATGGTGTACTGCGCAAAGTACAGTATGCTATTTTTCTTTGGGGAGGTCCAAGATTATTTCAGTTTTTGGGGGAGGCTCAAAATATTTTCCATGGATTTGGGGAGGCTCACTGTGACAAAGTCTAAGAACTATTGGCTTAAGTAGTTCATAGGTTTCATTTGCTGCTGCTGCAGCTGTTGAAGTTTCACTTTTCATAGATGCTGTACTTTGCCATGTGTTTGATGTTGCTCTCTATTTTGGAGTCTGCCAGAGATTTTCATTCTTTTTCCAGGGTCTCTGTGGTGTGATAGCTGCTGGTTGTGGTAGTTCTGTCTCAATTGAAGGCTGTTTGTAGTTTCTTGGGATACGATTATAGGTATTCTTTTTTGTTTGTCATCTAATATTGTGGAATAGTTGTTTAATGTTTAGTGGTCATGATGTCCTGAAATTTGGGTTAATTTCTGTTGGTATGTTGGGATTGAACGCCACTGGAATTGTGGCTTCCTTGTGCTGCGGTTTGTAATATGTTTGTCCTGTGATAGCCCAGTTGTATTTTTGGGCAGTTTGAATATATTCCTCATATTATTCTCACCTATTTTCATGTTCCCAAACCATTGTGATTCAGACTTATGGTTTACGTTGGGTGTCAGACAAAACAGATAGCAGTTGGACATCATGTGTGCTGGTCTTTGTGAGGTGTATTTTAGGTAGGCTATAATAGTGTCCTTTTTGGATTTGTTGTGTTTCCACATAGTTTTGCTTAGTCTTCTTTCCTTGGGGTGTACACATGTTCATGTCTTTGTTTGGTGCTTCATATATTTGAAGGACCTTGTGCATTGTGCATCAGTACACAGTCTGAAATAACCTGATTTTAAGTTGCACTACTCCATGGCTGCAGGGAAAATGTATGCCTATACTGAAGAGTAGCATATGTAGGTTAGCTGTTGGGCTATTATGCCACTGGACTAGAGTAGATTGATTTCAGTGCTGGTTAGTGGCTGAGTCTGGTTTGGCCTGATCATTTTCCCCTCCTTTTTAAGCTAATTTTGCTTTTTCCACCATGGTTTTGTTATTTCCATAAAGACAGCATTTTTATTTCAGTATATTGCGTGTGGGTAATTTTCTAATTGAAAGTACCTGTCCTTGCTGTCAAGAGTGCTTCTGCTCCCAGTTTGGACTCACCACCACCTGGTTTCTTATGTATAAAGATAAGATTCAATAAAGGTTGATCCAATTCCTTTACATGTATTTTCATGATGTCTCTGGATTTTCATACTCTGGCATGGTAAGTTTTCAGGATTTTCATACCACAGTTATTTTTTATTATTGTAGTGTTTTTGTTCTCCAGGACTTTAATGAGTTTTCCTTTTTCATCTTCATGTCTTGTTTTCAGCCATTTTTTGATTCTGATTTTAAATCCAAGTTGCTTTGTGGTTGTTCCTTTCTGCAGGTTGCAGTGTGTTAATTAGCTGATTCATTGATGTATTGGGTATGTGTTAACTGGGTGCCATTAGCTGCATTGTAGTAAGGTGGTTATTATAATTATCAGTAGTGTTGTAATGCATAAATTGTTACACACGTTAATACAATAGTTGTGTAATAACATGTATATTTTTGTCCACACTTGTAAAAGTATAATAGTGTGTTAATTACAAAGCAATAGAGTGGTATCATTACTTGATGTTAGTTAATTATCATCAGATATTGGCAAACATCTGATGAGTTTTATAATTGGAAAAAAGTCCTTTCCATGATATACATGAGATATCTCTCTCTCCCCCTCTCTCTATATATATATATATATATATATATATTGACAGACGTATGCTGCATTAATGCACCCATTAGGGTTCAAGTTGACACCACAAAGAATGAAAATTTGGTGTTAGGAAAGAATCCCCCCATGCACCCCCAGTAAACAAAAGGAAACATTTGGATATGGGTCTCAGAGTCATGCAAATGCTCAATTGTCAATGCTCACCCCTTCCACCCCAGCCCATAGACTTCCATCCAAAGCACAAGGTACAGTTCCAAGCCAGTGGCTTATAGTGATACTTTTCTAAAATAACAAAGTATGTCTCATCCTATGTTGTCAGCAGAATCTGTTGTAGCTTTCTTCATGAAGGACCCTGTGGGTCCTCTGTGAAGAAAGTAGATCAGGTTTGACTCCAGAGACCAAATACTATAATTTTTTCCTTTTGCTGTATGGAGGAGGGGGTGCAGTGTCAGGGCTGAAAACCTTAATGTCACATTTCCCTACTTTTGTGGCATTAACTTGAACCCAAACTGGTGCATTAACACAGTTTTTTGCAATGAATATCCTTTCTTTTTGAGAGAGTGGAATTCTACCCTCATTCATGCAGGTCCCAAAAGGACCTGTGTGAACAGATGCAGAGACACAGCGCCCTTGGGGACCTGCCCAAGGAAAGACTCTATTCACCTAATGAAGTGCAGCAACAGATGTCAAGAATTCATGGGGCTGCCTGGTAGACCGTGAAAGTGCAGGGCCCTCTGGATCCTGTGCTTCCATGTGACTGCAGAGACAGATGCACAGGGCTGGGAATCCATCTCTCAGCCAAAGCACAGGTGTAGAGGTACAGGGCTGTATGCTGAGAAGAGTTCTTTTCATTATATGGTATTTGGGTCCATGCAGCAACCCTTTATATACCTTTCCCAGGGTGGAAGGTAATGTCACATTATATTGCCATTCCGCAAGCCTCAGCCCATCCAGATGGGTCAAAGTGCAGCCTTCCCCTGAACTCAGCTCACCGGCAAGGGATCACAAAACACTACTTGCTGTGGTAAAGGCTGGTACTACACACAAGGTTTCTCAATAATTCTTTTTTTGTTGTTATATTTTTACTCCAAATGTTCAAGATCATTGTTTTATGACTCCCATTTATAAATATCACATGTGGCATTTATAAAATACTGGCAAGAATGTCATTTCACACCACAAGTGTAAAAACATATCTAATCCAGGATTTGAAAAACAACAGCTGTGATGTTTATAAGGTGGTTTGAAAAATGGCTTTGTTGAAAGTTTGGAGTCAATATATTGAACATTAGGAAAAGTTATGAGTAAACATTAAAATACTTCAATGTTTACTCATAATTTGTACATTGTACCATATTTTTATAACAAATTGGCAACCTAGTCTAATGATCCCACCTCATGAACCCGGTATGTGAACATTTGTAAATTTGACCCAAAATGTAATTTCACAGATCGACTACAAAATCCCCATTCAGGACAATTTGAAAAATGTTGCCTGCTTTGTTCATGCAATAGGGTCCTAAAAAAGCTATGTTGAATGTTTGGTGGGAAAATTTTAAAAATTAACAAAGTTATAAGTTTATGTTGACATATTTCAAAATGTTCTCAAAACTTGGTCATTTTATAATATTTTTACACCAGATTTTCCACACAGCTACATAGCCTTCTTTTGACCCCCACCTTATGAACTCAGAAGATGAAAATGTTTGTATTCTGCTGAGACATGATTCTGTGCAGTGACCATAAAATCACCTTTCAGTGGTCGGATCCCAAAAATGCCATGTTGAAAGTTTGGTGGAAAAATGTTAAAAATTAGTGAAGTTATGAGTGAACATTGTAATATTTCAATATTTACTCTTGGTCATTTTAACATATTTTTACACCAAATTGTCCACATAGCTTTTTTTTTTTTTACCCCCACCTAATGAGCCCAGAAGGTGAAAATTTTCATATTCTGCCAAAACGTGATTTCATGCAATGACTGCAAAATCACACCTCCTTTGTTCATGATAAGGGGGGTCCCAAAAAGGGCATGTTGAAAATTTAGTGTGAAAATATAAAAAAATGACATTGATGTGTAAAATGTCAAACCCAACTGAAATCCATTAACTCAAACTTTCCTTATTGTCTCATATCACAATCACTGGTTCCAGCACAGCAGCAAGATGTGTCTTTGATAGAGGAGTGGTGAAGTTTTAATTTGCAGGTGAAGTTACTGCAAAGTGGCCAAAATCTGTTTTCTCTGAGGTTTGCAATGTTTTCCCTGCACTCAACAACTTCGATAATGCCTGCATCACAAAGTTTTTGCTGTGAAATGTGGAACTTCATCCTTGAACAGCAGAATTTTGCAGAAAATGGTGAAATGTCATGCGTGAAGTGCATAATTCCACTATTTGCAGGCAAAATTCCACACTTTGTGGGTGAAACTCCACATTTCACAGCAAAAACTTCATACTTTGCAGATCAATCTGTGCTCTGTGTAAATTAGCAGATCAATCTGCAGAGTGAATTTTATCAACTTTGCCCATCTCTAGTCTTGGATCAGAGAGTGGATCTACATCATGGAACATGTTCAGGTGAGTGAGGGTATGTGGAGGATGTGAGGTGGTGGGTGCTGAGTATGGGATCAGGGTGTGCTGGGGTGTGTGGGGAGTCAGATTAACAAGAGATCATTTTCTTTTTCATAGGGAAATTTTAAACAGACATCAAGGAACTGTTTTCATTTTTATAGGTTTTAATCAGTATTTGTATCTGACACTGGGGACTAGGTCCCCCAGTGTTGGCTTAAATCTATGGCAGCACTGAGGGTGGGCACTCTGGTGTCACCACCTAAGGATTTTTTGGGAGTGCGGGCAATCTTGAGGGGAGGGTGTTTGGGCATGTTGTACTGGGGATGTGCAGCCCAGTCCACTTTTCTACTACTTCTATCACTACTTCTGCTATTGGGGACACATGTTGGAAAGCTGACTAAGCTGGGAGGGGAGAGCAAAAAATGAAGAGACAGACACAGAGATAGAGAGATAGATAGATAGATAGATAGATAGACAGACAGACAGACAGACAGACAGAGACATTACCAGCTCACTGCTGGCACCCAAGGCAGCATCACACCTCCATCTGTGGCTGCAAATGGCAAGAACATTCAATTGTTCTTATACTGAGCACATGGGTGAAAGGCTTCTTTAGTTAGATTTCTGGGCTTATTTTTTTAAAAAACAAACACCACAATCTAGCTAAACGGCTTCAGGTTTTCATGTTTTAAAATATGTAATTTGTAGTTTCAATGTTATTTTTAGTTTAGGAAAAAACAAGATAGCGGACATCACAAATTATATTTTTTCTCACGATGGATAAATCACAAATTAACCCTCATGATCAATGATTTTTATCTTTCAGATCAGAAGGTTAATTGGAAGCCCTACTGAGTATGCTCAGAAAAAGAACATAAACTCTTAATAACTCTGGAACTGTTTAATGTTATTTCATGAAACCTTCAAAAGGCACTACATTGCCACAGGCCTCGTCTAGCATGAAAGCTTTATGAAAAAAGTCTGTACCAACTATGCTGTATTTGTGAGCAAACACAGCTGTGTTAAGTACAGGAAAAATGTAATTCCCTTAAAATCGACATTCCATATCTTGTAGACCGCACAGGATACCATCACAAAACCTTTCATGTCTTGAGTACCTGCCAGGCAGACCACGTATGCAAAATGTTGTCCTATTTCATCAAACTCTGCCAAATTTTTGAAGGTGCAAATATTGGGGTTTATCATTTAACACCTCACCCAATGGTAACTACTGAATACTGGCACTATCAAGCCAGTATTATAGGGTTGAGTAGGGTGTTCAATGTTAAACCACTAATTTTGCACATTAATACCTTTACCTTTGTTTGACAAAATTAACTGACATTTTGCATGTGTTGTTTAGGAGGCAATGTCTTGATCTGTGGAAAGTTTTGTGACAGCAGCTAGTATGATTTCTGAGATCCATGCACAGTATGTCATTTTTTGTAAAAGGCAAATTTTTTCCCTATACTTAACATGTTTCTTTTTTTTTTTGCTGTCACCTACAACCTAAATGGAATGTAATTTTTTCCACAAACTTGCAGGGGTCATGTGCCATGTCCTAAGGTAGTGCCTTTAATAGATCTGGTGAAAAAATATAAAACGGTTCCAGAGTTATAAGGTTTTAAAGTTTAGTGGTTTCTATTCTGAGCATGTACAGTTGGGTTTTTGAGATAATGTTTGGTGTGAAATAAAAAATGTTATGTTGCAGGACCCCTTTTGTGGCTCCTCACTACTTGCTTGGCATTGCGTGAAACAATTTTTTGTGTCATGACAACTGCCACCATGTTGATCTTTTCCACAAACTAACAAGCATGGAAAATACATAAAAATTCTGGCATTTTAAAAAGTAAACACCAGAACCTTGCTAAATGGGCCCCATTTAGCTAGATTCTGTTGTTTGTTTGTTGTTTAAATAAAGGCCAGAAATACTTTTACTGGACACTGAAAATCCCGGGTGCCTAGCTTAATGAGAGGAGCCACTGACCTGTGTTCTCTGTATGAGAACAGTGGGACTTTCTTGACTTCTGCAGCTACAGCTGGAACTTGTGCTGCCAGCTGCAGTGAGAGCAGTGAGCCACCATTTCCCTGGTGTCTAGTGCCCCCTCTCCCCATCGCCATCCCAAGACTGACCAAGAACAATAATCTTTTGTCTTCTGAACTTCCTTGACTAAACCCATATACTGGCTAAAGCAGGGAAGCAAGTCTGGTTGGTAGGACAAGGGCTGCATATATTGAGTGATTTCAGCCCCCAGGTCCATTCTGATGAAAAACAGTGAAGCCCAGAATGGTATATCTAGCCAAGCTTGTAGTCACATCTCCAGGGGGTACCTACCAGTTCACCATAGCTACAGATGGCAAAGTCAAATGGCCCAAAAGATTCCCTAACCTTGTTCCTTCACCCCCAAAACATGGCCCACTGAAAGGTGAGGGTACATGGGAACATCTCCTATTCACAACATAACCTGATCTGCCCTGAGTTAGCAGGACATGGATTATTCAAGTGCACAAGGTACGTTACACATTTGGTTCTCACCTTTGTTGCAAAACATTTGATGGCAGAGTTTCAGGTTGCAGAGATGGTCCCATGGATTCTCATTACCTGCTGACCCATCTTACTTCCTCCTTTGCCTTCTCAATCCAAAGTCTGCAGGAACAGCTGAAAGAACAGCCTAGCCTGAGCAACCTACCAGCTACATCCAATCCCTCCAGACAATGACCACTGACATGAACTGTCAACAGAGGTTCCCTAGGAAGTGCTCCATAAAAGATCAGAGTACTTAATTAAATCAGTCATGGTCAAAGAACTAGAAGGGAGAGATGTTAGGGTTAGGGTATTCCTTCTAGTTTTGCATACATGCACTACCACACTTTCCACCATGGAGACACCCCTTCACGGGTATATGGAAGTGATGCGAGCAAAAATGCAGGCTGAATGCTCTATATGCCAACTCAAAGTAAAACAAAATGAACAAACCACTGGGAAATGGACACAACCCTCTGCACTAAGTATTGTACAAATTCTGCCCAAAACCCATTTCAAACCCCCTTCTTCAGATTTGGTAATGGAACTGTATATGTGATAGAGGGTTGGCTGGGCAGGACAAGGTGGAGTGTGTCAGCCCGGATGACAGGATCAGCAGGATTTTCTGACACAGTTAAGCCATCTAGTTTTTTTAAATATTTGGTTCTCACATTTGTTGCAAAAAGTTTAATGGTAGAGTTTCAAGTTGCAGAGATGGCCCCATGGATTCTCTTTACCTGCAGATCCATCTTACTTCCTCCTTTGCCTTCTCAATCCAAAGTCTGCAGGAACAGCCAAAAGAATAGCCTAGCCTTAGCAACCTTACCAACTACAGCCAATCCCTCTGAACAGTGACCACTAATGTGAACCTTCATCACAGGTTCCCTACGAGGTGCTCTATAAAAGATCAGAGTAATTAATCAAGTCACTTATGGCCACAGAACTAGAAGAGAGAGACATTAGGGTTACAGCTTTCCTTCTAATTGTTCATCCATCATGGTGCTGAACACTTTCCGCCATGGAGACACCCCTTCATAGGTACACAGAAGAAATGCAAGCAAGGATGCAGACTCCATGATTTGTATATGCCAGCCTCAAGTAAAACAAAATGTACAAACCACTTGGAAATGGAAACATGTCACTGCACTAAAGACTGTGAAAATTCTGCCTGAACCCATTTCAAACACAGCTGTACAACACTGATGAGACTGGTCTATTTTACAAGTGTTTACCTGATCTGACCCTTGCAGCTAGAAGTAAGACCAATGCATCAAAAGGGTACAAAATCTATAAAGACAGACTCATACTTCTGCTGTGTAGAAATGCCACAGGAGAACATAAGCTTCAACCATTATGTATTGGCAAGTATGCCAATCCAAGATGCTTCTATCATATCAGTCATGACGCTCTGCCATTATTATACTCAAACTGCTTGAATGCATGAATGACGCACATAATATTTTAAAGAGTGGTTCTACACACTTTTGTAGTGAAAGAACAAAGAATTCAGGTTGCCCTTCTTCTATAGCAAGATATAAGTTCTGTGTTGGGTCATCTAATAAACACTTAGTCCCAAACTAAAAAAGCTGTGATGAACTCCACTCTGACAACACTTGCTTGTAGCAATATAGTCTTTTTATTCTTTCAAAACACTGGTAGCGAGGGGAACATTTCGGGGACACTCTACTTCCTCAGCCCTTCATGTTTTACCTAGGTAGATCATATAAACATAGTTTTACAAATAAAATCATACTCATTTGAAAACAGTCAGTTACCCCGATTACCACCACTGTGTGTCTCAGTTGCAAACAGGTCCACTTTCCTATATTAATTTAATGTAATCATCTACTTCCAATGTAATTGCCAGACTTTTTATTCGTATCAGTTCTTCTTTATAATATAATAGAAATATTTTTTGACATGATCAATTCCCACTAAATCTCATTATATAATAAACACTTCAGTGTCTTATTTTTCTCACCTTTTCTTTAATATTTGCCTCTTCCCTTTATTTCAGTTCTTGCCAACAGGGCATTACGCTGTTACTATATTTTTATCCAGACCTGCAATAGTTATAAAAGGTTGACCACCATATCTAAAAATATATATCTAAATTTACACTTTTACAAAAATGTTATTAAGTATTACTGTACTCTCATATGATTTTTATATACAAAACTCTCACCATGTAAAACTTTGCTTATACATCACTGTAAAGTTCCTTATGGTGTACGTTTCAATGTTCCACTTTTTTAAAGTTTCCTATTACAATGAAAGGAAGAGGGGAACAAGTTCAGCTTCTCATATATCTATAAACTATAAGTTTTAATTAGTCTTATAATTTTGCTAATCACATTTAACCTACTCACAAGAATATTTTTTATGTAATGTATCTTCCAACAGTTCTCTATATGTAAAACCAGTCTTACTCAAAATCATGCAGTTTAAATATTACTGCAAGATGGGGGGAGCCTGACATCACCAATGATGTCCCTGCACAGCTCCACCTGCTGTGTAAGCTATCAAGGATGTCTAGAACACACACACTAAGGAAAAGACCTGTGGCCATGCAGTTTGGTGGAGGCCTACCGTGTCAGAAGTGTGTATAGACAGTGGTTTGCCCCCCACCTAGTGTAAAAACCCTAATCTTGTTAAATAGTTTTTTTGAGATACTTCTAAAAAGGGGTAATCCTTTACTTACTCTAATTATTTAGAGAAAGCTATGAATTCATAATATTATATTTTTCATTCTCACATATTTCTCATGCCATATTCATTTTCTTTCACAACCAAACTTCCAATTATTATTAATTAATTAATTCATGCTTCAAAGGTTACTTAAAACATTCCATCAATATCCATTTTTATTTATCCTATTTTCAAAACCTTCATGCTTCTCTAATATCATTCAAATCTTCTATTTAGCACTCTCAAGGAATTCAAGACACTGCTTGCAGAACTCTTTAAAGTTTCTGTGGCATGATGTTCTCTGTTTATCACTCTTTAAAGTTCCCTGTGGCAATGGAATGAAATAGGGAACAGATTAAACTTCTAATGTATTTACTATTCCTAACTTCTTAAAAAAGTTTTAAAAACCTTCAAAAGCATAGTGAACTTACTTGTAGCATCTTTTCTGAGCATCATAGCTTCCAGCAGCTCTCCATGTTTAAAGCCACTGGTGCTCTGATCCATGCAGTTTAAATACTGCTGCAAGCTGGGAGGAGCCTGACATCACTGCTGATGTCACTACAGAGCTCCACCTACTGTGTAGGCTGTTAAAAATGTTAAAAAAACACACTTCATAAGCAGAGGCACTGTGGTCATGTTTTATAGTGGACACCTCCAATGCCAAAGGTGTGTGTAGACAGCGGTTTGCCT
Organism: Neoceratodus forsteri; assembly: GCA_016271365.2. Classification (NCBI taxonomy): domain Eukaryota; kingdom Metazoa; phylum Chordata; order Ceratodontiformes; family Ceratodontidae; genus Neoceratodus; species Neoceratodus forsteri. Next base: position 723,937,413 of record CM028130.1, on the reverse strand, counting down.
CCCACTTAGGGCTCATGAACCTCAACTATGCTTTCAAATTTATATTTGTTTTAAAAGGTAATATTTCAACTTTTTGGGAATAAAAAAGTGGACCTTAGGCAGGTGGGGGGGTCCCCAAGGACTATAAGAAAATCAATACTTCAACTTTAGTAATTAACAATTAGGAAAAAGTATAACTGGTGGGGGGAGGGGTTCTGGAGAATCATGCTGATTAACCTATCATTGTGTACCATAAGAAATAAATGATCCTATTAATGTGCACATCCAATTAATATAATTCCCCACATAAAAGGTTTAGGCTACATAACATAGCCACACCTTCACTCATATAAATGCCAATCACATTCTTCGTTCTATCCAAACCTTTTATTCAAACTGTCCAATGTAAATATCCAGAAGACTTCCCTTCCATTGTTGGACTATATAATATGCCAGTTACCCTTTATGATATTACTAATCTTACCCTTTAAATGAGTGTACCTAGTGGAGAACACTATTCTCCCCTCTGTATCTCTTTTTTTATCTCCTGTAAGCAATGTTTCTCTACATGTGTTATCAACTTCTTTTTGCCCCTTTTGAACAAGGGACATCTTATACTGTCTATGGACAAACCTGTGAGCCATGTCCCCAGCCTCCTTTAGATACTCTATCTCATCACTGCAATTTCATCTGGCTCTCATCTGAGCTTTTGGTATGCTTATTTTAAGAATTGGATCATGAACACTTGTAAAGTGTAATGTGGTATTTCTGTCTATTGGCATTCATTATGGCTCACAGGTTTGTCATGTAGAGAATCAAAGACTCAAAGAAGTACCTCTGATTACTTCAAAAAGAAACAAAACCGTAAAGGACCAATTGGTACATACAGCACATAAGAAGGTCATCAGACAACAGAAACAACTTTTGCTGGGCTCTTTAAAGAATGGAAGCTTCCAATGTTGGTGCTGTTTTCAATGCACTAATACATGTAACAAGGTTTTCTTCGAACACCCTTTTATGAACAAACACTACTATATAAAGCAGCATATAACGTGCCACAGACCATGTGATATATGTGATCCTCTGCCCATGTGATAAAATCTACATAGGAAAAACAAAATGGGATTTGAAAACAAGAATCAGTGAACAGAAAAGCAAAATTCGTACACAGGACAAAACCTCATTAATTGCGAAACATTTTACACAGACTGGACATTCTGTGCCAAGTTTACGATTTTGGGGACATGAACATGTCAGCCAACCATCACAGGATCATGTGAAATGGGATGATGCCCTACACAAGAGGGACGTCTTTTGGATATTTACATTGGACAGTATGAATAAAAGATTTGGATTGAACGAAGAATGTCATTGGCATTTATATGAGTGAAGGTGTGGGCTATGTTATGTAACCTAAACCTTTTATGTGGGGAATTTTATTAACTGGATGTGTACATTAATATGACCATTCATTTCTTATGGTACACAATGGGATTCTCCAGAACCCCCCCTCCCCCGGTTTTACTATTTCCTAATTGTTAATTACTAAAGTTGAAGTATTGATTCTGTTATAGTCCTTGGGGACCCACCACCTGCCTAAGGTCCACTTTTTTATTCCAAAAAAGTTGAAATATTACCTTTTAAAAAAATATAAATTTAAAAGCATAGTTAAGATTCATGAGCCCTAAGTGGGGGTGAACCATTGTCTACACACATCTTTGGTACTTTAGGTGTCCACCACACCACATCACATGACCATAGTGCCTCTGCTTAAGAACTGTGTTTTTTACATCTTTGACAGCCTACACAGTAGGTGGAGCTCTGTAATGACATTAGCAGTGATGTCAGGTTCCTCCCTGCTTGCAGCAGTATTTAAACTGCATGGATCAGAGTGCCAGTGGCTTTAAACATGGAGAGCTGCTGGAAGCTATGATGCTCAGAAAAGATGCTACAAGTAAGTTCACTATGCTTTGGAAGGTTTTTAAAACTTTCTTAAGAAGTTAGGAATTGTAAATACATTGAGAAGTGTAATCTATTCCCTATTTCATTCCACTGCCACAGGGAACTTAAGCGATTGATAAAAAGAGAACATAATGCCACATAAACTTTAAAGAGTTCTGCAAGCAGTATCTTAAATTCAGTGAGAGCTCTAAATAGAAGATTTGAATGATATTAGAGAAGCATGAAGATTTTGAAAATAGGATAAATGAGAATGGATATTGATGGAATGTTTTAAGTAACATTTGAAGCATGAATTAATAAATTCATAATTGGAAGTTTGGTTGTGAAAGAAAATGAATATGGCATGAGAACTATTTGAGAATGAAAAATATAATATTATGAATTCATAGCTTTCTCTAAATAATAAGAATTGTAAAGGTTTACCCCTTTTTAAAAGTATCTCAAAAAAATTATTTAAGAGGATTTGGGTTTTTAATCCTAGATGGGAGCAAACCACTGTCCACATACACCTCTGACACTGTAGGTCTCCACCAAACCACATGGCCACAGGTCTTTTTCTTAAAGAGTGTGTTCTAGACATCCTTGATAGCCTACACAGCAGGTGGAGCTGTGTAGGGATATCATTGGTGATGTCAGGATCCCCTCACCTTGCAATAATATTTAAAGTGCTTGATTTTGAGTAAGACTGATTTTACATATAGAGAATTGCTGGAAGATACATTACATAGAAAATATTCCTGTGAGTATGTTAAAGGTGATTAGCAAACTTATAAGACTAATTAAAATTAATAGTTTATAGATATATGAGAAGCTGAACTTGTTCCCTGCTTCCTTTCATTGTAATAAGAAACTTTGAAAAAAGTGGAACATTGAAAACTACACCATAAGGAACTTTACAATGATGTATAAGCAACGATTTATACCTGGTGAGAGTTTTGTATATAAAAACCATATGAGACTACAGTAATACTTAATAAAAAAAAAATTTTAAAGTGTAAATTTAGATACATATTTTTTAGTATGGTGGTCAACCTTGTGTAACTGTTGCAGATCTGGAGAAAAATATAGTAACAGCGTAATGCCCTGTTGGTAAGAACTGAAATAAAGGGAAGAGGCAAATGTTAATGAAAAGGTGAGCAAAATAAGAAACTAAAGTGTTTGTTATATAATGAAACTTAGTGGAAATTGATCATATAAAAAAGTTTTCTATTATATTATAAAGAGGAATTGATACAAATAAAAAAGTCTGGAGATTACATTAAATGTAGATGATTACATTAAATTAATATAGAAAAGTGGACCTGTTTGTAACTGGGACACACAGTGGTGGTAGACAGGGTGATTGACTGTTTTCAAATGAGTATGATTTTATTTGTAAAACTATGTTTATATGATCTACCTAGGTAAAACACGAGGGGCTGGGGAAGTGGAGTGTCCCTGAAACATTCCCCTCGATACCAGTGTTTTGAAAGAATAAAAAGACTATATTGGTACAAGCAAGTGTTGTCAGAGTGGAGTTCATCCCAGCTTTTTTGTTTTGGGATCCACACACATTTGTACCATCTGTAAAGAAACTTCTTCATAGTAAGTGCTTAGAACCCAAAGCTTTAGTTTGCTAGACAAATGTCCAGCTCACCCTGATGCTGAAGAACTTCAAAACTGGAACCGTAAAATAAAAGTCCTATTCCTCCCAGCCAATACAGCATCAAGAATCCAACCCATGGACAAAGGAATAATTGTAAGCTTAAAGAAGCTATACAGAATACAGCTTCTCTGTGAGATCATAATACACAATACAGGGAAAGAATTGATTACATTTTTAAAATCCTTTTCAGTAAAGGACATGATTTATGTTATTGCTGATGCCCTTGAACAACTGACAGCTGCAAAGATCCGCAACTGTTGGTGTGATGTTATCAGCCCCATTTTTGATGAATCAGGTGAAACAGCTGATCAGGCAAAGTGATCTGATGTGTCCAAGCTGTCACCGAGTGATGATACGGTGGACATTGCTTGTGAGCGTTGCCTTATAGCTCCAAGTGAAGCACAAGAAAAGCTGCAGAGTCAGCTCACATATGAGGAAATAATGCCCCATCTTCAAACCTCTGACTGATGCTGAAATCATACAGGAAATAAAGTCAAGCACTAGAGAAACAGAATAGAATCTGATGAAGAGCCTGAAGTCGAAGACCTTACCATTAGTGATAATGAGGGAACTGATGCTCTTGGAAAAGGACCTCATTACCTTGACAGACAGTTCAATGTGACCTCTCTACAGCTGCTTCAGTTGCAACAGCTGATCATGCTTGAGAAAAAGGAGAGTGGGGAGCGGGTAGAGCAGTGAACCCCAGAGGAGGAGGAAGCAAATCCTGGTGGGGGACTCCATCATAAGAGGGATCCAGCTAGGAACACAGGAGGGGGAGGGGGAGGACCGGGAGGTGAGGTGCCTACCAGGTGCCACAGCATGGAGGGATGGATGGAAGGAAGAGCCTGGGGATCATTGGGAAGGCAAGACGGGAGGGTGAGCTGGATGTCATTATCCACCTAGGTACCAATGACCTGGCAAATGGGGAGCCAAAGGAAGTTCAGGAAGAGTTTAGGAAATTGGGGAGAGGTCTCACGCAAGGAGCTACTTCTGTCACCTTCTCAGAAGTACTACCTGCGAGAGGCATGGGAGAGCATAGGGGTGCATGCATCAGGAACTTTAACTCATGGTTGAAGAACTGGTGCTGTGAGGAAGGTTTGGATTCATTGGTGACTAGGGACCCACCTGGAGGATGGAGGTTTGTTCAAGCCTGACGCAGCCTGCCCACCCTGGAGGAATCCAAGCACTCAGTGATAAGTTTAAATGCTACATTGACAAACATTTAAACTAGCCAAGGGGGTGACAGGCCAGCAAGGAGGGTACCTACTTGCTCACCCCCACAGCTAGCAGTGGAACCAGTGAACTGGAGGTGGATATCTCAACAAAGCAGTGTGCAAAAGATGGAGATTAGCACCCAAGAGGTGGATAGGCAGAAAAGAGGAAAAAATCAGCAGAAGGGCAGACAGTAAGGAGAACCAGGGATAAAGGACAACCAGGGAAAGGGCTGGAGTAGAACAGCTAAACAGTCTAGGGAGGTCAAATCATGGAAAGCCATGTGTTCCAATGCCAGGAGCCTTAGCAACAAGATGGAAGATCTGGAGGCTGTCATGGTGCAGTCAGACCTGGACATTGTGGCCATCACAGAAACCTGGAGTAATGATAACCATGACTGGGAGATGGCCATTCCTAGCTACAACATATTCAGAAGAGATGGGGCAGGTAGGAAGGGAGGAGGAGTGGCACTGTATGTGAAAAATGACATAAGGGCCACAGAGATCCAGGAGGAACAAAATGGGGGAGAGATACTGTGGGTTAAGCTGGAAAGGAAAATGGGGCCAACCATCCACACAGGTGTGGTCTATAGACCACCAGCCCAGGAGGAAGAAACAGATAAGGAGCTGATGCTAGCCATCCAAAGGATGGCAGACAAGAGTGAAGTAGTACTGGTTGGAGACTTCAATATTCCAGATGTGGACTGGAGCATCCCAGCAGCAGCATCAACTAGGAGCAGATTTATCCTGGACTCCTTTTAGGGTGCCTTCCTAAAGCAACTGGTCATGGAACCAACTCAGCAGAAGGCAATACTGGACCTTGTGCTCACAAACAGGGACAGTGTGATGGGTGTAACAGTGGGGGAGCACCTGGGGAACAGTGACCACCAGTCATTGTGGTTTGAAATCACAGAAGGAGCAGAACCAAAGCATACAAAAACATGTATCCTGGATTTTAGGGTGGCAGACTTTGGGAAAATGGGGAGATACTTGAAAGAGGCATTAAGGGGAATGGGGCAGGAATCAGGGGTTGAGGAACAGTGGGCAGTATTTAAAATGGGGATTACAAGAGCAACATAATTATGCATTAAGCAGGTTAGCAAGAGGAAAAGGAAGAGGAGGCTGTTATGGTTTTCCAAAGAGGTAGCAAAGAAAGTGAAAGCCAAAAAGATTGCATTCAGGCAATACAAAAAGACACAGGCAGAAGGGGATAGGGAGAAGTACCAGGAGAAGCAAAGGGAGGCAGGGAGGTCAGTAAGGGAAGCCAAAACTCAGACAGAAGAGCACATTGCAAAATCAGTGGGTAGAGGGGACAAAACCTTTTACAGGTGCATAAATGAAAAAAGAAAGGCAAAGGAAGGGATACTGAGACTGAAGGGGGAGGATGGGGGCCACGTGGAGGAAGACAACAGTAAAACTGACATACTGAACAGGTATTTCTGCTCAGTCTTTACTGAGGAAAAGGAGGGTAATAGGTTTGAAGGAAATACAAGGGGTGAGAATGGTGCAGAAATGGACACAAGTCCCTTTACACGAGAAAGGGTCCTGAAGGAACTGGAAGTAATAAGAGTTGATAAAGCAATGGGGACAGACGGGGTGTACCCTAGGGTCCTTAAAGAACTCAGAGAGGTGGTGGCTGAATCTCTGGCTATCCTGTTTAGCTGATCACTGGAAACAGGGGAGGTACCCAAAGACTGGAGGACAGCAGTTGTAGTCCCCTTATGCAAAAGTGGGAACAAAGAGGAAGTGGTGAACTACAGACCAGTCAGCCTCACCTCGGTAGTGGAGAAGATCATGGAAGCACTACTGAAGGAGAGATTGGTGGAACATCTGGTTGTCAATGGACTGCAGGATCCAAGGCAGCATGGTTTCATCAGGGGAGGTCATGTCAGACCAACCTCGTTGAATTTTTTGACTGGGTGACTAGGGAGGTGGATTGGGGAGGGCAGTGGACATGGCCAATCTGGACTTCAGCAAGGTCTTTGACACTCTGCCACATAGAAAACTATTACACAAACTAGAGAATATGGGTGTGGGCAGGACAGTAGTGTGGTGGGTAGGTAACTGGCTGAGTGGCAGGACACAAAGGGTGGTGGTAAATGGCTGTCACTCCACAGAGGGAAGAGTGACCAGTGGGGTACCACAGGGATCAGTGCTGGGACCAGTTCTATTCAACATCTTCATCAGTGACATTGTGCAGGACCTAGAAGGCAGAATTTCACTGTTCGCTGATGACACAAAGCTCTGTAACAGAGTAGACACACCAGAGGGTGTAGACAGAATGAGAAGGGACTTGCAGAAACTTGAAGAAGGGTCAGGGGTTTGGCAGTTGAAATTCAATGCAAAGAAGTGCAAGATAATGCATATGGGGCACAAAAACCCTGGTACAATATATCAGTTGGGGGTGAGGATATAGCATGCACCAAGCAGGAAAGGGATCTTGGGTTATCATCTCTGATGACCTCAAGGCAGGAAACAGCGTGACAAGGCAGCAGGTAAAAGCAAATAGGATGCTGGGATGCATAGGCAGGGGCATCACCAGCAGGAAAAGGGAGGTCATGATTCCACTATACAAGACACTAGTGAGGCCCCACCTGGAGTACAGTGTACAGCTCTGGAGACCTTACCTACATAAGGACATAGATAGGGTAGAGAAGGTTCAGAAGAGGGCAACAAAGATGGTACATGGATTGCATCACAAGTCCTATGAGGACAGGTTGAAGGAATTGAATATGTACTCCCTGGAGGAGAGAAGGGAGAGAGGGGACATGATAGAGACATATAAGTGTCTTACAGGGAGGAACAGGGTGCAAGAATACATTATTTTTAAGCGAAAAAGATGTTCCAGGACTAGAGGGCATGGGATGAAGTTGGAGGGAGGACAATTCAGAGGAAATGCGAGGAAGAATTTCTTCACAGAATGGGTGGTGGACAAGTGGAACACCCTGCCTGAAGAAGTGGTGGGGGCTGAAACAATCACAGGATTTAAGAATGCATGGCATAGACATAAAGGAATTCTGGAGGTCAGGGGTAAGGGGCAAAAGAGTTCTAGGAAAACATAAACTGAAGTTACAAACTCAAATGGGCAGACTAGGTGGGCCATAGGCCCTTATCTGCTGACACTGTCTATTTATCTATGTAGATTGTGGAGAATCAAGTAATGCAATCGACACTGGACTCTTGCAGGTGATTGCCCTGACATTTGACATCTCCACTAATACAATATAATTCACCTAAATATTAATATTCTAAGACAATTAGTTTTAAATATAAAGATAGTTGTATGTGACATATTTCAAGGTGTCTTTACAATTATTGCCAGAAAATATCAGCATTATAATACTGCACCAAGTTCCATAACTTGTGAATTTGCAAAAATCTCTATCTTTTGAGTTAATTACATCAACTTATTTAGACTTATTATTTAGAAATATACTGATAGAAGTTAAACAGATAGCATCACCTTAGAATAACAACAATATCTTGGTAAGCATGGTCAACACTGTAGCCTGTGTAGTGAACCCATTGGGTACTATGCAGACCTGGCCAGGATTAGAATTATTTTTAAGGTAGGATTAGTTGTGGTCAAAACATGCAAGCATAGCTCTCAGGAGGCAGGAGATCCATTAGACTGGAGATTTCTTGGGACAGATGTGACAGTAACAAAGAACTGGTACCTCGGGCAACCATTTGAGCCAGAGGCTGGGGGTGGGGGTTGTTGAATGGCTGACAGGATACATGTTATAAACATTACAAACTCAGGATCTCAGATGACCATGCTCAGGGCTAAGGAACTGCTTGATCCTGGTTGATTCCTTATCAATCTACTTTGCAAGATGCTGTACAATATTGAAGTTGAGCTGATAGGTTTCCTATATCAGTTTTCCTCCCTACTGATATTATAGTACACAAGGTTGTCCAACTCCTGCTGCTTCACTCTATAGGTGACCAAACATTCTGAAAAGTCTGTTTTTGCACTGAAATTAATACATTTGATAAGGTTATATACACAGATGAACTCCATGACCTATTGCAATGCTGTCTGAATCAAATCTCTAATAAACATGATATAGTCCATCATGAAAGTAAGTGAGACACCCACATGTCTCTGCAGTCAGTACCTCATGATCTGTTTGTAAAATGGTCACACTCACTATTACACACTTAGACCCTGTTTTTTAATGAAAACATATTACTTGAGGACTTCTGGCATGGAGGGGAAAATAATGGCAGCTTAGAGGATAAGCTCCACCAAGCTGCTAGTTAAATCATTACTTTTCTACATTCCTTTTCCTTCTGTTTTACTTATAACAAAAGTACTGTAAACCTGCTTTGGACTTTTCCCTGCCTTCATTTAAAGGGCTTCTGCAACCCAGGAATTTTATTTTGAGTTATTTTTCCAGAGTTGCACCATAGGAGATAGATAACTTGAGTCTTGCTGAAATGGCAATTCTGGAGACTCATGTGGTGGTTAATCTGGCAGACCTCTCAGACATCAGGTCCATGCTAAAGTCCCTAGTGCAAGATATACCTATTATCAAAGCATCAGTGGTGAACAGATGAGAGGAAGCCACTGAACAAAGAATTGCGGACGCTGAATTTCTCTCTCTAAAGTTGGAATCTGAGACAGCCAGGCATGCAGATAGGATCACAGCCCAGGAGAAGCAAGTGCAACCCCTCTCATTAAAGCTGTATGACATGGAAAATAGAGGGAGGTGGAATAATTTAAGAATAATAGGCATCCCAGAAAGGGCAGAGGGCCCCAAAATGATTGAATTCTTGCAACAGCTCCTCCTGCAAGTGCTGGATTGTTATTGGGACTCACCCTTAGAAGTGGAAAGAGCCCACCGGTTGTTGGGGCAATGACCAGTTAGGAGTTTGCCTCCTTGGCCCATTGTTGCATATTTTTGCTATTTTCAATAAATGAACAAATTCTGCGGTTTGGTCAAGAAAGGGGTCTATTGAAATGCAACAGGCATACACTTTATATATTCCAGGATTTATCCAGAGAAGTGGCTGCTAAAAGAAAAACGTTTGCCCCTATTAGGAAGGAGCTGGCCCAAAAAAAGGTTCAATATACCAGGTGCAACCTGGCCATATTGGCTGTCCTATGGGAGGGCTGGTGGGCATATTTTGATTCCCTGCAAGATGCGCAGCGGTTTCTGGCCAACCTCCAGAGAGTTCCCCAGACATCCAACAGACTGTGTCAAGCTCTTCTCCTTACCCCAAACATTCTGTGCAATTTTGCCTGCAGAAGTTCCTGCTAATGCTTTGGGGGTGTAACGATGGAAAAGCAAAACCCCTGTTGGCGAAATCCCCCCCCCCAGTGACATTTTTGACAAGCTTCGAAAATGTCGCTGTGGGGGACCCACTGGTGTAATTTCACCCTTTTGCTGACTTTCACCCCCCCCTTCAAGTTAACTCTGACTCGGAGATAACAGTCTATAGAAGGGGGGTGCAGGGGGGCACAGCCTCCAGCATAGAAAAACAGACCAATGTCTGACAGGTGAAATTTCACCTGTCGACATCGGGGATGTCCCTATGCTGAACATCGACAACATTGTTGTCACGTCACCATAGGTAAACCTGCTTTGGGTACTGCGCACACTCCTAGCCCTGAAATTGTAACTGCAGTGAACTCAACTTTGAGGCAAGGAAGCTATCAGTTACAAAAGCCTAAAAGACTAAGAGAGGTTTGACACAGCAATGGAACCCCTCACTCTTTGTCAGTTTCTTCAGGCACTACTTCTTCATCTGTGATGGGAGTGCTAGCTACTTCACAAACCTTATCCTCAAGTCCCCAAGGCTGGTCACCAACTCTGGTCCCCAAGCATCCCCAGCTGCCATCTCTGCCTTTTACCAATGACTCGCTGCCTGCAGGGATGGAGTGGGCAGATTATGGGGAGGATGAATTGATGACATTTTTGCCACTGGACTGTGGTATCTCAGACCTGAATCTCTCAGCCTCACTGCCGACGGATGAAACTGCCAAAGAAAGTGCATTGCAGGAACTAGTTTTATCCTCCACAATTACAGCAGACAAGACAGGGACTGAGCATGTTTAGGCTTGGAATGGACTCTGGATTTCTTCAATTTTTTGTCACTTTGCTGCAGACTTTACTTTTATGACAGGTACCATTGAAAGTCTGTTGATTTGGGGTTGGGCTTCAGGAGCAGGATGAGGGGTGTGTAATAATGCTCTATATTGCTTTGAGCTGGAATATATTTCGGTTATGGGTTACTACTGTGGTATGGGAATTGTAAAAAGAGGTGACTTATTCTGATGCTCCTCCTTTTCTCAGCATGCTTATCTCAACCCCCATTTAATTTCTTGTTGGCTTCCACGTGGCAGCGCTGTGAATAGAAGTTGGAATGAAGGATACTATTCTCCCAGGGTTAGTATTACTTTGTTAACCTGGGTTTATGGCTTCTATAGAAGCAATGCTATTTAATGGTGACTGAAGCATGGCTGAGCTAAGCACTTGCCTTGACCATAGGTGGGTAATGATGCCTACATCCATGCCTGCTGAGGAGGGGAAGGGTGTGGGCAGCTTTATGCAGACAGCTCATAGGGTCTCACTCCTCAGGCTATTTGTGCTCCAACTTTGGGGCTTGTTTGTGTTCTTGGCATTATTTTGTGGGCAGATTTCGTATGATGATGTTTCACAGTTAGTGGGATATGGGAGTACTAGCTGTCTGGGTTTTACAAGGAGAATATTTCTGTGATTCTAATTTCTCCCTGGGGTTTTGTTTTGTATTCATGCTGTGTTTTCAGTTATACTGCAGGCTTCAATGTCTAGTTACAGTATTTGTTCATTAGGTTTGTCATTCTACAGGTATTCAACCTCTAGGTGAATCCGGAGTTACATTTCTTATTGCTGGTGCTAGTAAAGTATTGTCAATGTATCTAGTTCTAAATGTTTCATTTTTCTAGTGGCAACATTTCTTTCCTGTTTTTTATGGAGTGTCTTTTAGTATAGTTCAGTTTTCTTCATGCCTTTACTCAGGTTCCAGATTATTAGTTTCTGATGGCTAATTTGTGAGTAATGTCATGGAATGTGCAAGGCATGAATCACCCCATAAAATGTAAAAAGGTTCTTGCTTATCTTGGGTCCTGTAATTGTGGTTTAGCCTTTTTAAAGGAGATTCACCTCCTTGAAGAGGAGGCAGTAAAGTTAAGGAAAGGATGGGTGGGTCAGATCTTTTTTACTTCCTACTCAGTAAAGGAACCTGGGGTATTGATCCTAATCCAAAGGAACTGTCCACTTCAGGTCACACAAAGCCACTCAGATAAAGAGGGGCAATGGTTTATGCTGTTGGGGAGGGTTCTTGATGCTAGGATACTGTTAGTTAATTTATATGCCCTGAATATAGACGGTCCAGATTTTTCTTTCACAACTGGCACAAACTATTGCTGATTGGCACCAGTCTCCCATGTTTACTGTCATGGGTGGAGATTTTAATTTTGTTTTGGACCCATTTCTAGACAGGACCCCTCATGAGAAAAGGATCCCCTCTCATCAATGATCCAGAGGAGTTCTTGAGCATTTATGTACAGAACTCGCTTGGATGGACTGTTGGAGAATTTTTCACCCTGAGACCCATGAATTTACATTCAGATCTCACAGATTTCAGACTTCCAGCCAGTTGGATGATTTTTTGTGCAGTTCTACTATACTATCAGATCTGGTCAACACAGCCATTTTTCCCATAATTATCTCATATCATGCCCCAGTGAGTATGGTCCGGGTACACAAGGGTAGTATTGCTAAATCTTCCCAGTGCTGCTTCAATCCTGCCCTTCTCTGTTTGGAGGTGTTTAGGCAGTGGTTGCAGGTGGAAATATTTTTTTTTACTCTGAGGTGAATGTTGCTTTACATATATCTTACTTCACACTCTGGGAGGCTTTTAAGGCCTTCACCAGAGGCTGTATAATTTCTTTCACCTCTCAGGTGAATAAACAATGGAGGTGGGAAATTACAGACCTCACTTGTCAAATTAAACAATTCTAGGCGGATATTTATATGTTCCCATCAACCCAAGACCCTAAGGTCAAGCAAAGTCTGGCTTTCAAATATAGGGTGAATATAATTTATCACCAACAGGCCTCTAGGGCCTTGTTTTTTTCAGCAGCAATCTTACTGGGAATAAGGAGAAAAAGCTGGGAAACTCCTGGCTTACAGAATAAAGTGGAAATCTATGGAAATCCAGATTCCTTATTTGCAGAGTGAGGGGGCCCACTGTATTATGAATACGGCACAAATAGCTAGCAAATTTCAGGATTATTATTCTTCCCTTTACATTTTCACAATCTCTCTGATGAGAGAGGAATTTGGTGCATTTTTTGATAAACTGACATTGCCCAAATTACCTCTGGAGGTTGCTCAGTCCTTGGAGGAAGACATCACCCTTAAGGAAATTCAACATGCATTCTGGGCTTTGGCTTCTGGTAAAGCTCCCAATCTGGATGGTGTTGGCACTGATTTCTATCAAGCTTTTGGGCCACTTATTTCCCCTTGGTTATTGGAGCTTTCTCATTCCATTGGTGAAGCTGACACTATGCCCCCCGGCATGCAAGAGGCGACTATCACTGTCCTGCTGAAACCCAGGAAGGACCCCTCCTTTTGTCCAAATTATAGGCATATATATCTCTGCTTAATGCTGACTGCATGATTTTAGCTAAAATCTTAGCAATTCGGTTAAAAAAGGTCCTTCTCTTATTTATACACAAATCACAGGTTGGTTTTATGAAGGGTCTGCAGGGTAGTGATAATCTCTGAGCAGTGCTTAATTTGATACAAATTGGCACTAGGGGTCTGGATTCCACTGCTTTGGTGGCAACTGATAGTAAAAAGGCATTTGATTCCATTGAATGGAAGTATTTAGTGTATGTACTTTCTGCGGTGGGGTGGTCCCATTTGTTTGGAAATGGATCCAAAGTTTATACTCAGAGCCATGGGCAACGGTGTTGGCTAATGGGGTTCTGTCTGAATCCTTCTTGTTGTTTAGAGGAATGAGACAGGGCTGTCTGTTGAGCCCTCTTTTGTTCTTATTGGCTATAGAGCCTCTCAATATAGCTCGACATCAGCACCCAGGCATACATGGTATTTCAGTTAGGGGCAGGTCATTTCCCAATTTGTTATACGCAGATGACTTGCTTCTAATGTCATCGAAGGTTGAAATTTCTTTGTCCAATGCTTGGGAGGTTATAGACTCTTTCAGTGCTATCTCCAGCTTTAAGGGTAATTGGGCTAAAACCAAAATGTTGCCGCTTTGTAATGCTGTTGATCCCACATGGGCTTCTATGCACCTGCAAACTCTTAAGTAGTCACCTAAGGATATCCAATATTTGGGTTGGTATAGTTCCAGCAAGTTGCATGAAATGTGTTGTAAGAACATACAAGATTTGATTACAGACATGTATGTGGATATAACTAGATGGGTGAAACTTCATTTTTCTCTTCCCAGCAAGATTGCTGCAATTAAAATGATGGCCTTCCCAAAGTTATTTTATCATTTAAGCAACTTAGCAATGCCCATACTCCTAGGTCTGTGGAATAAAATTGATAGGATATTTTTTAATTTTACATGGGAAGGTAAAAATCCTTGCTTTGGCAGTAGAGTACTCAGGGCGCATGGTCCACAGGGCAGTTGGAATATGCCTTGGCCCTGGGCATACCAAGTTAGTCATGGCCTGAAGCAGACTCTCTGTTAGTTATGGCCTACTTCTGAAAATACCCCTTTATGGGTCAAGATAGACCAAGCCATTTTTTGGGTGATGCTCCCCTTGGTTACGATGTTGAGATATTCTCCTTTTAACCCGAATCAGCTTACGCTTCCTATTCACTTTTCTAGTCAGACTTCTAAAATTTTTTTGCAAATGCTAGACTGGGATATCAATTATGATATGATTCTAAAATATGGGTTGTGGGTTCTCTGATACACTGGGATACTTGGGTGTCTAAGAGTATTCAACTGGTGGGCAATATAATTGATCAGGAGAGAGGATTTTTGCATTCCTTTCAGCATATACAAACTAATTATGGGTTACCAGCTCATGACCTCTGGAGATATTTTCAATTATGTCATGCTCTTTCATCAGGGCTCCTGAAGGATCTTAAGGTATTTCAAACGGAGCCAATAAAGCATTAGCAAAAATGGTTTAAGATCTCCAGTGGTCACACAAGTGTTATATTCAAACTCCTACATGTAGCTTTTTTCCCTGATTGGGAACAACATTGAGTTAAATGGGCTGGTGAATGGCAGGAACCCTTGGAAGCCAAAAATTGGCATGACTGTTGGAATGAAGTGCAATGGGTTTCTTCTGATCCAAAATTGTAGCTTTTGCAGAAGAAGGTATTGAGTCGATTGTATAGGACTCCTGATATATTAGTTAAGATGGGTCTTGTGGTGTCCAATCAGCGTTGGAGATGTAGCGTGGGCACAGGTACATTGTATCATATCCTCTGGGAATGTCCCTTATTGAGTGATTGGTGGTTAGATATTATCACCACTTTGGAAAGCCATATGCAAATTCCCCTGCACAGCTCCCCTCTGTTTTGGATTCTGGGAGATCTGAAAATGATGGCTGTGCAAGCCTTGAAGGTGAAAGCTGTCACTTATGCAGCAGCATTGGAGGCTAAGCAGCTTCTTCTCCTTCATTGGAAGACCTCTAATGTTCCTTCTCATGCTCAAGGAATAAAAGCTGTTTCTAGAACAGTTTCCTTTCAACAAGTGTTATATTGGAGAAAAAATGCACTTCCATAATTTTACAGGACATGGTCATGTTGGTTAAGTTATATTGGGGTGATGACATTTGATGCTGTTTGAGTTTACTTTCCTTAGTTTTTTATCAGTCAAGTTTTATTGCTATTCTGTGAAAATATATGACGATGTTGCTGTTAACTTAATCACAAGGTTAGTACTCTGACATTTGATTTGGATTGATGTACAGTTATGCTATATACCCTTTTAATGCGTATGTTTGTTAGTAATCAAATTGATTGTTCTCTGTTTCTTCCATTTAGACTTTAGTTAATTACTGTGTGTTCATTATCATGGAAGATATTTCTCTTTATCCTGATTTGTTCCTTGTACTTCTTGAATATTTCAATAAAATGTTTATATACAAAAAAAAGAAAACACTATTTAAACATAATTTTGGAATGAGGGAACATCTCATTTTAATTGGTACCTTTTGATTATGATGAGCCACCACTAGGTAGCCCTTAGTCCTGGGAGACTTCAAACTACTCGCCATAATGAAAATATTAATATTTTATTTAAATACAACATTAGGGGTTGATTTTTGTATGATTTTCTCCTTAAGTATTTTTGATTTCATATCTAATTAAGACTATGTAATGGCAGCAGGTTTCATAGAATTCATGTTGCAGCTCACTGTTACACTTATTTATTTTGTATATAATAATGCTTACATTTTTATAATATGCCATATTTACCTTATTAATTATATGATCTTTATTTGTCATTAAAGGCATACTTGAAGTATTTTTAGAGACCTGTAAGCTGCATTGCTTTGCATTATTCTAGCTTTCACTTATTACTTACTCCATGCTGGCTGAAGGTACTGTAACACAAAAAAGTAAATCAAATCTCAACTTTATCAAAATATTATTAAAAAAGATAGAGATTCTTAAATCAAATAATAGATACAAAAGCCTAAGTTGCTGGATGTTTTAAAGTTACCACCATGTTCTACGAGGTGGATGTACAGTATAATATAGATTCAAGTCACATGCCTATAAAATGAAGTGAAACTTAATACCATATAACTACTGTGCTTAACATGTTTAAATAACCATTTAGACCACAGTAAATGTCAACATTATACAGTGTATACATATATATTATATGTATATATACATATATACATATATACATATATACATATATAAATATATAGGGGATACATGATGGGCATGAGTGTGATATGAAAAATATTTTCACTCCTCTAGAGTGACCTCTGAACTCACCAGTGGCGAAGCCACGAGTGAGGTTTCAGAGGTCACTGTACAGGACTGAACATATTTCCCATATCACATGAGTGCCCATCATGTATCCGATATATATAATGGGGGCCTCATTGTTGCAAAATGTATAATTTGTGTGGCTTTGCGTGGCTTTGCACAGCTTTGCACGGTATGTGCAGCTTTGCGCGGGTGTGATAAATGTCAGGTCTTATATTTATCACACCCTGTTAAAAATAACATAATTTATCACATTCATTTACCACTCACCCCCATTGTGTATATATATATATATATATATATATATATATATATATATATATGCGCAACAGGTGTTTAGAGATCAACTGTGTGATAAATCCATTTATCTGAGTCACTGTGTGTATAAATTTATTTATACATACAGTGACTTTGTGCAAAGTTGCACAAAGTTCTATCTATTACATTGTGCAAATTGTGCTAATCATGCAAATTCCACACAAAATTCCACACTAAGTCCACGCAAACTGCGCTAATGGCCAATATCTCAGTTTTCATGAAAATGGATATAACCCACCCCCCCAAAAAAAAGCCTGTTGCATAAATGGAATATGTGGAGGTTGACTGTGTGATAACTCATTTATGTAATACAGTTGCCAGTGACCTCTCATGAAGTTACTTAAGGTCACTAGCAACTGTAGCAGATAAATGAGTTATCACACAGTCAACTCATGTGTGTGTATATATATATATATATATATATATATATATATATATATACATACACACACTGTATATATTTTCATTATTTGTTTATCCTTCCACCAGGCTACCGCAGGCAGGTCTGTCCACTCTGACTGCCACCTGAGACTGTCCACCACTCCATCTGGTACCACCAGGTCCCATTTACCCCATCAATTTTCCCCCAGTGGTGGGGCCTGGAAGGGGAGGGCCATCCTTCCCCCACCCAGGGCTCACTATCCAGATTGGAGCTTTTGGCGATCAGGCAGCAGAGTGGGACACTGGTTGGCTGCAGGCATTCACAGAGCCTGTGGTCACCATTTTTCTATTTTCATCCCTCCCCTTCATGGCCTTGAGCACATGCACATGGAGGTGTGTGAGCACCATGTAGAACACTTCTTGCTTCTCTAACTCCTGGTGCTGCCACCTGACCTCCACCAGTAGGCAACCAAGGAGCAGGGCAACCTTCCCTCCCTCCCTTCCCAGGAGAGGAAAGCCGTTGTCAGATGCTCAATCCTCTCACTCCCTTACCGACACCCAGCAACCTGAGCTCACTCCAGAGGGTCACCGATGTGGCATCCAGTGCCTCAACTCTCAGTGCCACCATGCCGGCTGTCAACAATATTTTTGGCAACATTATTGCTAAGCTACTGACCATCCAAACACAAGTTATCTGCTGTTTTTGTGAAACATAGAAACATAGAAATTGTCAGCAGATAAGGACCGCTAGGCCCATCCAGTCTGCCCGTAGGCCCTATACATGTATGTGTCCACTCACACTAAGTGGTCAATGGCTTTTCATCACTCCCTTCCTGACCAAGGTTCCCTTGTGTTTGTCCCAGTCATGTTTAAACCCTTCCACTGTGCTTGCCCCTACTACCTCTTGTGGCAGACTATTCCAAGCATTCATCACCCTCTCTGTGTAGAAAAACTTCCTCACATTACCTCTTAATCTACCCTCCTCCAATTTCATATCATGCCCCCTCATTCTGGTATATTTTCTGCATTGGAAAAGATTCCTCACCTGCAACTTGTTAATGCCCTTGAGGTACTTAAAAGTTTCTATCATGTCATCCCTTTTTCTCCTCTCTCCAGTGAGTACATATTGAGGTCTCAGTCTCTCCTCAAATGTTTTGTGGTGCAAACCATGCACCATCTTTGTCACCCTTCTCTGGACAGCCTCCACCTTTATTTATATCCTTGCACATGTGTGGTCTCCAGTACTGCATGCAGTACTCCAAGTGAGGCCTTATCAGTGTTTTATACAATGGCATCACCACCTGCTGCCTCCTACTAGCAATACCTCTGCCTATGTACCCCAGCATGTCACTGGCCCGCCCTGCAGCCTTTGTGCACTTCTTTGATATCTTAAGGTCATCAGATATGATAACCCCTAGGTCCCTTTCCACTTTGGTGACAGTGAGCAGCCCCCATCCTATAGCTCTCATCAGGGTTCCCCCTACCCAGGTGCATTATATTGCACTTTTTTACATTGAACCTCAGTTGCCACACCTCTGACCATCTTTCAAGCTTCTCCTCGTCCCTCTTCATTTTCTGCACCTCTTCTGGAGTATCCACCCCATTGTAGATCTTGGTGTCTTCTGCAAATAGGCAGACCTTTCCTTCCAGCCCCTCTGCAGTGTCACTAATGAAGACATTGAACATGACTGGTCCCAGCACTGATCCTTGTGGCACTTCACTGGTCACCCCTCTCTCTCCAGATTGGATCCCATTTACCACCACCACCCTCTACCTTCTGTCCATCAGCCAGTTTCTAACCCAATGTATCACCTTATGCCCCATGCCCAGACTACTCATCTTGTTAACCAGCCTTCTGTGTGGTACTGTATTGAAGTATTTGTTGAAATCTGGGTAGGCAATGTCTATGGCCCCTCCCTGATACACTTCCGTAGTCAGCCAATCAAAAAAATCTATCAGATTCATTTGACAAGACCTCCCTGGTGGGAATCCATGCCACCTCAGATCCTGGGAACTAATGGATTCCAGGTGTGCCACTATCCTTTCTTTCAGCAGTGTCTCCATGATCTTCCCCACCACTGAGGTGAGGTTGACTGTCATATAGTTCCCTGCTTCCACCCTACTGCTACTTTTGTGCAGTGGGAGTACATGCGCCCTCCTCCAGTCCTCTGGAACCATGCCTGTGTTGAGTGACTCTGTGAACAGAGTGGCCAGAGGCAATGCTAGTTCCCTCCACAGCTCCCTTAATATCCTCAAGTGTATGTCATCTGGCCCCATGGCTTTATCCACCTTCAGCTTTGTGAGTTCCTCCAGAACTCTCCACTGTGAATGGACTGGTGTCCACTTCTCCCCCACCTGACTGCCTCTGCTCCTAACTGTGGTCTTTGACCCTCTCCTTGCTCAGAGAATACTGAACAGAAGTATTTGTTCAGTATTTCTGCCTTGTCTAGATCCCCCTCCTTGCACTTTCCTTTCTCCCCGCTTGAGACTCACAATCCCCCACCCCATTTTAACTTCTATGGCTGATGTACCTATAGAATGTTGTGTCACCTGTGCTAAACCATCCTCTTTCTGTGTCTTGGCTTTCCTAACAGCCTTCCCTGCTTCTCTTAGACATTCAAGGTACACCTCCCTGTCCTCCTCCCTTTGGGTCCCCTTATACTTCCTGAAACTTGCTCTTTTAGGCCTTACTTTGTCTCCTATCTCTTTCGAAAACCATAGTGGTTTCTTTCTTCTTTTCCCTTTAGCCACTATCCTAATGCATTAGTTAGTTATCTCCATAATGGCTCCTTTTAGTCTCCCCAACTGTTCCTCTACCTCCTCCATTACCTCTACCTTCTCCAGGGCTGCTCTTAAACATCTACCTATTTCATTGAAGTATGCCCTCCTGAAATCTAATACTTTTGCCATTGTGTGGCTTAATTGAGTCCCTATTTCCATGCCAAACCATACCATGTGGTGGTCACTGGATCCCAGCTGCCCTTCCACCTGGATTCCTTCGACTCTATTTCCACTGGTCTATACCAGGTCTAGAATTGATTTGTCCCTGGTTGACTCATGCACCAGCTGACTGAGTCCAACCCCCTGCAGGGATTCCACGATGGCTGTGCTTCTGGCTAAAGCAGCTGCCTGGGTGGTCCAGTCCACATCCAGCATATTGAAATCTCTCATCAACAGGATTTCACCTTTAGCTGCCATGTCATGTATTTCCTCCACTAGTACCCTGTCCACTTCCTCTCTCTGTGCATGAGGTCTATAGATCACCCCTGTATGTATTGCTGTGTCACTTCCTGGTTCAAGGGTGACCCACATTGCCTTGGCCTCCCACTGCCTTCCCTGTACTTCTGTAGTCTTTATGCTTTCTCTGATGTACAGGGCCACTCCCCCTCCCTTTTTACCTTCCCTGTCCCTTCTGAACAGAGTATAGCCCAGTATATTGATGTCCCAGCTGTGATTAGCAGAATACCATTGTCTCTGTTATTGCTGCTATGTCAAGGTCTGCATCCATCATCAAGGCTTCCATGTCTGGAACCTTATTTCCCAGAATGCAGGCATTTGTGAACATGACCTTCCATGTGTTACACCCTGCCCCCCCTTCTGTTCCTGTTTTCTCTGCTTTGCCTCTTACCCCACCTCCGGTATTCATGCTCATGTGCTCTTGCCCCCCTTTATTTATTTATTTTAGTTTTTGTTGACCGAGTAAGTGCTCTAGAAAAATTTTGCCTATTTTCAGGCATGACCTGGGGGGGGGGATACAGATGAATGTCAAGTGACCTCTAACCAAATTAAGCTGTTGGTGGTATTTTAGTAAATGAGGGGAAACTTGGCCAGGGCATCGGGGAAATTCCCCTACTCTGTTGGCAGGGGTTGCTGTGACTGGTGCTGAAGGGCCAGTCTTCCGTGAGGTGATGGAGGAGCAGGACATCTGTAGGGCTGAGGAGAGGGCCTCCTCCTCAGTCTCAGGCAAAACAGAGGCCTATTCTATGAAAGTGGAAGTTACTTTGGGAGCTTTACCTGAAGTGTTGAACAATGCTGCCTGTCTGGGCAAGGAGACAGATGTTCATTGGTTTGTGGAACCGGAGAATGTGCTGGATAGTATCCCCACTGAAAAGTTGCTGGGAGGTTTTTTGGTGGGGGGTCAAATGCTGTCCACTGATGATCAGAACCATATTGAAGAGGAGCTGAGACACTGTGGGAAGGATTTTGGGACAGATGATGCAGTGCAGCAGAGTGGGTGCACGAGTAGTGCAAAGGGAATGGCTTGCAGTGAATCTCAACTTTTGGGCTCATCAAATGGATTTTTGACAACAAGTTTTTCGGAGCCATAGCTACTGTGTACAGGGTTGGGACCAGGCTCTGTGGGGAGTGCACAGAAGTGAGTTGCTCTGGTTTCTTCTGGAGGTATTCTGTGGAAGTCTTTCCCAGAGAGGGCAGACACAAGAGGGGAAACAGGGGTTTGCACTACTGAAGATGAGACGAGGGTGCTGGCAGGCCCAGTACAGTTACCCCAGGCAGTCACTTTTACTATTGGGGTATCAGAGAGCAGTCTCAACAAAATGGCAGCAGCAGCAAAAGTATTGGCTGGTGAACACAAACGAAAAGACAAGAACCACACAGTGGGCTCTTTCTTGACTGTGCCTCCCCAGCATACTCCTTGTGTTAAACCTGGAACTCTTCACCCCCCGAGTGAGTACAGACCACCTTGACAGGGGCCAGGTGAGTTAAAAACAGCAAAGGATGGTTCCCAGATTCTGATTCATGGCAGGGAAAAGAGGTGGTGGTGCTCAACTCCCAACCCCCCTCCAGCCCAATAGACAGGCCCCTGGAAACTGGGTCTTTGCCCCCTGGGCAGACTATGGGGTATCTAATGAGCATTTCCACCCAAGATACATCCACACATGACATTTTAAAGCACATCAGGGTGTTGGAAAATGAACCTGAAACAGCCAGTGCACCTACTCTGCCACAGGAGGTGGTGGATCCCAATGGTGCATTGCCTCAATGACCTACCTTAATCTCGGATAACACTCTCAAGAAACCTGAGGAAGCAAATCTCTGGGTTCACAGGGTGGCTTTGGCCTGGGAAAGTGATCCAAGAACTAATGTTTGGCACACTTAAGTACGTGAACGACTGTTCCCTGAAACTGTTAAACTTGCCTCCAAGCCTGCAGCACATAGAAATGCTGTTCATTTGTGATACAGGGGAAGCATGGATGATATCCTGGACAGACTGTTTGTTGACAGAGCCTTATTGAAAATGAGTATGAAGTACTATGCTTACGAGATCTATGTATTGATACACATGCCAGGAGACACTTGCTATGATAACAGTTTTAAACACCCTGCTGGATTAGACCGATTTTGCAAACAGTATTTGACACTAAAGAACACTCTGTTTGGAAACCCTTTATTGCGATGCCCCTGACAAAACCAGCTTTCAAGCGTATTACCGTCCTTTTCCAGAATGAGGCAGTAAATGTGGCAGACATTACATGTTGGCTGAAAAAGCACTGTACAGTTAATGGTCCGACTGAGCCGATACTGGATGAAGAGCATTTGTGGATAGGGGTGGAGGTACAAAGTTACTTTTAAACTGGAAAATGGGGAGATGAAGCACTTGCCAAAGTGTTTGTTTTAGGGTGAGATGGAGGGGTATTGTTTTATGCCGGCAGCCCCAGGCTTGCTATCTATGTGGAGCTGTGGGTCATTTAAGCAATTTGTGTACTAAACTGAAATGTGGTTATTGTGGGGATATGGGACACTCTAGTATTCAATGTCCTAGCCCAGTCAAATGTAACCTGTGTGAGGAGGTAGGCCACACTTTCTATGCATGCCCCCAGGCATCACAAAATAGTCTGGAAGATACCATTTGGGCTGAGCAGGATGTATATGTTGCCACTGCATAAAAAGAGCAGATGAAGATGGATGAGTTGCTGTCTCAAGCCCCTGCTGCACAGGTCCCACCCCCAGCTCATACAAGAGCACCCAGAAACCCTCCAGAGCAGCTAGGTCTCTCTGAAACTGCTCGGGCTCCCACAGCTCCAGGTGTCATCCAAAACTTAGGTGTGGAGCCTGCCCCCCTTTTTCCCCAGTGGAGCAGATAAAGGAGGTAGAACCCGTAGATGTAGCCCTCTTGCAAGAATCTTCTCTGGGTACTACTGAGGGTCAGGTCCTCTTGGAGGATGATGTTTTGATTACTGTAAGAATGATGGAGACTGACATGCCCCCTCTGCTCCTCTTGAGGGTCCATCTTTCAGTGAGTTACTCTCTCAAGGTCTGTCGTGCATGGCCCAGCTTCAATGACAAAAGGACAGTATGTGGACCCCTTTACCACCCAGAACTCATATGAAGTTCTGATGGATAGTGAAGCAGCAGACTCTGAAGACAGCTCGGAGGTATCCTCTGTAGCCTCCTCACAGCAAGATACAGGAGGTGAAATTCAGATGGTAGAGAAAGTAAAGGCAATAAAATCAAAGAAGAGAAAATGACAAGGTATTTAGCTTTTGAAAAATGTTTTCTGCTTACTGATCTCCTTTTTCTCTTTAATGTTACTGTTTAAAATACTCACCCTGAACACTAACAGTATAAAGTCCAATAACATGCATCTTGTCATCTTTGTTAAACTAACTATGGAGCAAGACAATATTATTTTCCTACAAGACACTCAATTGCACATGCTCTCAGACATAGACCAGGCTAAACTAGATTGGCACTGGGGACCTTCAGTCTGGTCTGTGGGTGAGAATGAGCGCTCTGGCCTGGGGATTTTGTTTTGAGACATGGAGTTTCAAATCTGCAGGTGCTTGATGTCCTTCCTGGTAAGGCTTTAGTCATGGACAATAGTGGATACCTGGGTGGCATATCAGTTAATCAATATTTATGCACCACAAGTCAAGGCAGATAGAATGGCATTGTTTCGCCATCTCAAATCATATCTTATTACCATAAAGGTTATTCTCTGCAGTGGAGATTTTAACTGTGGTTTATCGGAAAGGGATTGGGGTAGGAAATCTGGGAAGACTTACTACGACACTAACCTACTGCATGACATTTTTAAAAAACACCACCTTGTGGACATATCTGATTTGGTGGGCACTCCTCCTGCCCACACCTTTTACAAGGGTAAATGCTCCATGAGGATAGATTTTTGTTATTTATCTACAAGAACACTTGATGCTTTGGTGAGAGTTGTTCATTTCGAAACCTCAGATCATGTAGCAGTGGAAATTACCCTGAGAGGGCAGGGTATTAACATGGGAAGAGGATTCTGGAAGTTGAATTCCTCTTTGTTATATATCGATTCTCATCAAAGGAATATTTAAATTTTTTTGGAGACCAGGCATGAAATCAGATTCCTGTATGATAGTCCAGTGGAATGGTGGGAGGATACCAAATTTGGGCTAAAAGAATTGTTCATTACCCTTTCTGCAAAACATACTAAATTGAAGTACCTGTCCTACTTAGGTATGCAGGCCAAATTTCTAAAATTGGTATCCCACATGAGGACCACAGGGTTGGACTGTTCACAGGCAATTTCTAGGCTTAAACAGTAGATGTATGAGAATCTGCTAGAGCAGGAGACAACTATGGCATATCGCCAAAAATTTAGCACTCAGGAGACTACAAAAGAAGTGAATCCTTTTGATTGTCACTCTCGGATGGCAGGAAAAAAATCATGACAGCTATGCTGAATGCTGAAGGGGTGATGGTACATGACCTGTCTTCTCTGATACAGATAGTGCAAATGTACATAACAAACAGATTTCAGATAGGGAGTGACCAGAAGTCAAATGGCCTATTGGAGACTGTGGTGTTACCTCAGATCTCTCAAGTACAGTCTGCAACACTTTTGGAGTCCGTTTCAGAGACAGAAGAATGGGATGCTATAGGGCACCTCTCCATGAATACATCCCCAGGTAGAGATGGTCTTCCAAATGAATTTTGTAAAATCTTTTGTGATCAGCTGGCTCCAATTTTGATGGAGGGTTTTTTTTTTCCATTTGGGAGGAACACAGGCTGGGTCAAAGTATGGCTGAAGGGATAATGTTTTTTTTTTACATAAGAAAGATGACAGGATGGACCTTCATAACTGGAGACCCCTGAGTCTGTTAACTTCTGATTACAAAATACTGACACAAATTTTGACAGCTTGATCATCAAGGGTGGCACAGGATTGTATTTTTAAAACATAGACATGTGCAATTCCTGGTAGGGACATCAAACAAGGGTGGCACAGGATTGTATTTTTAAAACATAGACATGTGCAATTCCTGGTAGGGACATCAAACTAAATCTTATTTTTCTTAGTGAAATTATAGAGTAAGGTATGGTGAAAACCCTGGATGGATATATCTCATCTGTTGATCAAGAGACAGCATTTGACTCTGTTAAACATGAATACTTGTTGACTTGCTGCATATGGTATTCTGGAGGAGTTTGCATCTTTGATTAAATTGTTATATGCAGAGGCAATGGTGAGGTCTTTAGTGAATGGTCACATGGGCTTTCCCATGTACATTAGGAATGGGGTCAGACAGGGGTGCCCCCTAAGCCCCTTATTATATGTTTTTGCTTTGGATCCGTTGTTACAATGTATAGAAGAGAATGCCCAGGTTCTCTCGATGTGAAATTTTCAAGGGAGTGACATAGTGAAAGTCACTGCTTATGCAGATGACTGTACAATGTTGGTTACGGATGTACCATCAGGGAAAAAGGTACTTACAATCTTTGAGCAATAGCAGAGGATCACTGGTATTAAAATCAATGCCACAAAATGTCAGGCATTAGCACTAGGAGGGGCGTCTGTAGCAGCTGATTTTGAAATACCCCTGACTGCACAAAAGATAAAAATACTAGGAGTCTGGTTTGGTAATCAGGAGGTGGTGCAAAGTAATTGGGATGTGGTTTATGATGCTGCGAAAGTAAAAGTTCAGAAATGAAAGGTGTGGAAAATGATGAGAAAGAAACGTGTTTATTTAGTAAGAACATATTTGCTTCCTATGTTTTTGTACATTTCTCGCATTTTTCCCTTACCATTTGCAATGCATATTAAAGTTTTGGGATTGGTTTTCACTTTAATATGGGGCAGTTGCCTCAATCCGGTAAAAAGAAGTCATACCTACTGAGCCTGGAAAGATGGTGGATTGAATATGATACAGCTCTTGGGTTTTTCCTTTTGGGAATTTCTTTTTTACCAACATTCAGCCTTTATTACTGGGCCAGAAAATGGATGGTATATTAGCTATGTCGAGTTGGGAACAGGATTTTCTTACTGCCTGGGGTAAAGGGAAATGGCATAGGGATGAAGACTTACTTCCTGCATATGTACAAACTTCCTTAAAATACATTAGACTTTGGAAGTTAGAACTGATGTGGGTGGTGAATGATTCCAGGAAAAATTTTTTATGATTTGTGGTAGATGAGCATCATTTAGAGGACCATGTTTTTAAAGTTGGCCTCTCTATTGATGTGGCATCATTGTTAGGTTAAATGCTGGAAGCTAGAATTCCACAAAAAATGCAAGACACAATGTGGCTTTGTGGACATGAGAAGCTAAATGTTCATGGCAACCAAAAACACAAACAGTTACAGGAGCGGATGTGTGATTATGTGGGTTGTCATGAGCAGATTGAAACTATACAGCATCTCTGTTTCTAATGAGCCTTTATTTAGGGGTTTTGGACACAAATGGATGCCTTTTGGAATACCAGTGGGTTTGCAAAGTTGACATATGATGCCTTCTTTTATGGTCAACTGTCACCGCTGTGGACTGGTTGGCATAAGAGCACTGTTTATGTAATTTTTGCTTGTTTAAAGTGGGCTATCTGGCATGTTAGGTATCAGACAGTCCTAAAGCAGGATGCTGTCACTGTTAATGACATTATTTTTAATGTACAGGCAGAACTAGATGACATTTATCAGGTGGAAGTGAACCATTGGGGGGACCTCATTCTATGTCACGTTATGGAAAGGGATTGACTGGGTGGTATGATATCTGGTTATGTATCCTTTTTTGTCTAATGGTTTCAGGGTTTTGTTTCTTTTGCTGCTGTTTAAAGTATTTTTCTGTTGGACTCAGATGTTATTTTGTATCTCTAATGTTTACTTTCCTTATGTTTTGATTTGGATGTTAATAAAAATTTCCCCTACTCTTCCTGCAGGGGATAATGTTGCTCTGCAGATGGATGGAGGATCCCAATCCAAGTTTGAATGTGGAGGAGGAAGGTGGTATCCAGAAGAAAATATAGGAGCCTGCTTCTTTTGCTGCTACACCAGTATATGGACCTATAGACCCGAATGCTGCTATTGATATGGATGATGATATTGATGAGATGGTATATGTAGTGGTGGATGAACTGGGTGATAGTGTTCCCCCAACTTTACCAGAAATGGATGCTGAAGAGGAGTTGTCGGCAGAAGAGCATTGTTTACAACTAGAACTCAATAAGAAAAAATCTCAGCTTCTTGCTATGCTGTCCAAAGTTGAACACAAATTTTCATACACCAAACTGAGGCTAGACGAAGAATGAAAAAGAAAAAGATCCACTGCAAGCCCAAGTAATATAACTGGCAAAATAATTACTTTGCTTACCCAGACTGAAGTTTCCAACCCTCCAGGTGTAACTGGAACCCTGCTGAGATCGAAGGATGTCATTATGGATTTATTTTCTTCAGATATAGACATAGACATAGACTTTGATGGCAGACAAGGACAGCTTGGCCCACCTAGTCTGCCCATTTCCCTACCTACAGGATAAGCTGCAGATCCTAGTTAATCAACAGCCTATTTCTTCCTACCCCCCACTATAATTGCCTTATGTCTGACCCATGCATTCTTGAATTCTCCCACAGTTTTAGACCCCACAGCCTCCTCAGGAAGGCTGTTCCATGCGTCCACCACCCTCTCTGTGAAAAAAATACTTCCTCACTTTGCCCCTGAACCACCTCCAACCCCTTATCTTCAAATTGTGTCTCCTTGTTCTTTCACATCTCTTTTTCTGAAAGATGCTACCCTCTTGGCCTTTGTCGATTCCACTGAGGTACTTAAAAGTTTTTATCATGTCCCCCCTCTCCCTCCTTTCCTCAAGGGTATACATATTAAGCTCCTATAGTCTCTCCTTGTATGGCTTTTCTTGCAGACCCTACACCATTTTAGTTGCCCTCCTCTGGACTGCCTCTATCCTGTCTATGTCCTTGTGGAGATAGGGTCTCCTGAACTGGACACAGTACTCCAGATGGGGTCTCACCAACTGTCTGTACAGAGGGATAACAACTTCCTGTTTTCTGCTGGTGATTTCTCTCGTATACATCCCAGTATCCCCCCTACCCTCCCTACTGCCTTCTCACATTACTTGCTAACCTTAAGGTACATCTGATATGATTACCCTCAGGTCCCTTTCCATTTTTGTTGTTGTTACTGCCTCCCCCAACCCATTGTGTAATCTTCCTCTGGGTTTTTGTTTCCCAGGTGCATTATTTTGTACTTCTTTGCATTGAATCCAAGCTGCCATACTTCTGACCATTCCTCCAACCTTGTCAAGTTCCTTCTCATCCTTTCCACACCTTCTTGTGTATCAACCCTGTTGCAGATCTTTGTGTCATCTACAAAGAGGCATACTTTTCCTTCCAGTCCCTCTGCAATGTCACTTATAAAGACATTAAAAAGGACTGGACCCAGTACTGAACCCTGCAATACCCCACTAGTAATCCTCTTTCTTCAGAGTAACTCCATTTACAGCTACCTTCTGTGTCCTGTTGTCCAGCCAATGTTTTACCCAGGCTACCACCCTGGGACCCACTCCCAGGCTGGTTAATTTGGCTATTAATCTTTTGTGTGGGACTGTATCAAATGCCTTGCTAAAGTCTAGGTAGTCCATGTCCACAGTCCCTTCCTGGTCTACTACTTTTGTCACCCAGTCAAAGCAATCAATTAGATTCATCTGACGTGACCTTCCTGCTGTGAACCCACGCTGCCTTGGGTCCTGTGCCCCACTGGCCTCTAGGTACTCAACAGTTCTTTCCTTCAGAAGTGATTCCATCACTTTCCCTACCACAGAGGTCAAACTGACAGGTCTGTAGTTTCCTGCCTCTGTCCTGCTCCCACTTTTGTGAAGGGGAATCACATCCGCCTTCCTCCAATCCTCAGGTACCACAACATCCTCCCATGATTTGCTAAAAAGGGTAGTCAGTGGTTCCATTAGTTCTCCCCTTAATTTTTTTGGAATTCTAGGGTGAATTCCATCAGGCCCCATTGCTTTGTCCACCTTCAGTTTTAGGAGCTCTTTCAGAACCCTTTCTTCTGTGAAAGGACTGGGTTCGACCTCCCCTATCCAGAGTGCTTCTGTTAATTGGATTAGGCACCTCCCCCTCCTCCTCTTTTGTGAATACTGAGCAGAAATATTCATTTAGTATCCCTGCTTTTTCACTGTCTCTCTCTGCCCACCCACCATCCATTCTATTCAGCCTCACTAACCCTCCCTTTGTTTTTCTATGCTCCCTGATGTACCTATAAAAGGTTTTATCCCCCTTCTTAATCGAGTTGGCTATCTTTTCCTCAATTTGGGCCTTTGCTATTCTGACTTCCCTCCCTTCTTCCTTCTGCTTTAACTGGCACAGCTCTCTGTCCTGTTCCTTCTGTGTTTTCTTATACTTCCTGAATGCTATCTTTTTCTCCCTGACCTTCCCCGCCACCTCTTTTGAGGACCATAGTGGCTATTTCTTTCATTTTGATTTGTTTGGACCATCACCCCTATCCAGGGACCACCCAGTCCAATGCAGCTGCCTCAAAGGATGCCTAGAATGAGGAGCACTTGGATGACAGTGGGCTCAGGGAGGGTTAGAACAGTCAGGCAGAGGCACATCCCAGATCCTATTCCACTCAAGAACTCATATGCCACACTGGCAAATGAGGACAACCAAATAGAGGTACCCAGAGAAGTGGAAGGAAAGGATGTGGAAGTTAGCCAAGGAGGTGACCTCAGCGGGAAAGCAGTGGACCCCAGAGGAGGAGGAAGTGAATCCTGGTGGGGACTCCATCGTAAGAGGGATCCAGCTAGGAACACAGGAGGGTAGGACAGGAGGTGAGGTGCCTACCAGGTGCTACGGCATGGAGGATGGAAGGAAGATCCTGGGGATCACTGGGAAGGCAAGACGGAGGGTGAGCTGGATGTCATTATCCACCTAGGTACCAATGACCTGGCAAATGAGGAGCCAAAGGAAGTTCAGGAAGAGTTTAGGAAACTGGGGAGGGTCTCACAAGTAGCTACTTCTGTCACTTTCTCAGAAGTACTACCTGTGAGAGGCAAGGAGAGCATAGGAGTGTATGCACCAGGAACTTTAACTCATGGTTGAAGAACTGGTGCTGTGAGGAAGGGTTTGATTCATTGTGACTGGGGACCCACCTGGAGGATGGAGGTTTGTTCAAGCCTGATGGCCTGCATCCATCCTGGAGGGGAATCCAAGACTCAATGATAAGTTTAAATGCTACATTGACAAGCATTTAAACTAGCAAAGGGGGTGGCAGGCCAGCAAGGAGGGTACCTACTTGCTTACCCCCTACAGTTAGCAGTGGAACCAGTGAACCAGAGAAGTGGCTATCTCTGCAAAGCAGTGTGCAAAAGATGGAGATTAGTGCCCAAGAGGAGGATAAGCAGAAAAGGGGCAAAATTCAGCCAAAGGGCAGACAGCAAGGAGAACCAGGGATAAATGACTACCAAGGAAGGGGCTGGAGTAGAACAGTGAAGCAGTCTAGGGAGGTCAAATCATGGAAAGCCATGTGTGCAAATGCCAGGAGCCTTAGCAACAAGATAGAAGATCTGGAGGCTGTCATGGTACAGTCAGACCTGGACATTGTGGCCATCGCTGAAACCTGGTGTAATGATAACCATGACTGGGAGATGGCCATACCTGGCTACAACATATTCAGAAGAGACAGAGCAGGCAGGAAGGGAGGAGGAGTGGCACTGTATGTGAAAAATGACATAATGGCCACAGAGATCCAGGATGAACAAAATGGGGGAGAGATACTGTGGGTTAAGCTGGAAAGGAAAATGGGGACAGCCATCCGCACAGGTGTGGTCTACAGATCACCAGCCCAGGAGGAAGAAACAGATAGGGAGCTGATGCTAGCCATCCAAAGGATAGCAGACAAGGGTGAGGTAGTACTGGTTGGAGACTTCAATATTCCAGACGTGGACTGGAGCATCCCAGCAGCAGCATCAACTAGGAGCAGATTTATCCTGACTCCTTCAGGGTGCCTTCCTCAAGCAACTGGTCATGGAACCAACTTGGCAGAAGGCAATACTGGACCTTGTGCTCACAAACAGGGACAGTGTGATGGGGTAACAGTGGGGAGCACCTGGGTAATAGTGACCACCAGTCATTGTGGTTTGAAATCACAGAAAGAGCAGAACCAAACCACACAAAAACACATATCCTGGATTTTAGGGGCAGACTTTGGGAAAATGGGAGATACTTGAAAGAGGCATTAAGGGAATGGGACAGGAATCAGGGTTGAGGAACATGGGCAGTATTTAAAATGGGGATTACAAGAACAACAGAATTATGCATTAAGCAGGTTAGCAAGAGGAAAAGGAAGAGGAGACCATTATGGTTTTCCAAAAGGTAGCAAAGAAAGTGAAAGCCAAAAGATTGCATTCAGGCAATACAAAAGACACAGGCAGAAGGGGATAGGGAGAAGTACCAGGAGAAGCAAAGGGAGGCAGGGAGTTCAGTAAGGAAGCCAAAGCTCAGACAGAAGAACACATTGCAAAATCAGTGGGTAGAGGGACAAAACCTTTACAGGTACATAAGTGAAAAAGAAAGACAAAGGGAGGATAGTGAGACTGAAGGAGAGGATGGAGCGTGGAGGATGACAACAGTAAAGCTGACATATTGAACAGGTATTTCTGCTCAGTCTTTACCGAGGAAGAGGGGGTAATGGGTCTGAAGGGAGTACAAGGGTGAGAATGGTGCAGAAATGGACACAAGTCCCTTTACACGAGAAAGGGTCCTGAAGGAACTGGAAGTAATAAGAGTTGATAAAGCAATGGGGCCAGACGGGGTGCACCCCAGGGTCCTTCAAGAACTAAGAGAGGTGGTGGCTGAACCTCTGGCTATCCTGTTTAGCCGATCACTGGAAACAGGGGAGGTACCCAGTGGGAACAAAGAGGAAGCAGGGAACTACAGACCAGTCAACCTCACCTCGGTAGTGGGGAAGATCATGGAAGCACTACTGAAGGAGAGATTGGTGGAATGTCTGGTTGTCAATGGACTACAGGACCCAAGGCATCATGGTTTCACCAGGGGGAGGTCATGTCAGACAAACCTCATTGAATTTTTTGACTGGGTGACTAGGGAGGTGGATCAGGGAGGGCAGTGACATGGCCTTCTGGACTTCAGCAAGGCCTTGACACTGTGCCACATAGAAGACTATTACACAAACTGGGGAATATGGGTGTGGGCAGGACAGTAGTGTGGTGGGTAGGTAACTGGCTGGGTGGCAGGACACAGAGGTGGTGGTAAATGGCTGTCACTCCACAGAGGGAAGAGTGACCAGTGGGGTACCACAGGGATCAGTGCTGGACCGTCCTATTCAACATTTTCATCAGTGACATTGTGCAGGATCTAGAAGGTAGAATTTCACTGTTCACTGATGACACAAAAGCTCTGTAACAGAGTAGACACACCAGAGGGTGTAGACAGAATGAGAAGCGACCTGCAGAAACTTGAAGAATGGTCAAGAGTTTGGCAGTTGAAATTCAATGCAAAGAAGTGCAAGATAATGCATATGGGCACAAAAACCCTGGCACAATATATCAGTTGGGGGTAAGGATATAGCATGCACCAAGCAGGAAAGGGATCTTGGGGTTGTCATCTCTGATGACCTCAAGGTAGGAAACAGTGTGACAAGGCAGCAGATAAAGCAAATAGGATGCTGGGATGTATAGGCAGGGGCATCACCAGCAGGAATAGGAGGTCATAATTCCGCTATACAAGACACTAGTGAGGCCCCACCTGAGTACAGTGTACAGTTCTGGAGACCATACCTACGTAAGGACATAGACAGGGTAGAGAAGGTTCAGAGGAGGGCAACAAAGATGGTGCATGGATTGCATCACAAGTCCTATGAAGACAGGTTGAAGGAACTGAACATGTACTCCTGGAGGAGAGGAGGAGAGGGGATGTGATAGAGACATACAAGTATCTTACAGGGAGGAACAGGGTGCAGGAAAACACTATTTTTAAGCGAAAAGATGTTCCAGGACTAGAGGGCATGGGATGAAGTTGAGGGAAGATGATTCAGAGGAAACATGAGAAAGAATTTCTTCACAGAACGGTGGTGGACAAGTGAACACCCTGCCAGAGGAAGTGGTGGGGCTGAAACAATCATGGGATTTAAGAATGCATGGGATAGACATAAAGGAATTCTAGAGGTCAGGGTAAGGGGCAACAGACTTCTAGGAAAACAAACTGAACTTACATGCTCAAATGGCAGACTGGGTGGGCCATAGGCCCTTATCTGCCGACACTGTCTATGTATCTATGTATCATGTTTATTTGCTTCATACAAAGGCTTGTTGCCTCTGTGATGGCAGTTTGATGTTTCCCCATTGTTGCTCCACACTCCTTCTAGCCTATTTGCTAGTGCTTTTCTAAGGCACTCTCCCATCTTGCCAAAGTCAGTCCTCCTGAAGTCCAGTACTCTCACTTTTGTATGGCTTGACTCTGTAGCTCAGTTTATCATGAACCACACTGTTTGGTGGTCACTTGTTCCCAGATGGCTACCCACTTCTAGATCTGAGATCCTCTCACTGTCCCCATTTGAGAGTATGATGTGTAAGATTGCTTCCTCATGAGTGGGTTCCAAAACTAGCTGTCTGAGGCATGCCACCTGTAGGGCACCAAGATTTTCAATCCTCAGGAGAATGGACAATTGGAGCTGCCTTAGAACAGGCAGGTTGGATCCTTGAACAGGGTACCTAGATTCCAGACCCTCAAATACCTCTTCCAGGAACTCTGTTGCAACCGCAGATGGAAAAGTCTATAGCAGCAGATGCTGTGCATATTTCTGACTCTGCGAGTACTTCTTTACCAGCTGTGACAGATGCTGTGGCTCTTTGGACCCCCCAGAGTCCAATTTCATATGCTACTGCATCAGATGCTATGGACGTGACCACAATAATGGATGGCAATAAGGTTTCTTTACCTATAGAATACCCGGAGTTGCCGACATCTGATGTGAGAGGGAGGGAGGACACTTCAGCAAGTCCAGCTGTTTCAGATACACTTTTATATTTCGATTCTCAAGCTGGGCACAGGACAGATCAGGGGGCTTTCTTACTAGCTAACAATGACCCTTCCTTGAAAAACACACAGAGCTATGCCAGATTATTTTGAAAACCACCAGAGGCTGCAAAACAGCATTTTGTGGTACAGCTGTGTTGTCAAGGGGATTTAGATAAAATTCCAGATAGAGTTTTTGTGTTGAAAACTTTGCTCCTAGACTCTATGCACTTTACACCTCAAAATGTTTCTGCCTTTATACATGCACTGGGTGACTTGAATTTCAATGTCAGTGTAGAAATTATAATATGAGATTGACAATCTGTATCATTTTTATATGATTCAGTTTTCAATTGGTGGGAAGACACTAAGTGATGTCTGACTGAATTTTTTCAACAGAACTCTAGACAAAAAGCATCTTCTGTGAAAAAAAAACACCCTATCTGGCTTAAAGAACTTTATTGCAGTCTCTCTTTTCCAGACAGGAAAATACACATGAGGATCTTTCTGTTGCTATTTCGGAAGTCAAACACAAGATGTTTGCCTTTCAGAACAACAGGCAGTGATCCATTGAACAAGAACAGAAATTTGGAACTCAGAAGAAACAGGAACAAGTGAACCCCTTTTTGGATTGTTTTAATAGGTTGTCTAACTGACATATTGCAACATTGCAAAATTCTGCAGGTGTCGTGATGTCAGACAATATTAGTATTATAGATATCTTGGAACAGCATACATACACACAATTTGGGACCCCAGCACCAGAAAATAGATTTATGAGTGAGCTATTACAAGCGGCTCAAGTTCCATCTTTGGATGTGGATCAGGCCGCCTTTTTATTAAAGGTTTTTACTGAACAGGAATTAGAAGCAGTTATTGGCTCTCTTACATCTGGAACTTCTCCAGGTTCTTATGGTTTACCTGGGGAACTCTACATAGTCCTTTGGAAACTCATACCTGTCGAACTTCTTGATTTATATAACACCTTTTTATAGAAGGATAGCTTATTAGATGACATGTACAAAGGTTTGCTGGTTTTTCTTTTTAAATCTGGTGAAAAGTCCATCATTGATAATTGGAGCCTTTAACATTACTTAATACAGATTTTAAGATGTTTCCTAAGCTATTGAGTAAACAATTGTCATCGGTTCTGCATGATCTAATACACCCTTCTCAATTTTGTTCTGCTCCTGGCTGTCAGATTACAGATGTCCTTATCCTGCTTAAGGAGGTGATGTACCAGGGAAATAATAGAGCTGAGACTGGTTATATCATGAGCCTTGACCAATCCAAGGCTTTTGATAAAGTCTCCCATGATTTTTTATGGCTCTGTTTGGAAGCTTATGGCTTCCCGGAACTTTTCATACATTGGATCAGAATGTGCTATGCCTTGGCTTATGTTCGACCATATGATAACAGTTGGTTAGGATCTAGGTGTCAAGTAGAGGTCGGGGTGCAACAGGGGTGTCCCCTCATTCCTTTACTGTACCTTTTCAATTTGGATCTGATTATTAGGATTCTATATGTCTCCCTTAGAATATGAGGGATATCATTACCGCACACTTTAGAGGTTAAATGTGTTACATATGCTGATGATTTGTGTGTATTGGTTTCAGATGTACATTCTGGCAGAATAGCTTATAATGTGCTTTATTGCATATCTGTTCTTTTAGGAACTAGCATTAATACTACAAAAAGTGTCTGCTTTAATGTTCAGGAGGTTACCATTATAGGGGATGGCATAGGTGCCATTCCGGTTGCAACGTCCCCTTGTAAGTCATTGTGAATTTGTTTTGGCCATGGAGATATGTCGAAATATAACTGGGATTTATGTATCACACATGGGAGAGGTAAAGTTTGTCAATGGAACACTTGCCGTATGGGGAAACTCAAACGAATTTTCTTAGTAGAGAGTTTTCTTCTTTCTACTTTTTATTTTTGAGTTATGTTTATCCCATTCCCAAATCTCATGAGACGCTTTATTGAGCTGTTTTTTCTTGTTTTAGGGGAAGCCGACTGAACCCAGTGAATTTTTTTTTATATAAACCTTGGAAAGAAGGAGGGGTGGGCATGCCCAACCCCATTATTTCCTTTTTTTACAACTTTTCTTTTTGCTAATATTGTCCCACTTCTAAAATCAAAACTTAAAATATGGTCTCCTTGGGTGCTATCCACTATATCAGGAATTTTGCTGAAATGGTCAAATAGTTCTTTTGTGCATAAAAACAAAAGGAAACCTAAACTGCCTGCCCTTTGGACTTATACTTTTGATTATATTAAATGTTGGGGGATTTCATTTACTTATGTTGAGAATACTCAAAGGAAACAAGTGTACTTAGATGTTTTGTGTAATTGTTTTACGGAACACCATTTTAGCAACTTTTCTCCAAAGGAGCAAACCCAGATAAAGGTTTTGCTGACAGATACAAGGATCCCACCTAAAATGTGGGATACCACCTGATTGGGGGTACATGAAAGGATAAACATTAAAGGGAACCACAGACATAAAGGGTTGTCTGACAGATATTGTCCCAGACATTCCTGTGTTTCATAAATAGAAACAATGACCCATTTGTACCTCATTTGCCCCTTTATTTTGGATTTTTGGGACATTTTAAAAGAAAGATGGAAGACTGCTTTGTTTTCAAACCTTACCCCAGCAATTTTGTTTTGGTATATTACCGTTATCTTGGGAAAAATATAATGCTAGTAGTATTTGGCTAATCTTGGCAAGCTTTACATATTGGATTTGTCAAATCTGTTACCACTATGTCTTACAACAGCAGTTGACAAGTTTAGACCTGTATAGCATCTTGCTACATGATTTACAGCATGTTAAGGCTGCAAAGTTTTCAACAATGGATTCTGGCACTTGGCAGAAGTTGTGGGGCATGATTCCTTGATTCTAACATGTTTTTTATTTCTCCTTTTGTGCATGTTTATAAGAGCCTTTGATTCTTTTTGCAGATTTTGTTTTTCTCGGGGGGGGTGGCAGGACGATGTTTGTATTTGGTTTTCTTATTGCACTTACAGGAATGTGCTTGTCTTTTACTTTGTGTGTTATTTTTCATTCTGTCATTTGGGAGTGAAATTTTCCATGTTTTTTATTCTTTGTTTCAAGCTGTTTCCCCTACATTTAAAGATATGTCACAACTTTGGGACAAGTATGAGATTTTCAGGGAAAAAGTATGCACAAATACTTATATTTTCTTTCACTTTTACTTTATGGTATTGTTTTCTATTTGACACTGAATATTAGGGTTTACTTCTTTCTTTTATGTGGGGAAATTTAAGAATATATGCCTGGAATACTTATTTTCATTTTCTTATTATATTTGATATGATTTTTATTCTGTGTTACTTAATACTGTTCATATGTTTTGTTTTGATGTTAACATAAAAGAATTCCCCTACTCTTTTTGAGATGTGCCATGGGATCTTTAACATCCACCTGAACAGGCAGATGGAACCTCGGTTTAATGTCTCATCTGAAAGACAGCACCTCAGGAGTGCAGCACCCCCTCCCACATTCTGCACTACAGTGTCAGTATTGGCATTTAATCCAAGTCCCTGGTGTGGGGATAGAACCCACAAGCCTTCTGATGTCCTGGCCTCAGAGGTGAGTGTGCTACCTGCTGGGCCACTGACACTTTATCCCCTCTTATACACATTTCTCCTGCATGTAAAGAGCAAACCACTTAAATTTGAGGCTTAAAAAATAGAATTTCATGTGGTTTGACAGAATGATGAACTCAAATTATATGCACACTTTTGACAGAAAAAAAAAACTTCTGTGCTGGTTAACTAGCAAACAGTACTTAATTTGACCACAGGGCTATCTACCTGTGAAAATACAGGAACAGCAGCTAAAATCTTTCACACAGTTGGATAAAATTGCTTAAAATGATATGCAGTCATCGGAAAAGAAAATTGTACAGGTTGTATATTTAAAGGTGATAGTAAATGACATGAAAAATGCATATGATCAGTAGTTAACTGTTTACCACAGGTGTAAAAAATCTTAACGATGTGATGGCTTTACAGTATGACTTCATGGACTGATGAACACTTCTGAGAGAGAGAGATAAGAACTCACCTGCTGGTCTATAAACTGCTTGTTTAGGTACCCTTTAAGAAAGTACCAGATATTCACTGTGATAAATTGGGGAAGTGGAAGCTGCAAGTTCAGTTTGGTTTGGTGCAGCTGCTCCATGATCACAAGTCTGATTTAGTAAAGAAATACAATAGTAAATTTCATAAAGCAGTAAATTCTGCTAACTGTCCCGCTCAAGCCAGGGTACGATAGGCCTGCTTCAGATCCACACTAGACAGAAAGACAGCCACTCGAGCCTCAATCATGGCAGTAAAGTAAAAGTAGATGCAGGACATTATTCTTTATTAATTTTACAGGCAGGAAAGCAACACACACACACACACACACACACCAAACTTCCATACTGGGTCATAATGTCATATGCTTAATAGCGTACGGCATTGTGCACAAACCCCAGACCTGTGCGCTCTCCTAGTTGGACCCCCCGGAGTTAAAATCCTAAGTGGGGGGGTTCAGGGGCACAGTGCCCCATAACAAGGGGTGTGGGGGCAGAGTCCCCCACAGAAAGAAAAATATCATAAAATTTCGCAACACGATTATATCGCACAGCATTCTGCCGTGCGAGGTATTGCCCTGTGCCCCAAACTTCACCTTTTTCTATTCTCCTAAAATACATAATGCATTAGCATCATCAGCCAGCATAAAATCTCACACAGTCCTTTGCTGAAAATTTCAAACTAAGCCCTTGAGCAAAGGTCCTTGAGTAGGGCTGGTTTTACCCAATTCTAAGTAAGACACACTAACTTTGCCATATCCACATAACTCATACAGTATGCCTCAGGTTACTGTCACTTTTTTGAAATGATTTCCCAGTGAACCAAACCTCAGTTCTATACCATGTTGTTGTTTTTAATCTACTAATTTTAAAGTCATCGGCATGCTTGTTTCCCTAAGTAAAGTGTATGAAGAGGTCAATTAAGCATACTTCATACCATCCCACTACCACACCAATACTAAAAATGCAGAATTGAGCATAGAGTGGCATGAAGAAAGAAAAACATTAACTGCTTGAGTTAAGGGGAAAAAGGGCAAAAATATCTGTCAAATCAGATGGCATCAGGTTCTGAGAAGGGGATTATCTAGCAGAATACCTTCAGCTGCAGGAAGGTCAGGTCAGACAAACCTAACAGATTTCTTTGACTTGGTAACCAAAGTAGTAAACCAGGGAGGGGCTGTGGATATGGCCAACATAGATTTTAGCAAGGAATTTGACACAGTCTCACACAAAAGATTAATATACAAGTTATCAAGCCTTGGAGTGGGTCCCAAGGTGGTAGCCTGGATCAAAAAACTGGCTAGACAACAGGACATAAAGGGTAAACAGAGTCCACAGTGAAGAAAGGAGGGTAACTAGCGGGGTACCGCAGGGTTTGGTACTGGGACCAGTCCTCTTTAATGTCTTTATAAGTGACATTGGAGAGTACTGGGAAGAAAAGGTGTGTCTCTTTGCAGATGACACAAAGATCTGCAACAGGGTTGATACACAAGGTGGGGTGGAAAGAATGAAAAGGTACTTGGCAAGGTTGGAGGAATGGTCAAATATGAGGCAGCTCAGATTCAGTGCAAAGAAGTGCAAGGTAATGCATCTGGGAAACAAAAACCCAGGGGAAGAGTACACAATGGGGAGGTGAGTTAATAACAACAATAAATACCAAAAGAGACCTAGGAGTAATTATATCAGATGACCTAAAGGTGAGCAAGCAATGTGAGAAGGCAGTAAGGAGGGCTGGGGGGATACTGGTATGCATAGGGAGAGGTTTCAACAGTAGAAAACAGGAAGTTGTTATCCCTCTGTACAAACAGTTAGTGAGACCCCATCTGGAGTACTGCGTGCAATTCTGGAGACCCCATCTCCGCAAAGACATAGACAGATTGGAGGCTGTTCAGAGGAGGGCAACCAAAATGGTGCATTGTCTGCACCAGAAGACATACGAGGAGACACTAAAGCAACTTAATATGTATACCCGTGAGGAAAGACGGAAGGGAAAGTGGGGACATGATAGAAACTTTCAAGTATCTCAAGGGAATTAACAAAGTACAAGAGTGTAGCATCTTTCAGAAGAAGAGATGTGCAAGAACAATGGGGCACAATTTGAAGATAGAGGGAGGACAGCTCAGAGATAATGTTAGAAAGTATTTTTTCACAGAGAGGGTTGTGGATGCATGGAACAGCCTTCCTGAGGAGGTTGTGGAGTCAGGAACAGTGGGAGAATTCAAAAATGCATGGGACAGGCATAAGGCAATTCTAGTGGGGGGTAGGAGGAAGTAAGCTGTTGATTAACTAGAATTGGCAGTTTATTCATCAGGTAGAGAAATGGGCAGACTAGGTGGGCCAATTGGTCCTTATCTGCCATCAAATTCTATGTTTCTATGTTAGCTGCACACTACTTACACTACAGTGCAGTACAGATAAGACAATAAAGTTGCATTCTTATATCAAATAAAAAAATGTTAACACATAAGAGATTCAGATGAAGATAATTAGAAAAAAACTATACAAAAAAAGACTGCATTCATGAAACAACATCAAGGACTCCACTGTTTTAATGACTCACCCAAACCTAACCCATCCAATCACATGCAACTGAGTTATTGACACTTCCCTCGCAGGATAAAAAATGGCCACATTGAAAATGAAATAAAACAAGCAGGCTTTTTTTAGGTAATCACCAAAGTTTTACATAAGCTTGACAGATGTGAAGAACAGATCAATGATGTCTATGGGAAGACTTGCAGTGCCAGCCATGAGGACACTGGCACCAAGACACAAACACAGAGATCATTAAAAAAACAACCCAGGCTCACCTTGCAACAATGGCAGTCACAAAGATCATGGAGACAATGCCAGTGTCAGCCATTATAGACAAAGGTAACCTGTGATAACAGTGACCACTATTGAGCACTTTAAAAAAGGGCGACTCAATCACAGTGCCCATACATAGAGCTACCTGGCAGGGGGGTGACTGGATGGGGGTAGGCAAATATAGTGACAGGATGTTGGTTTGTATACACACGTGCAGGGGGGTTGGGAGGGACCATGCTGTGCGATGAATGGAAGTGGAGGAAGGGTACGTGGGGTGTAGTGTGGCAAAGGGCTGTTGAGCTGGTCATGTGGCATGGTGGGTTGGTGGCAGGCTGGGGTTGGGAGGGTGTGGGGTTCAGTTCTGGGCACTCTAATCTTTTGTGCCAAGTCCAGGATTTTCTTTTTTTTTACTTTTGCACACACCCCCGACATGCACCCCCTGGAGTTGAGCATCCTTTAGTAGGTGGGTTCAGAGGCACAGCCCCCTGCATAAAAGTAAAAAACCTAACTGTTGTGTGCCCTTTTGCTGTTTGCTGTGAGTGTACATCACTGAAATTTATCTTCAGCAATGTACACTCGCCCAAATGGCAATTGCTATTTCGCGATCGACGTTATGACATGGAACCCAGACAAATCAATACTTTATTAAATGTTAAGCTCGGCCACAGATTAAACATACCTGTTTCATTATAAAAAGGCTCTCATCATATGAATGGCGATAAGCATACACTTTAAATCAAGGAAACATACCTTTTCATGTCCTGTCCTCTTTAAATTAACAATAGAGAAAGTTACAGTTACATAAGTGATAAAATTCAGTTAGTTGGAGTATATGAAGCAATAACTGGCTGGTATGGGTCATTACGGCTGAGGCATTTAATGCAACCCATACCACATGATTATTGCATGTATACTCCAACTAATTGAATGTTATTGCTATTACAGGAGTTGGAGTGAGTTTTGAAATTTTTTTATATGCTTGTGTGATCGCCAAAGAAGAATGTCAGTTGACTCGCTTGCTCACAACTGCCCACTTGGACAGAGTTCCTATCAACATGCTGATTATCCTGTTTGAGCATCCTTAAGGAAATTAAAAAAAACAAACTACCAGGGAATAAAAAACTAACCATCATGTCACATCCACAGCTACAACTGTGAAGTCTAAGTTACTTGCTCCCACATTCTCTGTCTGCCAGCTCTCCCTACTGTATTGTCTCTCTCTCTCTCTCAGAGCTCTGTCCATTTGAGGAAAAAAAAACTACCATTTCCTAGTATTCACTCCTTGCTGCTGCACACTCTTTATCCATGCTATATTGTAGACAGCTTCTTTCAGCTATGCTGACTGAGTCACTTGTTACCTTGGACTGAAGCAGCTGAAGTGGATGGTGTCTGTACTGAAGGTGTGAATAACCGTTTGCGGGTGTGGCGAAAGTATGTCTAATGGTCTGGGAGAGTGGTTTAGTTGAATAACTGACTCTGTGGTAGGGGTTTAGTGGAATATTCAACTGGGTGTTTTTTGAGGTAGATTGGGGAGAATAACTGGCAGGTGTTCTGTAATTCTTATTGGATTAGAGCAGATACTTCTCGTAATGTACAGTAGTTTGAAAATGTGTATTTTATTTATATTGAAATGTCTTTATGTTGGCTATGCTTGCTTAGGACTGAATTAGTGATGCTGAATTTTGTTTTCACACTTTCTGTTATAGCTAAGAGTGGAGCCATGATTATTTTATTTCTGAGACATACCCTGTACAAAACCTATCAAGAATCTGTTTTAATGAATCTTTTTAAAAGACTTTACAGGTTTGTTGTGTGATGATAATAAACATTCATGAGAAATGTGCTTAATAACAGCTTTTTTAATGTATTTTAAATGCCGTTTGACACCGTTCCTCCCCCAACTCAATCGTTCTCCTTAACGAGCCTTGGCAACTTGCTTATGATAGATTTGATATGATTATAAGTATTGTATACACAGCACTGCATTTATAACTATAAGTATTGTAACATAAATCAATGCTTCGCATCTTCTAGTGATGGTATTCAACAGAAATGTTTTTTCTAATATGTTAGGTTGCTGCATGAGCGCCCCGGCCTGGCATATTATCTACTTACAGTGACATGGCATGAATTTTCCAAGGAGAAGTATTTTAAAATGTTTTTTGACTATAATCATAGGTTTAATATAAAAAATGTTTTGTACTGTTAATGTTTGACACTGGTATGGAAATATAGAAACCTCATAGGAAATAAAGTTGCAAGTTTTGCTATGCTTTGCAACAGAAACTTGAATGTATTTACTAGGTGGCAATCTTATCCTGTCCCCACCATCTCTTGCCAGTATTAATGGACATGCAAACAGATTAAATTAATAGTACTCATGTGAATATGAAATTGAGGAACAGGAGAAAAGCTAATGTCTTAGACCCTTACCAGAAAGTGCACAAGAACTGTGAGATACTGTCATTTTGAAATTATGCATGTGAAGATCAAACTAGACTCAGTTGTCATTTCCTTAAAAATGTCACATCAACTTTTTATCTGTATCACAACTCATGCTAGAAATAAAGGGATACAGTAGTTATCATGGCGTCATCAGCTTTATAGTGAGGTAT
This sequence comes from Neoceratodus forsteri, assembly GCA_016271365.2. NCBI lineage: Eukaryota > Metazoa > Chordata > Ceratodontiformes > Ceratodontidae > Neoceratodus > Neoceratodus forsteri. The sequence goes on along the minus strand of CM028130.1, from coordinate 723,893,112 downwards.
AGATACACTTGGTTAGGACACATTCAAACACATTTCACCCCTCAGTTCCACGAAAGATTGATATCCTAATCCAACATATGCAGAATTAAAACAATAGCTGCAATTTTAATTGTTTTTGCAGTCCTAGTAAAATTTACTTAAAGCTGAAACATTGACACATGTATAGCCTTAGCATGTGTGCCTAACTGAATTGATATCACCAATACCATTACTCTCCCTAGTAGTACAATAGCAAATGTACAACACATTTATGTATCAGTATTCATTTTCTACAATGATATTTTTGTAGTATGCTCTGTTGCTGTGTTAAGACCCCCCCATCCCATTGTGTGTTACTGGAGTACTGCTATAAACGATATTTATTAAATCAAGTACATTTCCATTCAGTTCATGTACACACACAGTTTGCGTACCTGTGCTTAGATATTAGTGTAATGCCATTATCTGGGGATTGAATGACTGACCCATCCTATCAGCAATTGATATGGTAGTCACATGAGATTACTATCGGAGCCTGTTTTAAAAGTTCTGATCAATCAGAATATTACAGAGGTAAACACGAATGCAATTAAAAAAATGGCAAATCATTACAATGTACAAATTGACTATACTTGAGTACCTTCATGACAGACACATTATTATTTAATGTCTAATGAGAATTTTATACCCAATACCATATTTATGGTGATAACAGTCCTAGTATAATATGTGAAAAGATAGAGAATTTAATCATCCCTTGATGTTCACTTTCGGAATGAGTCTACCTGGTGGAGTGGAGTTGGGGGGGAGGTTCAGATGATTACAGAACTGAGTAAGCTTGTGCATTTTAGGATGGGAGTAGGGTATCCTTCTGCAGTTGTCATAGAAACATATTTAATAGCAAGTTTGTTCATTTTCCCTATAAACAGTATCAGTGCAGATGTTGTTTGATCAATGCATCTTTCTCATTCACCATTTTCTTTTCTACTAAGATTCCCTTATGCCTAGCACATGCGTTCTTTATTTTGACTTAGTTTTTTTATAGATTTGAACTTCAGCAAGTCATAATTCCCCTCATTATTTGGACTTAAGGGACAATCTATACAGCAAAACAAAGATATTAATGAGTCCTCCAATAATAATACATAACCCCCCTTAAAACAATTAGGACACACATAAAATAACACAAAAATTAAAAAATGAAAATTCTCATAGGGTAACATTGGAAAATTAACAAGCTGTAACTCCCTCAATATTTGGATTTATGGGACAATCTATATATCAAAACAAAGGTCTTAAAGAGTACTCCCATATCTGTCTCTCAAGCAATAAAAAATATACAGGCAATACAAAAACAAACCAAAATGAAAATTCCCATTGGATAACATTGGAATTTCAACAAATCATAACTTCCTCAATACTTGGACTTAAGGGACAATCCATATATTAAAACAAAGGTATTAATGAGTCTTACAAGTATAACACACATTCTTCCATTACCACTTAGAGGCAACTTAGCATAACAAATAAAAAATGCAAATTCCGATAGGATAACATTAGAATTTTAACAAGCCATACAATTAAGGGAAGACATTGCTGTTTTGCAAGATATGGAAGCACAGGGCCTCTCCTCCCACAGGCAAATGAGGAAATGATTATACTATCTCAAAAAGTAAGGAAACTCATTACAAAAAACTGCATTAATGCACCAACTAGGGTTCAACTTGTCACCACAAAGGTAGAGAAATGTGTCATTAGGGTTTCTGACCCTATCTTCCTACCCACCAAGCAACAAAATGAGAAGACCACACAAGCAACCACAGCCAGGCATTATCAGATTAGGCATACAAAATATAACTGTTTCCAGATGACACAAATACAGTAGCACTTATGTGCTACCTTCGTGGACTTGTATCTGTGTTATGCACACTGCAACATATATCCACTCACTTGTGGCTGCAGACTGAAATCAATGAAATTCAAATCACAACACTACTTCTGTGTTCAGAAGTACTGACCCCTGCAGCTACTGATAAACCCCACCCCCCAAAAAAATGACATCCAAATCACAGGAGTTCTTTTGTATGTAAAAATGCAAGCCCCAATAGGGCCAGTGCTTCTGTAGCCACAGGTACTCTTCCACACAACAAGACATACAGTACACACAGATCTATTACACACAGATCTGTTTGCAAAAATGCAAGTCCCTGAGTTGCAGGTGTGAAACATACACACCAACCTTTGGCTGCAGGAGCATAGGCACCATAAAATACATGATACCACAACTGCAACAGTACTTCTGTCTGCAGAAGAGCAAGCCCCTGAGGCACCTTCACCTCTTCAGCCACAGGTGTAAAACACACACACACCAATGTTTGGCTGCAGAAACAGGCCCCTGTGTCTTCTGCACTTATACAATTGCATATAGAAAACTAGGAAGTAGCGGATCTATGTAGTGAGGTACCACTGCTACCCCCTTAGGACAGCAGAAAGTAGATGTTTTACTCTAATCTGAGCTTCAAAGGGTAAAATTTTACTTTTTGGTGGAAAGAGCCATGCCTGGACCAAACTGGAATCCTCTTGAAACATTTCAAGATATGCTGCTGAAACCTTAATACCCACATTGCAACAATACTTCTTCCCATGGGGCCTGTGCCTCTGCAGCCAGAGGTATTCATAGATGCTGTGCAACATACACACACAGCTGTGGTCACAAAAGTGCAGGACCCTGCAGCCTCTGATAAAAATCCACAAAGGTAAAACATCAGTTCTACTGCATTTGTGTAATCTAAAAACAGTTGTATGTTGTTTGTCTTACCTGCTGATGGCTGTCTGTAGTTGCTTGTCCTTTTGCTGCTAGGGAAGTTGGGGAGTTCGGGTTGGAAACCCTAATGCCACATTTCCCTACTTTTGTGACATTAATTTGAACACTAACTGGTGCATTAATGCAGTTTTTTTGCAATGAGTAATATATATACAGTCTGTATATTCATTGCAAAAAACATCATTTATGCACTAGTTAGGGTTACATTGACAAAAATAGGAAAATGTGGCATTAGAGTTTCCAACCCTAGCACCTCAACCCAGCCTGCAGGCAGCAACAAGTGTGGGGTGTGCCTTGGAGTTGTCAACCCTAACATTCACTCCATTCCATGAGTAAACAAGCTGAGATCAGTACAGTATATGAAAATGGGGTGTACGTTAGGGTTGACGTCCCCAAGGTACACCCCAACCTGTTGCTGCCTGCAGGGTGGGGGTGGATATTTAGGGTTGGAAAACCTAACACCACATTTCCCTACTTTTGTCATTTTAACCCTAACTTGTGCATTAACGTTTTTTGCAATGGATTTCCTTACTTTTGAGACAGTATTATTGTGTCCTTATATGCTTATGGGAGCTCAGGGCCCTCTCATCCATCCATAATTTTTGAGATAGCGTAATTGTATCCTTATTTGCCTGTGGTAGCACAGGATCCAAAGAAGATGAATAAATGTATGTTGCTGTAGAAAGGCAGGGCCCTCCGGGACATGCTCTTCCATCTGTAGGACAACAGCGACCAAATTACTAGCATAGCCTACTTATTACCACATCTCATGTGAATTGTAGTGAAGCTTTCCAAATCCCCGGCAATGTCATTCCAAGCCACAGGTGTGAAAACACAGTTTGGGCAGGATTTGAAAAATGACGGCTTTTACATTTAAGAGGTGGTGTAAAAAATGACTATGTTGAAAATGTGGGGTTCAAAATATTTTAAATTACCAAAGTTACAAGTGAGCATAGCAAAATGTCAACTGATGTGCATAACATTGCCATTTTTTCATATTGTGGACCCAAATTTCAACATACCCTTCTTATAACCCCTCCACATGAACAAGGGTGGCAAAAATGTTCAAATCCTCCCTGAAAGGAGATTTTGCCTAGCGACCACAAATCCACCTTTCAGGCTGGATTTGCATAGTTCCACCACCATTGTTCATGAGGTGGGTGGCCCAAAAAGGCCATGTTGAAAATGTGTCTTCAACATATGCAAAAATGGCAAAGTCATGTATCAAAGTTGAAAACCCAATTGAAATACATTGAATTGCACTTTCCTTAGTTTCTCATATTTAGTCTGCAGTTCCAGCAGCAAGATGTGTCTTGGATTTGAGAGTAGATCTTCACCATGGGACCAGTTCAGATGAGTGAGGGTATGAGTGAGGTGTGTGGGGGGGTGTGGGGTAGTGGGTGCTGAGTGAGAGGGGGTCAGATCACCAAGGGACCCTTTTCTTTTTTACAGGTTGTAAAAAAAAAAAAAAAGACATTGCGGGACCATTTTTTGTTTATTTCACAGAGGACAGTGATCAGAGGGTGGGGAGTGCCACTAGACACCAGAGAAAAAATGCAAAGGGGACAGCAATCTGAAGGTGGAGGTGCTATTAGACACCAGGACACCAATAAAATAATTACAGGGATGGCGATCGGAGGGTGATGGTACCACTTGACACCAATGAAATACTTTATCATTTGGGGATAGTGATTGGAGGGTGGAGGGCACAACTAGACACCAGGAAATATAAAATTAAAAATAGGGACAGCTATTGGAGGGCGGAAGGTGCCAGTAGATATCAGGGAAAAAATGTAACTACTCTGGACTTTATTCAGACTATGCTGAAGGAGCTGTGCTGACTGTTTCATTTGTTTGTCTAGCATGATCTTACTCATTCAATTTCTTTAGTATTCATAGCAGTCTTTTAGTGTTTAGCATACTTGTTGGTGTGCTGTGTGACTAGTTACAGTAATATGCATTTTGGCAAGCATTTTAAGTATTTGACTTGCCTACAATGTTTAAATTTGGGGTTTCTTTCAGACTGGGAACACAGCACTATTTCTCATTTTTCATATTTTCCATATTTGGTTATATTGCTCGTAATTCTGATTGTTGCATGTTACACTTTAAACTGACTCTTAGAATCTTTGAATTCTACTGGGTTTATATCACAGAGAATGTACTGGCAACATTATTTGTTTATTTAGACCACGTTAGTTTTTTTTAATTTATTTGGTCTTAGAAGCTGCCTTTTCTTTGTTTCTAAGGCATGCACGAGAGCTATGTGATCCATAATTATGTATTTAAGTCAGTGTCTTATTTACCGAGTCTTGATCATATAGTATCTTTTGGGCTTTCTTTTTAGAATGGGATTGTGCTTACCTTTCTTTTTGGTCTATATTGCTTTTTTTGGGTTACTGTGTGCTGGAACTACTTCATAATTGAAGGCTCTCTATTTCCAGAGTCAGCTCCTTGTAAACTGCATTTGTGGGAGGCTGACATGCTGTCTCACTTTAGTTCATCTGCTTTTGACTTACTGTTAAGGAACCTGTCCTGATCCTTTTGTTTTTCTTGTAACCTGTGGGTTGGTACAGAATGGGTTATGACTTGACACTGCAATGCTCTGGATTTTAATTAATTCATACTGTGGGAGCTGTAGACTGTACTACTTGTTTGTCTAGCATGCTCTCAGATACCCAACCTATTTGGTATCAATAGCAGTCTGTCTGTGTTTAGGATATAAATGTACGAGCTGTGTGGCCAGCAAATATGTATCTGTGTCAGCACAGTAACTACTTGAATTGTTAATAATGTATTTTTCATGGGTTTACTTCTAGATGGGGATGAGAGTGCTCTTTTTATGCTCTTCATATTTTTTACACTTAGTTATATTGCCATTGGTTCTGGTTGATGTCTATTGCAATTTGAAATGGCTTTTAGAAGCTCTGATCTTTAGCTGGTTTATATCACGGGGAATGTGGTGACACTACAACTTGTTTGCTTAGCCAGTTCTGTTATTTCTCAATTTATTTGGTTTTGGTAGCAGCTTTTTTAGTGTTTTTCAGGGATGCACAAGATCTATGGGACACATAACTATGTATTTATTTTAGTGACTTAATTACAGCAATCTGCTCATACAGTATTTTTGTGTTTTTTTTTAGATTGGGATAGGAGCTCATTTATTATATTTGGCTATAATGCTACTTGTTTTGGTTGCTTCATGCTGGAACCATTTCATAATTGAAGGCTTTCCTTTCCCGTTGCCTGCTCTTTGTTTTTTGTTTATCTTGCTTGACTGACATGACTGATCTATGTCCGAGGACTAGTGGTGTGCAGAATTTTCAAATTCTGGTAGAAAGAAATTCTGCAGAATTTCCAAAATTCCACTGAAATTCTGCCAAATTTTGCCAGAAATGGATTGGTAGAATTCTATAGAAGAAAATAGTGGCGGAATGATTTTCTGCAGGAAAAATGCTGTTCTGTGGAATGGTATTCTGTGGATCTTAATATTTTCTGTGGAAACTGTTGCAGAATAATTTTCCATGGAAAAATGCTGTTCTGTTGAATATTATTCCATGGATCACAGTAGGCAGAATTCTGCAAAAGAACCAGCGAAATTCTGTCAGAAATTCCACCGGTGGAATGATCATTCTGCACTAATTCCACCAGGGGAATTCTGCATTCAGCACAGCAATACCAAGGACTTTTTGTTGACCAGATAAGAGTAATCTGTAGCTGCTTCCATAGTGGTGAAGCTCTTGACTTGTCACTGCAGATTGTGATTACTAACAACCTGGGCAGTGATCTTTCTGATAGAATACACCATTTTGTGCAGCTTGTCAGTCTTAACAGTTTAATCAGGAGGAACTCTTTTTTTTTATAGGGGTACAAGAGAGAAAAGGACAAATATGATGAGCACTTTATTGACATACATTAATTCTGTTACTGCACACCAATAACGATAAAATCATCATCTAAGTAAACTTATCCAGTGATACTTTCTAACTAGTAAACCTCTAGTGTGTAACTTCACATGGTTGAGCGAGACATTAGACACCACAAATATTACTGCGAGTGAATTCAAATATGGTTTATCGACCCCGCCAATGACCTATGTGATATGGTACTACGTTATAGTTGTTGGTGGATCATGAAGAATGATAGGCACCTGAAAAATATTGTCCTTTCCTTTCCAACATAGGTAGAATAAATAGTGTTCATTGTTGTTGGATGGGACTAACTTGATCAGACCTAATGCACTAATTTCTTTATGAATCACAATGGCTTCATTCGTGCTTGCTGACGCAATGGCTACATTTTTCAGGCAGACTTTTGAAGCACCTTACCTAATAAATATATGATCTTATGGAACTTTTGGGTCTATCAAAAGTTCATGTGTACCCGTGCATTGACCAAACATTTAAGTGTAGCATGAAAGTTTCATTTGCAAATGCCACTATGCCACAATCATCATCAGCATGCTTAATGGTCTTACCAATGCTTTTTGTGGTCAGTGACAGTCGTCGAAAATCAAGGTTTGGCACAACACAGCACTGCCGACCACCGCGAAAATGTATGCCTTAAAATCAGGTCTGCTAATTTGGATGCACTGAAAATCAAAGTGCTGTTGGGAGCATCATTGATTTAAATCATCCATACACAGCATGCAGGTGAACCCTCGCCTGACCACCACTGAGGGAGCTTTACATGTAAAGTTTTAACACCCCGTTTCTCTACCTGTCTCACACTGAAAACTGCACAAGCAACAACAGTGAGAGGGAACAACACAAAATCAGCCCGACTCTAAAATGGCCACAGGATGCCATCAGAGGTAGCAGTAATAGCAGGCAGGAAAGAAAGAAAACCATGTTCTGTCCATGAGAGAGCAGTGTACACCGGAGAACTGTCAATCTGAATGCTAACCTATGCCAGGTCAGGTGCACTCATAGTCCTAACCACTGCTGCCACCACTACAGGTCTCAGGTAGCTCAACTTGATGTGTGAAGTCTGCTGTCCTGACCCCTGCTGGTAGGAACCCATCTGACATGGTCTGACCCAACAGCTATCTCACTGGTTAGGTGCAGACATAGCTGCTGCATTAGTCAGTGAATGCACTACACTGGCTATGCTTGTGTTGGTTGACACAGCTCAGAGATTCCAAGACAACATGACATACTGACAACACACACGTGTGCACTGCGGGGTTATGTGTATGCCTGATGTGGCTTGGTTTCCTTCAGTCCATGTACAGACAAGATGACTGGCATGAACCCTGCACAAGGTAATATGTGTGTTCTAGCCCTCCTCGACTTTGACAGCATGATGTGACAACAGTGATCATAAATGGTATTATAATGCTGTAATCATGTGAATGCACTTGATTTCTTAACTCTTTCAACAGTTTGAATGAGGTGCAAAGATTCATGTCTACTCCACAAAGCAGGTATATCCATGTTTTCTTTTTTCAATATCTATGTGTATATACGGTGTGCAAGAAAAAGCACAGCATCACCAACCGGACACTCAGCGACACTGTTTCACTAATGCCTATCTGAACATATGTAAATCAGACATTAGCAAGCCCAGCAGACCTGCACTCAACACCTTCTTGGCCCCAACGTTCACTTTAAATGCATCTATCCATCTGAGGAATAGTTTCTGTCAATTTGGATTTGTTTAGTAGGTGACTTTCATTTTCTTCCATTCTTCATATACTACATTATAGAGGTTGTTACGGTCTGCCTGTTTACTGGAATCAGATGTTTTCAGCTCTGCCATTATGGCTTAATAACATTGAGATCATGGCTCAACACAGACCACTTTGGGCAGGACAAAAGGATTTTTGCCTTCAGTTCAGCGCTTCATCTTCACACTCACATGGCCCTGAGAGCTGCCTTGCAGTTAGATGCTATCATCCTTTAAGATATTAACATCTGGAATTTAAAACATCTTAACAAGCAAAATGTACCTGCCAGCATAGTAATATAGTAACGTAGTATTTGATGGCAGATAAGGACTGCTAGGCTTACCCAATCTGCCCATATTCCCTGCCTGCATCAGTCGTCACTGACCCTACTTGGTCATTGGGTTTAGCCTTTCCTACCCACCTCTAGGGTTCCATTGTGCCTATCCCATGCATGTTTGAATACTCCCAATGTGCTAGCTTCCACTACTTTCTGGGGTAGGCTATTCCATGTATCTACCACCCTTTCTGTGAAGAAAAACTTCCTCACATTCCCCTATATACTGCCTCCCTCCAATCTGATATCATGCCCCCTCATACTTGCACACCTCCTATACTGAAAGATGTCAACCACTTGCATTTTGTTTATGCCCTTAAGATACATGAAGGTTTCTATCATATCTCCCCATTCCCACCTCTCTTCCAGTGTACACATATTGAGGTATTTTAGTCTCTCCTTGCATGTCTTCTGGTACAAAACCTGTACCATCTTAGTTGCCCTTCTCTGAGCCCCTTCCACCCTGTCTATGTCGTTATGAAGATGCGGCCTCCAGACCTGTATACTGTACTTCAGATGAGGCCTCACAAGTATTTTGTACAGTGGCATCACCACCTCCCTTCTTTTGCTAGTGATATCCCTTCCTATGCACCCCAACATGCTGAGGCCATCTCCACAGCCTTGGCACACTGTCTGGACACCTTTAGGTCATCAGAGATGATTATCCCTAAATCCCTTTCTTCCCTGGTAACTGTCAGCAGCTTCCCCTTCATCCTGTAACTCTCAGCATGGTTTCTATGCCCCAGGTGCATAATTTTGCACTTCTTTGCATTAAATTTGAATTGCCATGCACTGGACCAATTTTGTAGCTTTCCTAGGTCCCTCCTCATTTTCTCGACCCCCACCCCACAGAGTGTCTTCCCTATTGCAGATCTTGGTGTCATCTGCAAATAGGCAAACCTTCTCCTTCAGCCTTTCAGCAATGTCGCTAATGTAGACATTAAAAAGGACTTGCCCCAAGACTGATCCATGAGGCCCCCCACCGATGACCGCCCTTTCCTTGGATTGGATCCCATTAACCACCACCCTCTGCTTTCTGTCCCTCAACCAATTTCTAACCCAGTTCTCCACTTTGTGGCCCACGCCAGGTTACCTAACTTGTTAACCAGTCTTCTGTGTGGAATGGTGTTGAAGGCCTTGCTGAAATCGAGGTAGACGATATCTACCACTCCCCCAAATCCACATCCTTTGTCTCACAGTCAAAAAAGTCTATTAGATTTGTTTGACATGACCTTACTGCTGTGAATCCATGCTGCCTTGGATCCTGTACTCTGCTGGATTCTAAGTGTTCCACAATCCTTTCCTTAAGCAGTGTCTCCATAATCTTGCCCACTGCTGAGGTAAGGCTGCCCAGCCTATGGTTTCCTGCTTCCTCCCTGTTTTCACTTTTGTGAAGAGGGACTACATGTGCCCTCTTCCAGTCCTCTGGAACCACTCCTGTATTGAGTGACTCACTAAACAGAGCTGCCAGCAGTGGTGCTAGCACCATTCACAGTTCCTTTAATATCCTATGGTGTACACCATCTGGTCCCATTGCTTTGTCCATTCTCAGTTTTGTGAATTCTTCTTGGGTGCTCCCTTCTGTAAATGGACTGGTGTTCACCTCCCTCCCTCCCTACATTGTTTCTGATGCCCAGCTCTGGTCCCTGTTCCTCTCCCTCTTCTTTAGCATCTAAAGTTTGACTGATTTGTATTACTGTACTCGTTCCTATGTAGGTGAGGCATCCTAAAAGGAGAAGCCCCTGGCCTCCATGTTCAATAGCTGCAGAACCAATTTCCTATCATAACCCTGAACTGTCTAATTCTGACTCATGTAAGTCTACTGCAGAAGTGATCGATGTGGTTGTGCTGGTAAAGATAGATAGCATTTCTCCATGACAGGTTGATCTTGGACACTGTAGTGGATGCAGGCTGCCATCAATGAATTGGCTTCCTGCTCGCAGGAACAATGTGCGTCTAATCAGGAAAAGTTGATGGCAAATGAAAAAGGATTTTTTCCTCATGAGAAAGGAAAAAAGCCACAAAAATGACATTCTGGACAGTGGCCAACACATGTACATTGCTTATCAGGACCCCCTTAGCTGCATTCTGCACTTAACTGTTGGAGAAATGCACTTGACATTTTCTTTTTTAAGATTATAAATCTTTTTTCATGACTCGTGACAGAAAAAATTACTTTTTCTTTATCGTAAGTCACAAAAAAAGATTATTAATCTTAAATAAAATAACATTTTCATGGGTATTTCTAGAAAAGTTAAGTGCAGAATCCAACTAAGTGGGTCCAGATAAGCAAGCTACATGTGTAGGTTGCTCTCCAGAATGTCATTTTTGTGGTTTTCCAAATTAGAATTTTTAGGGGAAATGGAAAACAAGATGGCAGCTGATGAAAAAGGATTGTAACAGCCTTCTTTGTGCCAGCAATTGCCATCCCCGCCACACTGTCAACAGCATCCTCAAATCCCAGTTTATGCATGTCAAGAGGAATTGCATGCAGTCAAAAACATATTTGAAAAGGAGTGGGGAAGAGCCGGCCTAGTGACACTGAGGGATGAGATGTTGGACGCCACACCTCGCACCACGCCAGCGACCCAGGTTCGGGAATGAGCCTCGGTCACTGGGAGTCAGCAGGGGGGGCTGGGAGATGGATTGAGTGGCTGCTGAGCTGCTCTCCCCATCTGGGTTGGAACCCAGTCATGACTGCTGCAGGGCCACCCCCAGGTGGAGGCCCAAGGGTAGTGCAGATGAGAATAGCTTAAATTGGGAGGGTGATATGGATCATTGCGTATGTGTGCCTCCACACATGCTCAAGTGGCCATGATCCAAGGGGAGGGTAGAAAAAGTGGAAACTTGGAAATGGCAGGTTCCATAATGGCCCCATAACTCTCGTGCTGGCCCCCAGGAGTCTAGATGTTGGTCTCTGGGGGAAGGGAAAGTTGATGCCTTCATCCTTGGCCCTGACAACAGGGGGGGGGAACGGGACTCATGGGGGACCTACTGGGTGGGTCAGTGGCAAGACATGGGGACCAGACACTGAGCCCCTCCAAGGGATGGGCAGGAGCCGCCTGCCCGCCCCGCTGAAAAAGGGGAAAAATGTAGATTGAAAAGGAGTGGGGAACTGAGGGAAAGATTTCTGAACAGAGATTATAGCAAAAAGCTCATTGGTCAGGTGCAAGAAACAGTTAACAACTTTTCCAGACATGAGTTATTGCAGTATAGGGAAAGAAAATACACAGTCCCCTGTAGGTGTACACTTCATTACACAATATTGTGCAAAAATTGGTATTGTCAGGGATTGTGTACAGAAATGCTGGCATATTTTGGCTACTTAACCTGTTTTGACTAAAAATGGCATCCAGCCCCCCCAAAGTCACCTATAGAAGGGAACCAAATTTGAAAGATGTACTGGTTTAGAGTTATCTCCCTATGGATAAGACAAACTAACATAATTGGTTTCCTGCCACACCAAGGGGGTGCTACACTCGTGGTAGATGCATTTGCTGCACCCACATTATTATAACTAAGGTGTTCTCTACAGTTAATAGCAATAGGGAATATGAAATTAATCAGTTCATCAACTGTAGCATGTCTAGTGCGTGTACCTGGCCACTTGTACCTGCAAGGTTTTCTATATGGGCAAAACTAGCAGGTCTTTTAAAATTTGGGTGGGGGAACATTTGAGCTCAGTCCATAATCAAGACCCAAACAATTTTCTGTCTTGTCACCTACATAATTGTGGTGACATAGGATCACACACATTCTCCTTTTGTGGGATTGAAAAGGTAACTATTGGCCCTTAGGTGGGGATGCTGACTTGCTGTTGAACAGGAGGGAGGCATTTTGGAATTACACATTGGGCACTTGGAGTATGCCAGGTTTAAATGATGGTCTCACGTTATTCATTTTCCGTAAGAAGTGATAGTGATACATAGAACAAATGGTGAACTGGAGTGTCTCTCATATTGTGTGCTGTCAGTAAAATATGCTTTATGTACTTTGTACTTTATGTATGAGTCAGTGGTGAGTACATTGATTGTAACTATTCTAGTTTATTTATTTAATATAATGTCCCCACTGTTATTGTAACTCAGATTGTTATTAGATTTTTTGTGACAGCATGGTAATTAATGGCAATCATTAATAATGGCAGCTATTTTCAATTATTTTATTCCATTATCTTTTGGTTGTTTCCACTGTTTATGGTCTTGTATATTTTATTATATTTATTCCCAATGTGTGTAGTATGTGTTTGTTTCACTGTTTCCATCATTCGTTGTGTATGTCACTTTAAATGGGATATTTAAAAAGGTGGGAACAACTGGTTTTGGACACTTCCTGATGATGTATTAGTGAAATCAGTCAGAGGTCTGGTATGTGGGGTCCTGTTGGTGTTCTCTGGTAAAAGGTTCACACTATTTGTTATGGCTTTCTACCAATAAATTCTGAACCTTCTTATGCCTTTTGGTGTTGGCTGTATTATTTGGGGTTGACGGATGATGCTGGAATTATTCTGTTCAGCCAGTCCCTTTCTACCCTGAACATTTCAGGCCAAAATCCCAAACTATCTGGGCGCTAGCCAAGTTGACAGAAATCCCAGCAAAACCAAAGGGAAAAAATCCTGAAAAATTCACTTTTTGCACTATCTGTATCTTGGAATCCAAATATCTGACTGGAATGAAACTTGGCATGTTAAGAGACCTAGCACATGAGATTATGCATGCAAAATGTCATTCAAATCTGTTGAACAGCTGCAAAGTTATTAAACTGCAAGAATTGGGGTTTAACATTAAATTGCCTACTCAGCACTAACTATAATGGTGCTACTGGGCCACTGTAATATATCTACAGAATATATAGCCAAATCTATCTATCTATCTATCTATCTATCTATCTCTTATTTTCTTCTAAAAAAAAGTTTCTTAAAGCACCAGTTACGATTCAATTTAATGGCACAAAATTAGGAAAATGTTGTGTTAGTGTTTACAACCCTAACTCCCACTCCCAAATCCCCCAATTTTACTATAGCAAGGTGACATCTGCCTTGCCGATATCCATGACAGCAACAGCCACAATGCCAAGTGTTGGCATTGGTCTGTTGGGAATGTCTCAGTGTTTTCTTAGGGGGGCTGTGCCCCAGGAACCCCCAATATGGGAGGCTCTGGCTCCACACCCCCTCAGTTTCTATAGATACAGCTTCAAGTTGGAGTTGTCTCGGGGGAGGGGGAGAACCACTGGGCAATGCAGTCCCAGTGCCAACGGAGACCATCACAGTGACCCAACATTGTTGCTCGAATTTTGTAGCTGTGATGGTATTCACTCTTGCAGTTTCACCTTGCAGTCAGCATACCAAATCCCCCAGAAGGAAAGGGACAAGACCACACAAGCAACCATAGGCAGCCTTCATCAGGTAAGACAAACAACATAATGCTGTTTCCAGATGACACAAATGCAGTAGCACTGTGTGCTACCTTCGTGGATTTGTGTCTTTTGGCATGCACACTGCAAGACATACACACTCACTTGTCACAGCTGATTGAAATCTACAATACTCAAATCACAACACTGCTTCTATGTACAGAAGCACATCCCCCCCCCAGCCAAATACAAGTTCATGATAACCAAATTAAAAGAGTTCTTTTGTCTGCAGAAGAGCAGACCCTTATGGGTCCAGTGCTTCTCTAGCCTCAGCTACTCATTGACACTTGACAGGTCTGCGCTTCTGCAGATGCTGGTGTAAGATATGCATACTGACCTCTGGTTGCAGAAGCACAGGTGCCACAAAATTCATAATACCAAAGCTACAACAGTACTCCTGTGTGAGAGGCCAAGTATCTCTTTAGCCACAGGTGTAAGACATACACCGTGACTTGTGGAGCCAAAAAAGGTAGGTACTGTACCAGTGGGGCCTGCAGTTATGCAGATGGAATTACTGTTGCAATTAAGGTATAATGGTTTCAGCAGTACATCTGTACATTTTCTAGGTTATAGCTGTTTATCAGTTATGTAGCTGCAAATAGAAAACCATCAAGTAGCAGATCATGCTGTCTAGCAAGGTAATTCATATAGCAAACATGAGTATATCTGTCTGTGGAGATGCAGACCCCATAGGGGCTTCTGTCTGCAGAAGCACAGGTCCCTGTGGGGCTGAACCTCTACAGTCATATGTACTCATGCATGCTGTACAACATACACACAGAGATGTGGCTGCACAAGCACAGTCCTCTGTGGGGCCTTTGCTTATGCAGCCATAGATACAAATCCTTGAAGATAGCACTTCAGTGGTACTTTTTTTGTGGCATCTGGAAACAGTTGTATGTTGTTTGTATTACCTGATAATGGCTGTGTGTGGTTGCCTATGTGGTCTTGTCCTTTTACTGCTTCATGGCTGGGGGTAGGGAGTTAGGGTTGGAAACCTTCACATCACATTTCCCTACTTTTGTGGCATTAAGTTGAACCCTAACTGGTGCATTAACACAGGTGTTTTTTCAAAGAAGGGCTATCTGGGCCCTGCAACAATGGAAGACTCTGTCTTTCTATGAGAGTGCAGGGTGATGCGTGTCCTACACTTCTGTGCAATGATATCAAAAATTCATGGGGCTAACTAGTGGACTGTGGAAGCACAGAGCCCTCTGGGTCCTGTGCTTTTATCAGGCTGGGGGATGGTTTCACATGAGCGTGCCATCTGACCGGCCTTGACCAATACAGCTGGGTCACTGAGCTCACCCCAGAATTCAGCTTACTGGGACAGAATCAGAAAGCACTACCCACTTGGATCAAGACCGGCACTACACACAAAGGTTCTTAATAATTATATATATTTTTTTTTTTATTTGACCCCAACTTTTCAAGATACTTGTTTTATGACCCTCTTATAAACATGACATGTGGCATTTATAGTATATTGGCTGTCATGTCTTTTTGCACCAGATGTGCAAAAAAAATCTTGTCCAGGATTTAAAAAATGACAGTAGTCACATCTATAAGGTGGTATGAATAAATTGCTATGTTGAATGTTTGGAGCCAAAATACTGAAAATTAGCAAAGTTATGCACTGAATGTTGAAATACTGAAACATCCACTCATAACATGGTCATTTTACAATATTTGAACATCAGATTTTCAGCATAGCCTCCTTGTGACACCACCTTATGAACCCAGTAAGTGAAAATGTTCAAATCACCACCAAAACCTTATTCTATGCCGCAGGTGTGAAAACAGATTTTGGCTAGGATTTGAAGAATGACTGTGGTCACATTCATGAGGTATTGTGAAGAAATAGCTTTATTTGGGGTCAGTATTTGAAAATTACAAAAGTTAAGCGCAAGTATAGAAACATTTTGATGTACACTCATAGCTTTGTTGTTTTTTTAATATTCTGACCCCAGATTTTTAACATAACCTTCTTATGACCCACCTAATGAACAAGAGCAGTGAACATTTTTGAATCCCACCCAAAAGGTGATTTCACAAAGTGAATCTGAAATAACCTTTCAGGCCAGCTTTGAATCATTCCACTGCACTTGGTAATGAGATGGGGGGCCCAAAAGGCCTTGTTGAAAATATGTAAAAAATAAAATGATAACATTATGAATAAAAGTTCAGACCCCAATGAAATACATTAAACCAGACTTACCTTATTTTCTCATACTGCAATCCCTGGTTCCAGCAGCAAGACGTGTTATTGACTGGAGAGTGGATTGATGGGGGATATGTCTAGGTGAGTGAGGGTATGTGAAGGGTATGGGGTGATAGGTACTGAGTGAGAGGTTAAGATAGGATTGGTGGGGGATATGGAGGGGTTCAGATCAGAAAGGGACTATTTTACTTTTTACAGGTTTAAAAAAATCAACAAGGGATGGTTTTCTTTATTTCAGGGGACTTTCCATCACTGTGGATTGGGCACCCCAGTGTCAGGCTACTGTTTCACAGCATTGGGGGTGGGCACCACAGTTCCTCCATATATATAATGGGTAGGGGGCCACCTGGAGGGGAGTAGGGTTAAGAGAAGAGGTACCAGGAGTGATCTTGCCAATCACTTAGTAAAGTTAAACTTAAACATGTGAAAAGGGGGTGGGCAACCTGGAGAGGTTGGGGAGAAAGTAGAGGTAGCGGAAGTGGGCACCCTAGTCCATGACTATAGATAGATAGATAGCTAGATAGATAGATAGATAGATAGACAGATAGATAGACAGACAGACAGACAGGCAGACAGACAGACATAAGGAGAGAGAGAGAGAGAGAGAGAGACACACACACACACACAGAAAGCAGGGGTTTGCCGGATTACTGCTGTATCTGAAATGAGCAGCATGGCTCTAGCTATGGCTTTGTATTTCAAGAAAGTCATGCTGTTCTTATACTGTGAACATGGGTGAATGGTTTGTCTCACTAGCTGGGCAGCCAAGATTTTTGGGTGCCCAGAAAGAAAGAAATAACAGTTTTATACTGAGGTATGGATGGTAATGTAAAATATGGTGGTGTGATATGTTTCATTCAATAATATAAGTCTTTTGCAATAAATGTTGTCTTACAGAATCAATATTTTATAACAAACATACAATACAGTACACAGCAGCCTTTCCCTGTCACATAACACTCTGACATTAGCATCATGGCTACTGACAATGCCATGACGCTTCAAGACTCTGAGTCCCGAACAGAATAAAGGGTCAGAGACTGCAGTGGATAATAGACAGAAACAAGTACGATTACTCAAAATAATTGTAGGTTCTCTCATGAAAAACATTTCACATCAGAATAATTGCGTGAATAAAAAGAAATAGTTTACCACATCACAGTGGAAATGGTCCATACTGTATAATGAGGTAGGATGGTTTGAAATTGAATCTGTGCCTGAGTTTATCACCTAGAGTATCCAAATATAGGATAAACCTAAACAAAAAATGATGACACCACATACTAAGACCCCCCAAGTGAAAAAAATTGTTCTAGATGCGTATTGTGTATTTATGTGATGAATGGGGGTAAATCAAAGTAGTGTGTGAGTATTACAAATACATCAGGCAAATCACTGAACACCCATACTTTTTTGGAGACTCCTACTGTAATATTAATAGAAAAAGTTTTCTGATGTTTACTCTATTGACATAGCTCATTTCTTAAGGCAGTAATACATTCAGTTTTCTGGCTGCTGGCATCAGAGTTGTAGGCTGTGAAAAGATGATAGAAAAGACATACATTTTTTTTCTTGCTACTTCTCCAGGAAGCATGTGTTCCATACTGAAACAGGTATTTTGGCCATCAAAAAATATAGCCTGACTGTGGGCATGCTGGGGGTTGAAAACAAGATTTCCTGATCTCCAAAGTCAGGCAGTGTATGAGACTGTCTTGGTTTAGTGTAATTTCTTACCGACTCCAATAACTACAGGCTGATCATCCATTCTTTGAATACACTGAGCAAATGAATCATCAGTCTGGCACATAGTTATTCCAGTGCTCAGCATACAGTATAACAAAATATAAGATTATGACAGGATGGCACTGGCACACCAACTGTATCATGCCATGACAGATCATATCATGGCAGCACAAAATAAAAGCAAGTAACCAGGAGTTCAGTAAAACCCTGAAAGTTCTTAAAATGTTGAAACTTGAGTGAATACCAATTATATAGCTTGCAGTAGCCTAAAATAAGAAAAACATGATTGTTTTATATACAGATAGTAATGTAAAATCTGATTGTGTCATATGTTTGATTCAATAGCATGACAGTCATTTGCAATATACATTATTATCTTATAGAATCAATATTTGTTAACATTACAATACATAGTGGACTTTCCCCATCACATAACAGTATGGTATTAGCATTGTAGCTACCGGAAATGCTGTGATGCTTCCACAGTCCGAGGAAAGAAGACAATAAGAGAACTTAGACTGTAGTGGAAAACAGACAGAAACAAGTAAGATTACTCCAAGTGATTGTAGTTTCTGTCATGAAGAACATGTCACATCAGATTAATTGCTCAAATAAAAAAATAAATCAGTGTACACAGTGCAATGGAAATGATTTGTACCGTATGAGGGTGGAACAGTTTGAAACTGAATCTGAGTCCAAGTTTATCAAATAGTGCATCCAAATATAGGACATATCTAAATATAAAAAAGTACTACCACTTATTACAGTATTACAGTGTTTGGTGTTGAATACACATTTTTATGATGCAGCAAGAAGCTAGTCTTATACACAGCATATCATAGCAACAGTAACATCACCCCAGACTGGAAAGAGATGGTGCAGTGCTAGCCACACAGGCAACAACTAACCATATAGTGAAGGGAAGTCTTCTCTTGGCATAGGGCCCTGCACCTTTGCACCTGTAGCTGTATGGAAGTAGAGGGTCCTGTGCTTCCACAGCCATATGAGAAACTTTGCACTGTGTGTCTGCATCTGTAGGGCCAAGATAGCCCTGCACTTCTGTAGCACCCCCATGCAGCGCAACCAATTCTTGGTATATGTTGCTGCATGGAAGCACAGGTCTGGAGGGTCCTGCACTTTTTCTGGTAGATGGACTTTTCCCTTGGCACAGGCCCAGGATCCTACATGCCAGCATCTATTAATGCAGGTCTCGAAGGTTCCACGATGTCAAAAAAAGGAAATTTACTGCAAAAAGAAAAACTGTATTAATGCACCAGTTGGGGTTCAACCTAATTTCACAAAAGTAGGGACATATGGTGTTAGGGTTTCCACACCACTCCAAGAAGCAAAAAGGACAAGACCATGCAAACAACCACAGACCACCATTATTAGCGAAGACAAACAACATACAACTGTTTCCAGATTACATAAATGCAGTAGCACTGATATGCTACCTTCATGAGTTTGTATTTGTGGCTACAGAAGCATAGGCCACACAGGGACCTGTGCTTCTACAGCCAGACATGTGTGTGTATGTCTTACAGCATGCATGAGTACCTATGAATGCAGAAGCATTGTACCTACAGGAGTCTACTCTTCTGGAGACAAAATAAATGTTGCAGTTTGGGTATTATGAATATCTATATGCAGCTAAAGAAAAGCAAGCCTTACAGGTTAGAAAATGGTGTGTACATCTTATACCTTCAATTGTGAAGTTGCAGGCCCCTTTAGGGGCCTACGCTTCTGTAGACAGATGTAGTGTTGAAATTTGTGCATCATGGATTTCATAGGGCCTGCAGTTCTGCAGCTAGAGGTGAGTGTTTATGTCTTACACATGTGGCTGCTGATGTGCAAGTGTGTCTTACAGTGTGCATGAGTACCTATGGTGGCAAAAGGGCTGCCCCACTGGGGCCTGTGCATCTGTGGATAAAGGAACTCTTGCAATATGGGTATCATGGATTTGTATAGGTGGCTACAGAGCCTTAAGCCTTTACAGACAGAAGTAGAGTTGTGATTTGAGTATCATGGGCTTTTATCAGCAGCGAAAAGGGAGTGTGCATCTTTTGCTGTGTTTGCAGTGTGTATGCCACAGATACAAATCCACAAAGGTAGCACACTGGTGTTACTGCATTTGTGCCATCTGGAAAGAGTCATATATTGTTTGGCTTACCTGATGATAGCTGTCTGTGGTCGCTTCTGTGGTCTTGTCCTTTTGCTACCTGGGGGAGTGAAGAGTTAGGGTTGGAAACTGGAACATCACATTTCCCTACTTTTGTGGCATTAAGATAAACATTAACTGGTGATTAATGCATTTTTTTCAAAGAATACAAAAGGGCTTAATTGCCATTAACTTACAATGGCCCCTGCAGTAAACTGCAGTATTCTGTGATATTCTACAGCACTTCTGCACTTCATCCTGGCTTGACACATCTGTAACTATATATTCTATTCAAAAGAACTGTGTTAATGCACCAGGTTGGCTTCAATCTAATGTAACACAAGTATGGAAATGTGGTATTAGGGTTTCCAACTCTAACTCCCCTCCTCCACCATCCAAGCAGCAAAATGAAAAAAAAAGTTAGGGTTTTGGGTCTCCTGAGTCCTGGTGAATCAGTGGTGGGGTCTTCCTTGGAGTGGTCAACTCTAATGTTCACCCCTTTCCTGAGCAAGCAATGTCAGATGTAATCTCTTTTTTCATGCAGGACCCACAAGACTCTGAGTGAAGAAAACTGCAACAAATTTTGCTGCCAACATGTGATGAGACATACTTCTCTACCTTTGAAGAGTACACTCTGAAGCACTGGCTTAGAGCTGTAACTCATGCTTCATACAGAAAGCTATGGGCTGTGGTGAGGGGTGAGCATTATGGTTGACAACCCCAGGGAAGAGCCCCATGACTGATTCACCAAAACTTGGAAGATCCAAAACTTTTATATTTTTTCTATTAGAAGCTTGGAGGGTGGTGGAGGGGAGTTAGCATTGGAAACCCTAATGCCACATTTTCCTATTTTTGCTCTATTAAGTTGAACCATAATTGGTATATTAACACAGATTTTGTAACTAATTTCCTTTCATTTTGAGACAGTAGATTCGCACCCTGATACACCCTGGTCCCTTGGGACCTGCTTGAAGAGATGAGATGCACACGGCTCTCTGGCTATGCATTAATAGAAATATAGAAACATAGAAACATAGAATTTGACGGCAGATAAGGACCGCTTGGCCCACCTAGTCTGCCCATTTTTCTACCTAACAGATAAGCTGCAGATCCTAGTTAACCAACAGCTTAATTCCTCCTACCCCCCACTAGGACTGCCCTATGCCTGTCCCATGCATTCTTGAAGTACCCCACTGTTCTTGAACCCACAACCTCTTCAGGGAGGCTGTTCCATGCATCCACAACCCTCTCAGTGAAAAAATACTTCCTCATATTACCTCTGAGCCATCCCCCTTCTATCTTCAAATTGTGCCCCCTTGTTCTTGCACATCTCTTTTTCTGGAAGATGCTACCCTCTTGGACTTTGTTAATTCCCTTGAGGTACTTGAAAGTTTCTATCATGTCCCCTCTCTCCCTTCTTTCCTCAAGGGCATACATATTAAGCTCCTTTAGTCTTTCTTCATATGTCTTCTGGTGCAGACCCTGCACCATTTTGGTTGCCCTCCTCGACAGCCTCCACTCTGTCTATGTCTTTGTGGAGATGGGGTCTCCAGAACTGCACACAGTACTCAGATGGGGTATCACCAACTGTCTGTACAGAGGGATAACAACTCCTTGTTTCTACTATTGATGCCTCTTCCTATACATCCCAGTATCCCCAGCCTTCCTTACTGCCTTCTCACATTGCTTCCCACCTTTAGGTCATCTGATATAATTACCCCCAGGTCCCTTTCTATTTTACTGTTGTCAGTATCTCACCCCCATTGTGTACGCTTCCCCTGGGTTTTGTTTCCCCATGTGCATTACCTTGCACTTCTTTGCATTGAATCTGAGCTGCCATACATTTGACCATTCCTCCAACCTTGCCAAGTCCCTTCTCATCCTTTCCACTCCATCTTGTGTATCAACCCTGTTGCAGATCTTTGTGTCATCTGCAAAGAGACATACTTTTCCTTCCAGTTCCTCTGCAATGTCACTTATAAAGACATTAAAAAGGACCGGTCCCAGTACTGAACCCTGCGGTACCCCGCTAGTAACCTTCCTTTCGTCACTGTGTACTCCATTTACTACTACCCTTTGAGTCCTGTTGTCTAGCCAATTTTTTATCCAGGCTACCACCTTGGGACCCACTCCAAGGCTGGCTATCTTGTGTATTAATCTTTTGTGTGGGACTGTATCAAATGCCTTGCTAAAATCTAGGTAGGCCATGTCCACAACCCTCCCTGGTCTACTACTTTGGTAACCCAGTCAAAGAAATCTATTGATCTCATCTGACACGACCTTCCCATCGTGAATCCATGCTCTGGGTCCCAGCCCCACTGGCCTCTAGGTACTCAACAATTCTTTCTTCAGAAGTGATTCCATCATTTTCCTCACCACTGAGGTCAAACTAACTGGTCTGTAGTTTCCTGCCTCTGTTTTGCTCCCACTTTGTGAAGAGAAATCACATCTGCCCTCCTCCAGTCCTTGGCAACAACCATCCTCCCATGATTTGTTAAACAGAGTAGTCAGCGTGTCACTAGTTCTACCCTTAGTTCTTTTAGAATTCTTGAGTGAACCCCATCAGGCCCCATTGCTTTGTCCACCTTCAATTTTATTAGTTCTTTCAGAACCTTTCTTCTGTAAATGGACTGTTATCGAGCCCTGTCTTCAGAGTGTTTCTCTTGTTTGGTTTAGGTAACTCCCCCTCCTCTTCCTTTGTGAATACTGAGCAGAAATATTCGTTCAGTATCCCTGCTTTTTCACTGTCACCCTCTACCCACATTCCCTCCCCTTTATTAAGCTTCAGTATCCATAGAAACATAGAAACATAGAAGTTGACGGCAGATAAGGACCGCAAGGCCCATCCAGTCTGCCCATTTCTTTTTCTACCTTATAAATGTACCATCGGCCTTTGCTCTGTCAGTGACCTATCTATTCATAGTCATTTGTATTGCTCCCTTATGCCTATCCCATGCCTGTTTGAAGCCCTGCACTGTATTCATAGCCACCACTTCTTGTGGTAAGCCATTCCATGCATCTACCACCCTTTCTGTGAAAAAGAATTTCCTCACATTCCCCCTTAATCGGCCTCCCTCTAATCTCATGCTGTGTCCTCTTGTCCTGCTATTTTTCTTATATTTAAACATGTTAGACTCTTTCACCTTGTTTATGCCCTTAAGGTGTTTAAATGTCTCGATCATATCACCTCTCTCCTCCTTTGCTCAAGGGTATACATATTGAGCTCCGTTAATCTGTCCTTATATGTCTTCTGATGCAGTCCCTGCACCATTTTGGTTGCCTTCTCTGACTGCCTCAATTTGGTTAATGTCCTTGTGAAGGTGTGGCCTCCAATACTGCCGCAGTACTCAGATGGGGCCTAACCAATGTCTTGTACAGAGGGATTATTACCTCCCTCTTACGACTTGTGATACCCTACTAATACACCTAACACCCCCTAGCCTTACCTACTGCTTTAGAGGTCTGCTTGATGATTTTAGGTCATCAGTGATGATGATGCCCAAGTCTCTTTCTTCCTTTGTGACTGCTAGCAACTCCTCCCAGCCTATAAGTGGCTTCAGGGTTTCTCTTCCCTATGTGCATGATTTTGCACTTCTTTGCATTAAATCCCAGTTGCCACTCTTCTGACCATTCTGCTAGTTTATCCAGATCTCTTCTCATTCTGCCCACCCCATCTGGATCATCTACTCTGTTGCAGATCTTGGTGTCATCTGCAAACAGACAAGCCTTACCTCTAGTCCATCTGCGAGGTCACTAATGAAGATGTTGAATAGGACTGGCCCAGGACTGATCCCTGAGGTACCCCACTTGTGACTTGCATCTCTTCTGACTGTATACCATTTACCACCACTCTCTGTTTTCTGCCAGTCAACCAGTTTGCCACCCAGTTGACCAACTTCTGACCCACCCGAGCCTACCTAGCTTATTTATCAATCTTCTATGTGAACAGTGTCAAAAGCTTTGCTGAAGTCAAGGTAGGCGACATCAACTGCTCCCCTTGGTCCACCACTCTGGTTACCCAGTCAAAGAAATCTATGAGATTAGTTTGACAAGACCTTCCTTTGTAAACCCATGCTGTCTTGGATCCTGTGCCCCTATGGATTCCAGGTGTTGCACTATCCTTTCCTTAAGGAGTGCTCCATAATCTTGCCCACTACTGAGGTAAGACTGACCGGTCTGTAGTTCCCCGCCTCCTCCTGCTACCACTCTTGTGGAGTGGGATCACATGAGCCTTCTCCAGTCTTCTGGGACCTCTCCTGTGCTCAGAGACTCACTAAACAATTCTGCTAATGGCTCTGCTAGTTCCTCCTTTAGCTCCTTAAGTACCCTGGGATGTATGCCATCAGGTCCCATTGCCTTATCCACCCTGAGCTTAGCAAGCTCTTGTAGGACCCTTTCTTTGTGAAGGGAGTAGTGCTCACCTCCCTCCCTGTGTCCATGATGCTGAGCTGTGGGCCTGCCCTACCTTCTCTTCAGTAAATACTGAGCAAAAGTATCTATTTAGGATAGATGCCTTTACAGGGTCCTCCTCTCACATGCTCCCTTTTCTCCATTAAGCTTAGCAATACCCTCTGGACTTTCTCCTTTCACTAATGTATCTATAGAAAGTCTTGTCACCTTCTTTTACTGTTTGCTAGTGTTTCTCAGTTTGGGACTTTGCCTGCCTTACTGCCTTACCTGCTTCCCTTAGGGCAGTTTGGTATGCCTCCCTATCTTCATCCCGCTGTGTTCCTTATATTTTCTGAAGGCCAGCCTTTGGCTCTGACCTTTTCTGCTACTATATTTGAGAACCAAAGTGGTTTCCTTCTTCTTTGCACTTCCTTTTCTGTCTAACACAATGGGATGTTGCTTCAGAAATTGTATCCTTAATGCTTGCCCACTTTGCCTGTACCTCCTCACCTGTGTTTCTTTTTGCCAGGCTAGCTTAACTCTGTTGGCCATCTTATCAAAGTCAGCTCCTCTGAAGTCCCATATTTTGCCTTGAATGGATGATTTAGATGTAGTAGCCAAATTGAACCATACCATGTGATGGTCACTGGCCCCAGGTGACCTTCTACCTGGAGATCTGTGATCCCTTCTTTGTTAGTCAGTACTAGATCTAGGATAGCCCTGTCTCTTGTGGGTTGCTGTACCAGTTGTTTGAGGCCCTCCGCCTGCAGGGAATCCACTATGAGTCTATTTCTGGCAGATGTTCCTGCTGGTATTGACCAATCTGTATCTGGCATGTTGAAGTCTCCATTATCAGAACCTCCCTTTAGCTGTCATGTTTTGTATATCTTCTAACAGTAATGTGTCTATGTCCTCCTCTGGTCTGGGGCCTGTAGACAACCCCAGTTCTTATGGCTGTCCCATTACCTGTTTCCAGGGTGACCCACAGTTCTTCTGGCTCCTTATGTGTATTCTGAATTTCTGTAGCTTTGATATTTTCATTAACATACAGGGCCCCCTCCCCTTTTGCACCTCGGTCTCTTCTGAACAATACATATCCAGGTACTGAAGTCTCCCAAGTGTGGTTACTGGTAAACCACGTCTCACTAATTGCTACTATGACCAGTTTAGCCTCTGACATTATTGCCTGCAGGTCTGGGATCTTATTTCCCAGGCTGTGAGCATTTGTGTACATGATTTTCCATTGGCCAGATTTTGGTGTGTTAGTTGTTGGGTGAAGTTTGGCATTACTCCTGTGCATCGTATGGGGAGACAAACCTTTTTTCTTACCTGGTGATGCAAATGAATGGCAAACACGCTGAATTCCTGTTTGACCACTAGCTGAGGGGGGAGGGGAGTTCTTCCCATTCGACGTATGGGGTGCTGCACCCTCTCCCCATTTGCTAGTTTAAATATTCTGCAAAGACGTCAAACTTGCCTCAATGCACTGACTCCTCTTCAGTCAGATGCAGTCCATCAAATTTAAAGAACTTTGGCTCCCAGAACTGTTGCCAGTTCCCTACAAATCTGTGTCCTTTTCCTGGCACCAGTCCTTGAGCCACGTGTTTAGCTCCCTATCTCCCCTTCTCTGACCTTCCGTCCATCTGCTCCCTTCTCCCAGACTGGCAGGATCTCAGAGAAGGAGATGCGGACAAAATAGATGATAGTTTGTCACCCAGCCTAGTCAGGTGTTCCTTGGTCTCCACAACTGACCGGCTGGCGAGATCATTAGTCCTATGTGTACTAGGACATCAATGTTTCTCCTGCTTTGTGAACAATTTAGCAATGCGGTCAGTGTCTCTCCATGCTGATGTACCTGGGAGACATCTGACCATCACCCTGGCTGGAGATGGTATCAACTCCCGAATCATGGAGTCTCCTATGATCAGAAGTTTTTGATTTCCTTTCTGCTTGTTTAGTTTTGGTTCCTGATTTGGGTGAGTATTGTTGTGCTAGCTCCTGTGCCACAGTGTCCTGCTCTGCAGTGTCTTCTGCCTCTTTATTTGATTTCAGAGATAGAGGCAGATACCTGTTTGTAGTGTTTATATGGTTTTGAGGTAATGTGTTGGAGAGCAGAGAGTGATGGGGCACCTGATTTGCTCCTCCCAACCACCTGCCAACCTCCTGGACCAACTACCCTCTGCGGTCGAGGTTTTTCTGTTGGATGCTGGGGAAATGGCGGTGGTTCTATAATGTATTTCCTCTTCAATATGAAATTTGAGGCGTGCAATCTCTGCCCATGCTGCCCGGAGCTGAGACCTAAGATCTCCAAAGGCCCAGCATGGTGACAGTGTCCTAAATCCTGTAAGACTGTCCTTCTGAAAATTGTTCCACAGTACCTACAGTTAATGAAATCCATTCCAAATAAGTTGCTGGGTTTGTAACCTAGTCAGAGTAATTAGAAAAAAAATGCAAGTAATGGTTTAATTGTGCTTTGTTTAACTTGTTATAACAAGTTACATTACTAGTGCCCTGTAAATGAGATCACCTTGTGGAGGCCCCACTGATCCGCTCTTCCTGTTCTGCCACAGGAAATGTTACAACTGTGGTACCCTATAAAAGGAGTGTAGTGTGGGTGGTTAGATGGGTGGTGGCTGGGCCCTTCCCTGCCAAAAAGAAGAACCACGGACTTAGAAAGAACAAGGAGGTAAGAGCAGAAACAATCAGTCAACAACAAATGCAGTAACCTGAAAGCTTATCCTAATGTTAGATAAAACTGTAAAACCTGTAAAGCACCACCTGTAATAATTTCAGAGAAGATATACCCTAAGAAACACTTTGCTCCAGAAAAAAAATAAAGCAGTAACAGAAGATATACCTTTGCAAAGACATTTGAATCAGAAGATTACAGCAGTAATCTGTTAGCACACACCTGTAGGCACACCTTGTAATAATGCAGAAGAAGGTATACCAGCAACAACAATTTGAATCAGAGAAAAAATAAAGCAATGAAATGTTAGCAACAAACAGTAGCAATCCCTGTGAGTAAAAAATAAAAACACCACCACACAGTAAATCTGCTTAGCCAAACTAAGTCTTAATCCTTCTCCCTTGCTCTGGTAAGTTTTTTCTACTCTGCCTTTCAAGCAGTCTTAGAAGGAAAGAGCTCAGGTGAAGCTAGGTGCCTGGCCAGCAAACCAAGTCTTCTACCTCAAGATATCAACTAACCTGACTTTTAACCCTTCTTTCTGTTGTAAATTACTGACAGTTTGCCAGCTCCACCCCACATACACACCTAATCCTTTGGAAGAGCTGTGGGAGGAAAGCAATTAGCTCCTTCAATGTGAGAAGGAGACTGAAACACCTCTGAGACAACAAACCTTTCAACAAACAAGAATAAAATAAAACCATGTCAAACAGTAATTTTGCTTAGCCCAATGATAAAAAGTCACAAAAATGTACGCTCCACCTGTAATACAGTAATTTCAGAGAAGATATACCCTGTAAGAAACACTTTGCTCCAGAGAAAAATAAAGCAGTAACAGAAGATCTACCTTGCAAAAGACAATTTGAATCAGAAGATTACAGCAGTAATCTGTTAGCACACACCTGTAGGCACACCTTGTAATAATGCAGAAGAAGGTATACCAGCACAACAATTTGAATCAGAGAAAAAATAAAGCAATGAAATGTTAGCAACAAACAGTAGCAATCCCTGTGAGTAAAAAATAAAAACACCACCACACAGTAAATCTGCTTAGCCAAACTAAGTCTTAATCCTTCTCCCTTGCTCTGGTAAGTTTTTCTACTCTGCCTTTCAAGCAGTCTTAGAAGGAAAGAGCTCAGGTGAAGCTAGGTGCCTTGGCCAGCAAACCAAGTCTTCTACCTCCAAGATATCAACTAACCTGACTTTTTAACCCTTCTTTCTGTTGTAAATTACTGACAGTTTGCCAGCTCCACCCTCACATACACACCTAATCCTTTGGAAGAGCTGTGGAGGAAAGCAATTAGCTCCTTCAATGTGAGAAGGAGACTGAAACACCTCTGAGACAACAAACCTTTCAACAAACAAGAATAAAATAAAACCAGTGTCAAACAGTAATTTTGCTTAGCCCAATGATAAAAAGTCACAAAAATGTAAGCTCACCTGTAATACAGTAATTTCAGAGAAGATATACCCTGTAAGAAACACTTTGTCCAGAGAAAAATAAAGCAGTAACAGAAGATATACCTTGCAAAGACAATTTGAATCAGAAGATTACAGCAGTAATCTGTTAGCACACCCTGTAGGCACACCTTGTAATAATGCAGAAGAAGGTATACCACAACAACAATTTGAATCAGAGAAAAAATAAAGCAATGAAATGTTAGCAACAAACAGTAGCAACTCTCTGTGAGTAAAAAACAAAAACACCACCACACAGTAAATCTGCTTAGCCAAACTAAGTCTTAATCCTTCTCCTTGCTCTGGTAAGTTTTTCTACTCTGCCTTTCAAGCAGTCTTAGAAGGAAAGAGCTCAGGTGAAGCTAGTGCCTTGGCCAGCAAACCAAGTCTTCTACCTCCAAGATATCAACTAACCTGACTTTTTAACCCTTCTTTCTGTTGTAAATTACTGACAGTTTGCCAGCTCCACCCCACATACACACCTAATCCTTTGGAAGAGCTGTGGAGGAAAAGCAATTAGCTCCTTCAATGTGAGAAGGAGACTGAAACACCTCTGAGACAACAAACCTTTCAACAAACAAGAATAAAATAAAACCAGTGTCAAACAGTAATTTTGCTTAGCCCAATGATAAAAAGTCACAAAATGTAAGCTCCACCTGTAATACAGTAATTTCAGAGAAGATATACCCTGTAAGAAACACTTTGCTCAGAGAAAAATAAAGCAGTAACAGAAGATATACCTTGCAAAAGACAATTTGAATCAGAAGATTACAGCAGTAATCTGTTAGCACACCTGTAGGCACACCTTGTAATAATGCAGAAGAAGGTATACCAGCAACAACAATTTGAATCAGAAAAAAATAAAGCAATGAAATGTTAGCAACAAACAGTAGCAATCCCTGTGAGTAAAAAAATAAAAACACCACCACACAGTAAATCTGCTTAGCCAAACTAAGTCTTAATCCTTCTCCTTGCTCTGGTAAGTTTTTCTACTCTGCCTTTCAAGCAGTCTTAGAAGGAAAGAGCTCAGGTGAAGCTAGGTGCCTTGGCCAGCAAACCAAGTCTTCTACCTCCAAGATATCAACTAACCTGACTTTTAACCTTCTTTCTGTTGTAAATTACTGACAGTTTGCCAGCTCCACCCCACATACACACCTAATCCTTTGGAAGAGCTGTGGAGGAAAAGCAATTAGCTCCTTCAATGTGAGAAGGAGACTGAAACACCTCTGAGACAACAAACCTTTCAACAAACAAGAATAAAATAAAACCAGTGTCAAACAGTAATTTTGCTTAGCCCAATGATAAAAAGTCACAAAATGTAAGCTCCACCTGTAATACAGTAATTTCAGAAGATATACCCTGTAAGAAACACTTTGCTCCAGAGAAAATAAAGCAGTAACAGAAGATATACCTTGCAAAAGACAATTTGAATCAGAAGATTACAGCAGTAATCTGTTAGCACACACCTGTAGGCACACCTTGTAATAATGCAGAAGAAGGTATACCAGCAACAACAATTTGAATCAGAGAAAAAATAAAGCAATGAAATGTTAGCAACAAACAGTAGCAATCCCTGTGAGTAAAAAATAAAAACACCACCACACAGTAAATCTGCTTAGCCAAACTAAGTCTTAATCCTTCTCCCTTGCTCTGGTAAGTTTTTCTACTCTGCCTTTCAAGCAGTCTTAGAAGGAAAGAGCTCAGGTGAAGCTAGGTGCCTGGCCAGCAAACCAAGTCTTCTACCTCCAAGATATCAACTAACCTGACTTTTAACCCTTCTTTCTGTTGTAAATTACTGACAGTTTGCCAGCTCCACCCCACATACACCCAATCCTTTGGAAGAGCTGTGGAGGAAAAGCAATTAACTCCTTCAATGTGAGAAGGAGACTGAAACACCTCTGAGACAACAAACCTTTCAACAAACAAGAATAAAATAAAACCAGTGTCAAACAGTAATTTTGCTAGCCCAATGATAAAAAGTCACAAAATGTAAGCTCCACCTGTAATACAGTAATTTCAGAGAAGATATACCCTGTAAGAAACACTTTGCTCCAGGAAAAATAAAGCAGTAACAGAAGATATACCTTGCAAAAGACACTTGAATCAGAAGATTACAGCAGTAATCTGTTAGCTACACCTGTAGGCACACCTTGTAATAATGCAGAAGAAGGTATACCAGCAACAACAATTTGAATCAGAGAAAAAATAAAGCAATGAAATGTTAGCAACAAACAGTAGCAATCCCTGTGAGTAAAAAATAAAAACACCACCACACAGTAAATCTCTTAGCCAAACTAAGTCTTAATCCTTCTCCCTTGCTCTGGTAAGTTTTTCACTCTGCCTTCAAGCAGTCTTAGAAGGAAAGAGCTCAGGTGAAGCTAGGTGCCTTAGCCAGCAAACCAAGTCTTCTACCTCCAAGATATCAACTAACCTGACTTTTAACCCTTCTTTCTGTTGTAAATTACTGACAGTTTGCCAGCTCCACCCCCACATACACACCTAATCCTTTGGAAGAGCTGTGGGAGGAAAAGCAATTAGCTCCTTCAATGTGAGAAGGAGACTGAAACACCTCTGAGACAACAAACCTTTCAACAAACAAGAATAAAATAAAACCAGTGTCAAACAGTAATTTTGCTTAGCCCAATGATAAAAAAGTCACAAAAATGTAAGCTCCACCTGTAATACAGTAATTTCAGAGAGATATACCCTGTAAGAAACACTTTGCTCCAGAGAAAATAAAGCAGTAACAGAAGATATACCTTGCAAAAGACAATTTGAATCAGAAGATTACAGCAGTAATCTGTTAGCACACCTGTAGGCACACCTTGTAATAATGCAGAAGAAGGTATACAGCAACAACAATTTGAATCAGAGAAAAATAAAGCAATGAAATGTTAGCAACAAACAGTAGCAATCCCTGTGAGTAAAAAATAAAACACCACCACACAGTAAATCTGTTTAGCCAAACTAAGTCTTAATCCTTCTCCCTTGCTCTGGTAAGTTTTTCACCTGCCTTTCAAGCAGTCTTAGAAGGAAAGAGCTCAGGTGAAGCTAGGTGCCTGGCCAGCAAACCAAGTCTTCTACTCCAAGATATCAACTAACCTGACTTTTAACCCTTCTTTCTGTTGTAAATTACTGACAGTTTGCCAGCTCCACCCCACATACACACCTAATCCTTTGGAAGAGCTGTGGAGGAAAGCAATTAGCTCCTTCAATGTGAGAAGGAGACTGAAACACCTCTGAGACAACAAACCTTTCAACAAACAAGAATAAAATAAAACCAGTGTCAAACAGTAATTTTGCTTAGCCCAATGATAAAAAGTCACAAAAATGTAAGCTCCACCTGTAATACAGTAATTTCAGAGAAGATATACGCTGTAAGAAACACTTTGCTCCAGAGAAAAATAAAGCAGTAACAGAAGATATACCTTGCAAAAGACAATTTGAATCAGAAGATTACAGGAGTAATCTGTTAGCACACACCTGTAGGCACAACTTGTAATAATGCAGAAGAAGGTATACCAGCAACAACAATTTGAATCAGAGAATAAATAAAGCAATGAAATGTTAGCAACAAACAGTTGCAATCCCTGTGAGTAAAAAATAAAACACCACCACACAGTAAATCTGCTTAGCCAAACTAAGTCTTAATCCTTCTCCCTTGCTCTGGTAAGTTTTTCTACTCCCTTTCAAGCAGTCTTAGAAGGAAAGAGCTCAGGTGAAGCTAGGTGCCTGGCCAGCAAACCAAGTCTTCTACCTCCAAGATATCAACTAACCTGACTTTTAACCCTTCTTTCTGTTGTAAATTACTGACAGTTTGCCAGCTCCACCCCACATACACACCTAATCCTTTGGAAGAGCTGTGGAGGAAAAGCAATTAGCTCCTTCAATGTGAGAAGGAGACTGAAACACCTCTGAGACAACAAACCTTTCAACAAACAAGAATAAAATAAAACCAGTGTCAAACAGTAATTTTGCTTAGCCCAATGAAAAAAGTCACAAAAATGTAAGCTCCACCTGTAATACAGTAATTTCAGAGAAGATACACCCTGAAGAAACACTTTGCTCCAGAGAAAAATAAAGCAGTAACAGAGATATACCTTAAAAAGACAATTTGAATCAGAAGATTACAGCAGTAATCTGTTAGCACACACCTGTAGGCACACCTTGTAATAATGCAGAAGAAGGTATACCAGCAACAACAATTTGAATCAGAAAAAATAAAGCAATGAAATGTTAGCAACAAACAGTAGCAATCCCTGTGAGTAAAAATAAAAACACCACCACACAGTAAATCTGCTTAGCCAAACTAAGTCTTAATCCTTCTCCCTTGCTCTGGTAAGTTTTTCTACTCTGCCTTTCAAGCAGTCTTAGAAGGAAAGAGCTCAGGTGAAGCTAGGTGCCTGGCCAGCAAACCAAGTCTTCTACCTCCAAGATATCAACTAACCTGACTTTTAAACCTTCTTTCTGTTGTAAATTACTGACAGTTTGCCAGCTCCACTCTCACACACACACCTAATCCTTTGAAGAGCTGTGGAGGAAAAGCAATTAGCTCCAATGTAGAAGGAGACTGAAACACCTCTGAGACAACAAACCTTTCAACAAACAAGAATAAAATAAAACCAGTGTCAAACAGTAATTTTGCTTAGCCCAATGATAAAAAAAGTCACAAAATGTAAGCTCCACCTGTAATACAGTAATTTCAGAGAAGATATACCTGTAAGAAACACTTTCCCAGAGAAAAATAAAGCAGTAACAGAAGATATACCTTGCAAAAGACAATTTGAATCAGAAGATTACAGCAGTAATCTGTTAGCACACACCTGTAGGCACACCTTGTAATAATGCAGAAGAAGGTATACCAGCAACAATAATTTGAATCAGAGAAAAAAAGCAATGAAATGTTAGCAACAAACAGTAGCAATCCCTGTGAGTAAAAATAAAACACCACCACACAGTAAATCTGCTTAGCCAAACTAAGTCTTAACCTCCCTTGCTCTGGTAAGTTTTTCTACTCTGCCTTCAAGCAGTCTTAGAAGAAAGAGCTCAGGTGAAGCTAGGTGCCTTGGCCAGCAAACCAAGTCTTCTACCTCCAAGATATCAACTAACCTGACTTTTAACCCTTCTTTCTGTTGTAAATTACTGACAGTTTGCAGCTCCACCCCCACATACACACCTAATCCTTTGGAAGAGCTGTGGAGGAAAGCAATTAGCTCCTTCAATGTGAGAAGGAGACTGAAACACCTCTGAGACAACAAACCTTTCAACAAACAAGAATAAAATAAAACCAGTGTCAAACAGTAATTTTGCTTAGCCCAATGATAAAAAAGTCACAAAATATAAGCTCCACCTGTAATACAGTAATTTCAGAGAAGATATACCTGTAAGAAACACTTTGCTCCAGAGAAAAATAAGCAGTAACAGAAGATATACCTTGCAAAAGACAATTTGAATCAGAAGATTACAGCAGTAATCTGTTAGAACACACCTGTAGGCACACCTTGTAATAATGCAGCAAGAAGGTATAACAGCAACAACAATTTGAATCAGAGAAAAATAAAGCAATGAAATGTTAGCAACAAACAGTAGCAATCCCTGTGAGTAAAAATAAAAACACCACCACACAGTAAATCTGCTTAGCCAAACTAAGTCTTAATCCTTCTCCCTTGCTCTGGTAAGTTTTTCTACTCTGCCTTTCAAGCAGTCTTAGAAGGAAAAGAGCTCAGGTGAAGCTAGGTGCCTTGGCCAGCAAACCAAGTCTCACCTCCAAGATATCAACTAACCTGACTTTTAACCCTTCTTTCTGCTGTAAATTACTGACAGTTTGCCAGCTCCACCTCACATACACACCTAATCCTTTGGAAGAGCTGTGGAGGAAAGCAACTAGCTCTTCCAATGTGAGAAGGAGACTGAAACACCTCTGAGACAACAAACCTTTCAACAAACAAGAATAAAATAAAACCAGTGTCAAACAGTAATTTTGCTTAGCCCAATGATAAAAAGTCACAAAATGTAAGCTCCACCTGTAATACAGTAATTTCAGAGAGATATACCCTGTAAGAAACACTTGCTCCAGAGAAAATAAAGCAGTAACAGAAGATATACCTTGCAAAAGACAATTTGAATCAGAAGATTACAGCAGTAATCTGTTAGCACACACGTAGGCACACCTTGTAATAATGCAGAAGAAGGTATACCAGCAACAACAATTTGAATCAGAGAAAATAAAGCAATGAAATGTTAGCAACAAACAGTAGCAATCCCTGTGAGTAAAAAATAAAACACCACCACACAGTAAATCTGCTTAGCCAAACTAAGTCTTAATCCTTCTCCCTTGCTCTGGTAAGTTTTTCTACTCTGCCTTTCAAGCAGTCTTGAAGGAAAGAGCTCAGGTGAAGCTAGGTGCTGGCCAGCAAACCAAGTCTTCTACCTCCAAGATATCAACTAACCTGACTTTTAACCCTTCTTTCTGTTGTAAATTACTGACAGTTTGCCAGCTCCACCCCACATACACACCTAATCCTTTGGAAGAGCTGTGGAGGAAAAGCAATTAGCTCCTTCAATGTGAGAAGGAGACTGAAACACCTCTGAGACAACAAACCTTTCAACAAACAAGAATAAAATAAAACCAGTGTCAAACAGTAATTTTGCTTAGCCCAATGATAAAAAGTCACAAAATGTAAGCTCCACCTGTAATACAGTAATTTCAGAGAAGATATACCCTGTAAGAAACACTTTGCTCCAGAGAAAATAAAGCAGTAACAGAAGATATACCTTTGCAAAAGACAATTTGAATCAGAAGATTACAGCAGTAATCTGTTAGCACACACCTGTAGGCACACCTTGTAATAATGCAGAAGAAGGTATACCAGCAACAAATAATTTGAATCAGAGAAAATAAAGCAATGAAATGTTAGCAACAAACAGTAGCAATCCCTGTGAGTAAAAAATAAAACACCACCACACAGTAAATCTGCTTAGCCAAACTAAGTCTTAATCCTTCTCCCTTGCTCTGGTAAGTTTTTCTACTCTGCTCTTTCAAGCAGTCTTAGAAGGAAAGAGCTCAGGTGAAGCTAGGTGCCTTGGCCAGCAAACCAAGTCTTCTACCTCAAGATATCAACTAACCTGACTTTTAACCTTCTTTCTGTTGTAAATTACTGACAGTTTGCCAGCTCCACTCACATACACACCTAATCCTTTGGAAGAGCTGTGGAGGAAGCAATTAGCTCCTTCAAGTGAGAAGGAGACTGAAACACCTCTGAGACAACAAACCTTTCAACAAACAAGAATAAAATAAAACCAGTGTCAAACAGTAATTTTGCTTTGCCCATTGATAAAAAAGTCACAAAAATGTAAGCTCCAACTGTAATACAGTAATTTCAGAGAAGATATACGCTGTAAGAAACACTTTGCTCCAGAGAAAAATAAAGCAGTAACAGAAGATATACCTTGAAAAAGACAATTTGAATCAGAAGATTACAGCAGTAATCTGTTAGCACACACCTGTAGGCACACCTTGTAATAATGCAGAAGAAGGTATACCAGCAACAACAATTTGAATCAGAGAAAAAATAAAGCAATGAAATGTTAGCAACAAACAGTAGCAATCCCTGTGAGTAAAAAATAAAACACCACCACACAGTAAATCTGCTTAGCCAAACTAAGTCTTAATCCTTCTCCCTTGCTCTGGTAAGTTTTTCTACTCTGCCTTTCAAGCAGTCTTAGAAGGAAAGAGCTCAGGTGAAGCTAGGTGCCTTGGCCAGCAAACCAAGTCTTCTACCTCCAAGATATCAACTAACCTGACTTTTAACCCTTCTTTCTGTTGTAAATTACTGACAGTTTGCAGCTCCACTTCCCACATACACACATAATCCTTTGGAAGAGCTGGGAGGAAGCAATTAGCTCCTTCAATGTGAGAAGGAGACTGAAACACCTCTGAGACAACAAACCTTTCAACAAACAAGAATAAAATAAAACCAGTGTCAAACAGTAATTTTGCTTAGCCCAATGATAAAAAAGTCACAAAATGTAAGCTCCACCTGTAATACAGTAATTTCAGAGAGATATACCCTGTAAGAAACACTTTGCTCCAGAGAAAAATAAAGCAGTAACAGAAGATATACCTTGCAAAAGACACTTGAATCAGAAGATTACAGCAGTAATCTGTTAGAACACACCTGTAGGCACACCTTGTAATAATGCAGAAGAAGGTATACCAGCAACAACAATTTGAATCAGAGAAAAATAAAGCAATGAAATGTTAGCAACAAACAGTAGCAATCCCTGTGAGTAAAAATAAAACACCACCACACAGTAAATCTGCTTAGCCAAACTAAGTCTTAATCCTTCTCCCTTGCTCTGGTAAGTTTTTCTACTCTGCCTTTCAAGCAGTCTTAGAAGGAAAGAGCTCAGGTGAAGCTAGTGCCTTGCCCAGCAAACCAAGTCTTCTACCTCCAAGATATCAACTAACCTGACTTTTTAACCCTTCTTTCTGTTGTAAATTACTGACAGTTTGCCAGCTCCACCCCTACATACACACCTAATCCTTTGGAAGAGCTGTGGGAGAAACAATTAGCTCCTTCAATGAGAGAAGGAGACTGAAACACCTCTGAGACAACAAACCTTTCAACAAACAAGAATAAAATAAAACCAGTGTCAAACAGTAATTTTGCTTAGCCCAATGATAAAAAGTCACAAAATGTAAGCTCCACCTGTAATACAGTAATTTCAGAGAAGATATACCCTGTAAGAAACACTTTGCTCCAGAGAAAAATAAAGAGTAACAGAAGATATACCTTTGCAAAAGACACTTGAATCAGAAGATTACAGCAGTAATCTGTTAGCACACACCTGTAGGCACACCTTGTAATAATGCAGAAGAAGGTATACCAGCAACAACAATTTGAATCAGAGAAAAATAAAGCAATGAAATGTTAGCAACAAACAGTAGCAATCCCTGTGAGTAAAAAATAAAACACCACCACACAGTAAATCCTTAGCAAACTAAGTCTTAATCCTTCTCCTTGCTCTGGTAAGTTTTTCTACCTGCCTTTCAAGCAGTCTTAGAAGGAAAGAGCTCAGGTGAAGCTAGGTGCCTTGGCCAGCAAACCAAGTCTTCTACCTCCAAGATATCAACTAACCTGACTTTTTAACCTTCTTTCTGTTGTAAATTACTGACAGTTTGCCAGCTCCACTCCACATACACACCTAATCCTTTGGAAGAGCTGTGGAGGAAAAGCAATTAGCTCCTTCAATGTGAGAAGGAGACTGAAACACCTCTGAGACAACAAACCTTTCAACAAACAAGAATAAAATAAAACCAGTGTCAAACAGTAATTTGCTTAGCCCAATGATAAAAAGTCACAAAAATGTAAGCTCCACCTGTAATACAGTAATTTCAGAGAAGATATACCCCTAAGAAACACTTTGCTCCAGAGAAAAATAAAGCAGCAATAGAAGATATCCTTGCAAAAGACAATTTGAATCAGAAGATTACAGCAGTAATCTGTTAGCACACACCTGTAGGCACACCTTGTAATAATGCAGAAGAAGGTATACCAGCAACAACAATTTGAATCAGAGAAAAATAAAGCAATGAAATGTTAGCAACAAACAGTAGCAATCCTCTGGAGTAAAAATAAAAACACCACCACACAGTAAATCTGTTTAGCCAAACTAAGTCTTAATCCTTCTCCTTGCTCTGGTAAGTTTTTCTACTCTGCCTTCAAGCAGTCTTAGAAGGAAAGAGCTCAGGTGAAGCTAGGTGCCTGGCCAGCAAAACCAAGTCTTCTACCTCCAAGATATCAACTAACCTGACTTTTTAACCCTTCTTTCTGTTGTAAATTACTGACAGTTTGCCAGCTCCACCTCACATACACACCTAATCCTTTTGGAAGAGCTGTGGAGGAAAGCAATTAGCTCCTTCAATGTGAGAAGGAGACTGAAACACCTCTGAGACAACAAACCTTTCAACAAACAAGAATAAAATAAAACCAGTGTCAAACAGTAATTTTGCTTAGCCCAATGATAAAAAAGTCACAAAAATGTAAGCTCCACCTGTAATACAGTAATTTCAGAGAAGATATACCCTGTAAGAAACACTTTGCTCCAGAGAAAAATAAAGCAGTAACAGAAGATATACCTTGCAAAAGACAATTTGAATCAGAAGATTACAGCAGTAATCTGTTAGCACACACCTGTAGGCACACCTTGTAATAATGCAGAAGAAGGTATACCAGCAACAACAATTTGAATCAGAGAAAAAATAAAGCAATGAAATGTTAGCAACAAACAGTAGCAATCCCTGTGAGTAAAAAATAAAAACACCACCACACAGTAAATCTGCTTAGCCAAACTAAGTCTTAATCCTTCTCCCTTGCTCTGGTAAGTTTTCTACTCTGCCTTCAAGCAGTCTTAGAAGGAAAGAGCTCAGGTGAAGCTAGTGCTTGGCCAGCAAACCAAGTCTTCTACCTCCAAGATATCAACTAACCTGACTTTTTAACCTTCTTCTGTTGTAAATTACTGACAGTTTGCCAGCTCCACCCCACATACACACCTAATCCTTTGGAAGAGCTGGGAGGAAAAGCAATTAGCTCCTTCAATGTGAGAAGGAGACTGAAACACCTCTGAGACAACAAACCTTTCAACAAACAAGAATAAAATAAAACCAGTGTCAAACAGTAATTTTGCTTAGCCCAATGATAAAAAGTCACAAAATGTAAGCTCCACCTGTAATACAGTAATTTCAGAGAAGATATACCCTGTAAGAAACACTTTGCTCCAGAGAAAATAAAGCAGTAACAGAAGATATACCTTGCAAAAGACAATTTGAATCAGAAGATTACAGCAGTAATCTGTTAGCACACACCTGTAGGCACACCTTGTAATAATGCAGAAGAAGGTATACCAGCAACAACAATTTGAATCAGAGAAAAATAAAGAATGAAATGTTAGCAACAACAGTAGCAATCCCTGTGAGTAAAAATAAAAAACACCACCACACAGTAAATCTGCTTAGCCAAACTAAGTCTTAATCCTTCTCCCTTGCTCTGGGTGTTTTTCACCCTGCTTTCAAGCAGTCTTAGAAGGAAAGAGCCCAGGTGAAGCTAGTCGTAGCCAGCAAACCAAGTCTCTACCTCAAGATATCAACTAACCTGACTTTTAACCCTTCTTCTGTTGTAAATTACTGACAGATTGCCAGCTCCACCCCACATACACACCTAATCCTTTGGAAGAGCTGTGGAGGAAAAGCAATTAGCTCCTTCAATGTGAGAAGGAGACTGAAACACCTCTGAGACAACAAACCTTTTCAACAAACAAGAATAAAATAAAACACAGTGTCAAACAATAATTTTGCTTAGCCCAATGATAAAAAGGTCACAAAAATGTAAGCTCCGCCTGTAATACAGTAATTTCAGAGAAGATATACGCTGTAAGAAACACTTTGCTCCAGAGAAAAATAAAGCAGTAACAGAAGATATACCTTGCAAAAGACAATTTGAATCAGAAGATTACAGCAGTAATCTGTTAGCACACACCTGTAGGCACACCTTGTAATAATGCAGAAGAAGGTATACCAGCAACAACAATTTGAATCAGAGAAAAATAAAGCAATGAAATGTTAGCAACAAACAGTAGCAATCCCTGTGGTAAAAATAAAAACACCACCACACAGTAAATCTGCTTAGCCAAACTAAGTCTTAATCCTTCTCCCTTGCTCTGGTAAGTTTTTCTACTCTGCCTTTCAAGCAGTCTTAGAAGGAAAGAGCTCAGGTGAAGCTAGGTGCCTTGGCCAGCAAACCAAGTCTTCTACCCCAAGATATCAACTAACCTGACTTTTAACCCTTCTTTCTGTTGTAAATTACTGACAGTTTGCCAGCTCCACTCCACATACACACCTAATCCTTTGGAAGAGCTGGGAGGAAAAGCAATAGCCTTCAATGTGAGAAGGAGACTGAAACACCTCTGAGACAACAAACCTTTCAACAAACAAGAATAAAATAAAACCAGTGTCAAACAGTAATTTTGCTTAGCCCAATGATAAAAAGTCACAAAATGTAAGCTCCACCTGTAATACAGTAATTTCAGAGAAGATATACCCTGTAAGAAACACTTTGCTCCAGAGAAAAATAAAGCAGTAACAGAAGATATACCTTGCAAAAGACAATTTGAATCAGAAGATTACAGCAGTAATCTGTTAGCACACACCTGTAGGCACACCTTGTAATAATGCAGAAGAAGGTATACCAGCAACAACAATTTGAATCAGAGAAAAAATAAAGCAATGAAATGTTAGCAACAAACAGTAGCAATCCCTGTGAGTAAAAATAAAACACCACCACACAGTAAATCTGCTTAGCCAAACTAAGTCTTAATCCTTCTCCCTTGCTCTGGTAAGTTTTTCTACTCTGCCTTTCAAGCAGTCTTAGAAGGAAAGAGCTCAGGTGAAGCTAGGTGCCTTGGCCAGCAAACCAAGTCTTCTACCTCCCTCCTTTGGTCTTTCTTCACTCCCTAATGTACCTATAAAAGGTCTTATCCCCCTTCTTAACAGAATTGGCTATCCTTTCCTCGGTTTGGGCCTTTGCTATTCTGACTGCCTTCCCAGCCTCTTTCTGCTTTAACTGATAAAGTTCTCTGTCCTGCTCCTTCTGTGTTTCCTTATATTTCCTGAATGCTGTCCTTTTCTCCTTAACTCCTGCCACCTTTTTGAGAACCATAACGGTTTTTTCCTTCGTTGTGTTTTATTGATTTGTTTTACACAAAGGCTTGTTGCTTCTGTGATGGCTGTTTTGATCACTCCCCATTGTTCCTCCACCCCTCCTTCTTGCCTGTTTGCTAGTGCTTTTCTGAGGCATTCTCTCATTTTCCCAAAGTCAGCCCTCCTAAAGCCCAGTACTCTTGCTTTTGTATGGCTGTGTTTATCGTGAACCACACTGTTTGGTGGTCGCTTGTTCCCAGATAGCTACCCACTTCTAAATCTGAGATTCTTTCTCCATCCCCATTTGAGAGTACCAGGTCTAAGATTGATCCCTCCCTAGTGGGTTCCAATACTAGCTGTCTGAGGCATGCCCCCTGTAGGGCATCAAGAATGACCCTGCTCTTGGATGTGCCTGCAGCAAAGGTGATCCAGTTAACATCTAGCATATTCAGGTCCCCCATCAACAATATCTCCCCTTTTTCTGCCATTCTAAGAAAGCCTTCTATCATTTCCTTGTCCATTCCCTCCCCCTGAGATGGGGGTCTGTATACAACCCCCATGCGGATTGTGGTGCCATTTCCTGTCTCCAGGGTGACCCAAAGTGCCTCATCTGCTCCTGTTTACTCTTTAGTTCTGTTGCTTTGATCCCTTCCTTACATAGAGAGCTACCCTCCTTCTCTTTACCCTCCCTGTCCCTCCTGTAGATTGTGTATCCTGGTATGTTGACATCCCAGTCATGGTTCTCTGTGTACCATGTTTCTGTAACTGCCACAATATCCACGCAACCCTCTTCCATCAAGGCCACTAGTTCAGGAAGCTTGTTACACAGACTATGGGCATTGGTACTCATCACCCTCCACTTTTTGATAGCCTTACCCCTTTTAGCCCCATTTCTGTCTTTAATGCCTTTGCCTTTTTTTACATTTAAATCTGTTCTACTTCCTAATAACTTCTGTACCTTGGTGTTTACCTCACTAATCACCATGTTTTGTGGGGGGAGGCTCAGATTTCCCTGCTCCTTTTCAGTGCTTCCCCCCTTGGCTAGTTTAAATGCTTGCCAATGAAGCATTTAAACCTCTCACCTAGGATCCTGGTACCCCCCTGGACAGATGCAGACCATCACACCAGTATAGGTCTGCATCCCTCCAGGTGGCCCCCAGTCCCCAATGAAGCCAAAACCCTGAACTCCACACCAGTTTTTCAACCACTCATTGAATTCCCTGGTGAGAAGTGCCCTAGCATCTCCCTTGCCATAGACAGGCAGCACCTCCGAGAAGGTTACCGTAATGGCAGACTAAGTTCACCTATTGTTGCAGGCCCTGCACTTCTGTGTAGCTACAGATGTCAAAAATTACCAAAGTTATGAACTTTCATAGAAAAATGATAATGGTCCTTCACAACTTTGTTGTTTTTTAAGATTTTGACTCCAAATTTTCAACATAGCCTTGTTATGAATTCACCTCCTGAACATGGTAGGTAAAGATGTTCAGATCCTGGCCAAAACATCATTTCATGCCACATGTCCGAAAATATTTTTCATCCAGAACTTGAAAAATGACAGCTGTCATATTCATGAGGTGATGTGGAAAATTTGGGATCAAAATATTTAAAATTATCAATGTTATGAGCATGCATCAAACAGATTCAATGTATACTCATAGCTGTGTTCTTTTTTAATATTTGTATCACAGATTTTCAACATAGCCTTCTTATGACCCCACCTGATGAGCAAGGGTGGTGAAAACTTCCAAATTCTGCATGAAAGGTGATTTTATGCAGTGACCATAAAATCACCTTTCAGGATGGATTTGAATAATTTCACCACCTTTTTTCATGAGGAGAGGCCCCAAAACGCTGAAAATGTGGTGTAAACTATTAAAACAATACAAAATTCATTAAACCTGATTTTTCTTATTTTCTCATATGACAGTCTCTGGTTCCAGCAGCAAGACATGGCTTCGAATGGAGAGTGGATCTATGTCATTGGACATGTTGAGGTGAGTGAGGGTGTGTGGGAGTCAGGGTGGGGTGGTCAGATGTCCAGTGGATCGTTGTCTTTCATACAGGTTTTAAAGAATAGGAAAAAAGGTCAATGAGGGATGAATTTCTTTATTTCACTGGTGTTTGCTAACACTGGGAATTGGGCAGCCCAGTGTTGGGTTACTGGTCAGAGGCACCCAGGTGTGGGCACCCTGGTGCTGTCACATATATAATGGGATGGGAAGGGAGTGAGACATGGGGGGTTGACAGAAATGCCACTGCAGTGGGCCCCCATGTCCCCTTAAGTATATATAATAAAATAAACATTGAGAAGGGAGGGTAGGTAATCTGGAGAGGAAGGGGTTGCACAAGTGATACTGGGGGTGAGCACCTTGGTCTGCTTTTACTTTCTTTCAACATGAATGATTTTATTTTATTTTTAAATGTAAAATAGGAGTGAAGACAAAAGGTCATGTCAGAAACATACATAAAAGAATCAGAATACTCAATACATCATGACAATTGATAACCAGAAATGAAATCAAGATGGCGGCCACACTGGGCTAGTCCACAACAAGCTATAGCACCAGTTTGTTTTTAGTTTAATAGAAACATAGAAACATAGAATTTGACGGCAGATAAGGACCGCTTGGCCCACCCAGTCTGCCCATTTCCCTACCTGATGGATAAGCTGCAGATCCTAGTTAACCAGCAGCCTACTTCTTCCTACCGCCACCTCCAGAATTGCAATTATGACTGTCCCATGCATGCTTGAATTCCACCACTGTTTATTTTATTTTGTTTTCTAATAAGTTTGTTTGTTGTTTAGTTTGCCTTTTGTTTTGTTTTTTAATTAGTATAATTAATTTTGGCAGTAAGTTAGGGAACATTAAGTGAGTTAGCGAGGCTGGGTGGCATAATTGGGCTTAGAGAGGGTTTTTTAGGAGTTTAAATATAATTAGGAAACCTCCTTTATGCATATTTTTCTGTTTTATCCAGTGCCCTAAGATATTGCACTGGATAATATAGCAAAACTTGGAGGTCTGATCAATTTTTTGGCTCTCTTATCTGCCTGGAGTGTTGGCGCATGATTAGAGGAGATTCAAAGAGTAAAGAAAGAGATTCAGGCCCGGATATTCAAAAGGGTTGCGCCATGTGCAACAGGGTTGCGCACACTCAAGTCCAAAATTGCGCCATTTTGCGATATTCAGAAGGAGGCAGATGCGCCACTGAAAACATGCTGAGCAACAGCGCAATGAAAATGAAGGCCTGCGCAACCCGAAGAGGTGGATCCATGCATAAAGAGCGCAATGCGATTGTTCAAAGAACTGTAGCGATGCACAATAGCGGCACAGCCGGAAATTGCGCGACAG
Organism: Neoceratodus forsteri; assembly: GCA_016271365.2. Lineage (NCBI taxonomy): Eukaryota > Metazoa > Chordata > Ceratodontiformes > Ceratodontidae > Neoceratodus > Neoceratodus forsteri. The sequence goes on along the minus strand of CM028130.1, from coordinate 723,848,190 downwards.
CGAAATGGAGCCTAAAATAAAAAAGGCTCAAGGAAGTGGCTTAAGAACGCCATAAAGCAAGGCTGCCAAGTGGGGAGAGAGAGAGACAGACAGACAGACAGACGGACAACAGACAGGCTAGGCAGGCAAGGAAAGCGTGGGCCATAGGCTGTAGAGGCCAACAGGGGGTGCGGTGCAGTGGAAGTAGCAGTGAGGACAGCAGGGGTAACACAGCAACACCAGCCGGGGGGTCAGAATCCAGGAGATGGACAGTGCCAGCTTCCACATGGAAGCTGTAATGAGGGGGGTGAGAATGCATGCTGCAGGGGGACGTGGCCGTGGAAGGGCCCGTCGGTGATATGCCCCCAACAGGCAGTACCGTGCCCGCATCAGCTTTGAGCTGTACACAGATGTAGAGATCGTGGGCCGGTGCCGCCTGAACAGGGCAATACTGAGACGGCTCTGTGAGCTGTGCAGGATGTGATGCAGGCACCTCACGACGGAGTCACGCCTGTCGGTGGAGACCAAGGTGACAGCCTGCATGTGCCTGCTCACCACGGGCACTTCCAGAGGCCGACAGGGACACCACAGGCATCACACAGTCGGCCACGCCACGCATCTCACCAATCCTCAGCGCACTGCTGCCACATGCTGCGGAGTACATCCATTTCCCCAGCACCGCGGCAGAGTACAGCAAACATGCAGAAGTTCCACAGGGTAGCACGTATGCCTGGCATGCTAGGGGCCATAGACTGCACCCATGTGGCCATTCACATGCCACCTGGCCCCGATGGGCTCACATATAGGAACAGAAAGGGATTCTCCAGTGTCAACTGCCAGGTGGTGTGTGATGCCACTGGGCACATAATCAATGTCTGTGCCACACACCCTGGCAGAGCACATGATGCCTTCATATGGTATCAGTCCACACTGTGCCATCGATTCGAGAGTGGGGACATCCCACAGGACATCTAGTGGGTGAGTACACCGTATGGAATGCAAACTCGGGCAAGGGTGGAATGCCACAGGTGCCATGGTAGTGGCACAGGGATAAAGGCAATATGGACCTGAACATGAGACTGATATCCACTATCTCCACACTGGTGACAGCGGATACCCACTCCGTCCCTGGCTGCTCACACCGTACCGGCACCCCATGACCCCATCGCAGCAACGCTATAATGAGGCACATGTTTCCACAAGCAACATCATAGAGCGGGTGTTTGGGATGCTCAAGGCATGCTTCCGATGCCTAGACACCTCCAGCGGTGCCCTACAGTACAGCCCCCAAAAGGCCTGTGGGATATTCCTGGCCTGTTGCATCCTGCACAACATGGCCAAAGACTATGGGATAGCCGTACAAGTCGAAGAGGGGGACAGCGATGGGGACGCCAGTGGCACCGGTGTTGATGGTGATAAGCAGCTCCCCTAGGACGGCGGGAACCCCGACTGATCCGGCAGGCCCAGCTGCACCAGGACACCATCACAGAGGAGCACTATGCAGAACACAGATAAGTCAAGGGGACATGTGCAACCAACACTGTCCATGCGCAAACCACAGGCACACAGGGTAACACACCAGGGGTGCATGATGGCCAGGGAGTGGAAGGGTCCAGGCATACAAACACACCATCAGGGAGGGTGAGCACTCATATGGACACACACACACAGGCACAGAGTAGCATGGGCACATGCACAGCACAGCAGAACCAACATTGCTAACACACAGCACCACCGACCACCCCCACCACCTGTCACTGTCCAAATGCATGTGTCAGATGCTGGGCACCCTTGCACCTTGGTGTACAGTACAATGCAGGCATCATCATGCACACGCACCTGTGGACAGCAGTTGGAGGGTGTGCAGGTGGTCCATGTGTCGGCGTGGTGAGCAGAGCACCCAGCAGTGCACTGCCCACCATGACACACATTGCACACATGGCAGCACCAGACAGGGCCCGCACTGGGAGACAGCTCAGTCATGTAGCACTGTCCCACGGCCACCACGGATGCGTGGGTGGCCCCGCCGTGACCCAACAGCACTGGCAGGCTGAGCAGGGGCCACATGGGGTGGCACTGTTGTACCACCAGGGGTCCCACTGTGCGAACGCGACCTTGCCCGCACAGGGGTCTGCAGCATGCCAAACAAACCTGCACCAGGGGTGCTCGGGATGGCCACAGCAGAACCCGGCATCGACAGGCCTGGTATTGCACGACGCCGGGAACGGGGAGTGGAGAGTGAACTGTGTGGGGTGTGTACAGGGCACCTGACTGTGTGCCCAATGCATCCACAACAGAGACCACTGCCTGGGTCAGCCTGTCAATGGCTGGCGGTCACATCTGTCCACACACGCACCAGCTCTGCACATGGTCCAGAGCACACTCCCTGCTGTGCCACTCCACAGCCACAGACAGTGCCTCCACGGACATTGCAACCTGCCTCTGCAGCTGTACTGATTCCCACAGCAGGCGGGTGTGCTCATCCAATGGGTACTGTGCCCCAACGGCATCCTGTCCCCAGGGTGTGGGAAGGTCCTGATGCACAACACCCTTGAGGGTGGGCGCTGTTTGCCAGGACCAGGAATGGGCGATCAAGCGGGCGGACATGTGCCACTGCTTGACACTGTACCCCCAGACCTGGTGGGTGACTGCTGCTGCGGCCCCACCAACTGCTGTGCCCCAGGATCCACTCGTTCCACCGCTGTGCTAGCAACAGTGCCAGACACCTGCACAGCCACCGGTGCTGCCCCACCGGTGCTGACAGGCACAGCCTGGGACCGTGCCAGCATGCTGGTACACAAGTTGGAACCAGAAAGGCCATGGGGCACGTGCTGGTCTGCTGTGTGTCTGTCATGGGACATGCACCTATCACTGCCCATTGCAGTCCTTGCATCATCAATGGTGCAGGTACATGCTACAGCCATAGCACAGCGTGCTGGCATGTTTGCATGCCAGACTGCTGGAGACACAGGCTGTGCACCCCCGCACCAATCACCGGCCACCAGAGCTGGCGCTCCAGCCGCATGCTGCTGCAGTGCCTGCTGGCTGCGATAGAGGTGGATGGACCTCCTCCATGTCCAGCAGGTCATCATCACTGCCTGACCACCACCACCATCTCCTGAAGACGAACAGGATCTGTAACAGAAAGAGAGTACATGTGAGTGCATGTGAACAACCTTCCCCAACCCCCCAACACCACCACCATGTCATACCGTGCAGTGATGGGCTTCCACCCGTCTGGAATCCACCTCCTGGCACGCCTCAATAGCGCCTGCTGCATTGATGCAAACCAGTGTCTCCTCAGCCGGGTCAGCTTCAACACTACTGGCGGCCTCCGCCAGTGCCAGCACGTGCCACCCCTGAAGGCTGCCACCTTCTCCTTCAACCTCATGCGGTCTGTCCCCATCATCTTCTTGCATTCCTGCACGGAGCTGGTGGCTTCCATGCAGGTTCACGCCCCGAGCTACCCTCCCATGCAGCGCGCACGGGACTGAGGGTGCCTCCGCCCACTCAGTACTGGCTCTCATCCAGGTAGGCCTGGAAGAGGGCCTCTGTCTCTCTGCTGCTGTGAAGTTGGGCCTCCTATGCCCACCGTCCTCACCCCCTCACCTTGGCTCTGCTCGGTCATGGCGATCTGTATGAGGCAAGTGGACACCTGTCACTGTGCAGTCTACAGCATTTCCCATGACCATTGTCCAGAACATCACAGCATGCAACTCACTCTCACCTGCAGTAACTGAATCTGGCCAGCGCAGCCCAATGTCGCACATTTATAGCGCAATGCATGCAAATTAAGGAGTGGATCAACTATAATGACATGCAAAGCGCCATCGCGCCTTTGAATGGCTGATCAGATGAGTTTGCATGTGTCGCTGAATATCGCGAATCTGTGGCTATGCGAATACGGTTGAGTCGGCTGAGCAATGGCGCAGAACCTGTGACCGTAGTGGTACACTGCATTGTGCATGCCCAGATAGCTTCGCGGGCATCTGCAGCGCTGCTGGCGTGCTGTGCGTGATCGGCAATTCAGGCTCAGCCACCATTGTGCCAGTGGTGCTACAGCAATGGGCACTATATGGCGCAATGGCACTACTGCCAATAGCCCACTGTGGCACTGGTATGCAGCTGGTCGGTCGCGTAGGATGCCTATATATCAGATGGCGCTGCGCGTGGCCTTGCATCATTGCCCATGACCTTGTGTCCGACCTTTGCCCCCTGGCGCTGTTCGCCTGCCATGTGTATGTTCCTATTGCGCTGTCTGGTGACAGCGCTATGTGAAGTGACGGCGCTGTTCGAACAGAACGATTGGAGCATGTGGTGGTCTATTGTGCAACATCTCCACATGGGGTTACGGCGCAGCGGGGCACCATATTGCCTGCTGTAAAGTTGGTACCATGGCTGGGAGAAGAGCTGTTCCTGCAGGCCAATTGGAACTGGCCAACTTGGTGGCCCTAGTAGACCCCACTATGGGGCACTTTGTGAGAGCCCCTCACCATTGCCTGCACACAGGTGTGGCATCAAGTGGCAACTGACCTGTGTGGGGTCACTGACGGGTGCTGGTCTGATGAGCAGTGCCAGCACTGCACAGTGACCTACGCGGAGGGATCCGGACCTTCTGTATAGGCTATGTCATGTGCCTAGGCGGGCGTGGTGCCTCAGGCCAGGCGGTGTACCATCTATGCACCTATATATTCTCTGTAGGGGGTGTGAGTGTGTTTTGGGCATATGCATAGGTGATGGCTCTGCCATGGTTGGCTGTGTCAGTGTGTGCAGCTGTGAGATGAATGGGTCTGGCTGTGTGCAGGCAGGCACTCTCACTGGGGCAGGGGCAGATCTGCTTCGAGTCACACTGATGTTTGTCTCAACATATGTCTCCCCACAGGCCGGGATGTGAGGATGCAGGCCCGGGTTGAGGGAGGAGCCACCAGGCCCCGGTGCCAGCGGAGTTGCACGCAGCAGCAGCATCAGCAGCAGCGGCAGACACAGCTGCTTGAGCAGTGTGAGTATCATTACTTCCTGGATGCTATTGCATGCTGGGGGAGGGGGAAGACCACTAGCCCTGCACAACACAACCATGCAGGAAAGGGGAGGTCATAATTCCACTCATACAAGACACTAGTGAGGACCCACCTGAGTACAGTATACAGTTCTTGGAGACCATACCTACGTAAGGACATAGACTGGGCAGAGAAGGTTCAGAGGAGGGCAACAAAGATGGTGCATGGCTTGCATCACAAGTCCGATGGAAGACAGGTTGAAGGAACTGAACATGTACTCCCTGGAGGAGAGGGAGGAAGGAGAGCCAGATATGAGAGAGCATACAAGTATCTTACAGGGAGGAACAGGGTGCAGGAAAACACTATTTTAAGCGAAAAAGATGTTCTCCAGGACTAGAGCGGGATGAAGTTGGAGGGAGGGGACGATTCAGAGGAAACATGAGAAAGAATTTCTTCACAGAACAGGTGGTGGACAAGTGGAACACCCTGCCAGAGGAAGTGGTGGGGCTAAAACAATCACGGGATTTCAGAATGCAGCAGGATAGACATAAAGGAATTCTGGAGGTCAGGGTAAGGGACAACAGACTTATAGGAAAACAAGTGAACTTACAAGCTCAAATGGACAGACTCGGTGGGCCACAGGCCCTTATCTACCGACACTGTCTATGTATCTATGTATGTATGCATGACACAAGGTATATGCATCACTGTCAAGTATCACAACACGTCTGTGTATGCGTCACTGGTGGCCCATGCATGCACTGGGCACATAGCTTGTGTAACTGGCATCGCACCACATCGCCACGTCACTTGACAGCCCTGTTTGTGCCAAGAGATGGACATGGGCAGTGTGTGTGTGCAGTGGTGTGCATAGCTGGTGCCGCTTCTTTGCTCAGGATAGCCATGTCATGTTCACTGAGGGTGGGTGCATGCCATCACAGGTGCGGGACATTGGGCTATATCGTTTGCAGGTTGGGTGGTGTTGTCAGGGTTGTGGTCAGTCACAGCCATTGACTGTGTTCCCATTTTCTAGGCCTCGGGGTTCTCAGCAGCCATATAACAGGATATTCGGGGCCTCACACAGGTGTCCATGGAGAACCAGGCCATCCTCCAGTCCATCAGGCACCATGGCCTTCGGAGGAGGCATCACAGGACAGTCTGGAACCAGGCAGAGATGAGTAGCCGGCTGGGCCTTAGCAGGAGATACCTTCCCACTTCTCCCATCCTACCACCCTGCCTTCCCTCTCAAGTTGTTCATCCCTACCCTTGAACACCCCTACCTTGTACCCACCCCTTGTAAATAGTTGTTATTGTTTTGGTTCTTTAGTATTTTGTAATTTAAATATACATTTATATTTTGATATGAATACTGTGTTGGTCTCTGATTTGCAGCTGGCTATGGGTGCTCAGTTGCAGTGGTGTACATGCCATCTGGGGTGGTATGGTCCTGGGTATATGTGTGTGTGTGTGTGTGTGTGTGTGTGTGTGTGTATGGGGCGGTATCTCCAGCATGGCAGTGACTTTCTGTTGGTCTTGCCGTCTGAAGCCACCCACTGCTGGGTGCACAGGGTGTGTCTGGCTTAGTAGCCTTCTGTGCTGCAGGGGTTGGCGTGTGCTGGGGGATGCATGGTTTCTGCAGTGCCAGTCACTGCACATGGGTGGTGTCTTGGGGTCATGGTGCAGGGTGTGCTGTGCGTACGGGGAGCTGATGTGCACTGTGGTTGTCAACCCCCTGTGTGTGGCACTCTCAGCCTGCCAGTGATTGTGCTGGGGTGTCATGGCTCTGCTGTGTTTTGTTGGCTTGTCCCCATGGGCCAGTAGATCATCCATCACACCCCCAGTGATGCTGTGCTTGGGGTGTGCAGGTGTGGTGTTGGTTCTGCAGTGTGTTCCTGTGCCCATGTGTGGCATGGCTGGCGGTGGGCCCCAGCCTGCCTCCCTGGATGTGCAGTTCCATTGCTCTGGGGGGGGCTCTGCTTGCGCTATGGCACCTCTGGACTGCTCAGCTGGGCTGCCCTGGTTGCACTATAGCACAACATTTCTGCTCAGCTTCTCCTTCCTGGTTGCGCTATGGCACAGTTAGTGCGATATTCAGATGTTGGCTGCTTGCGCAATTTGTTCTGCTCCATGTTTGAATATCGCACCTGTTGCACATATGCGTAATTGGTTTGTGCTTGCTCCTGCTGTTGCGCACATTTTGGGAGCAGTTTGAATATCTGGGCCTCAGAGTAAAGAGTTAGCAACCCGGAGGGAGGAAGGAACTACAGTAGCGGGACCCATGGAGAATCAGATTGTGGTACGAGCTATTTGATGGTCAGACTGAAACAGAGTGGTATCGACCTCTGCTTCGGAAGAACTATGAGTGGGGAGTCCCCTAGTTTGGAGAAGTGGGACTTCTGGAATACCTGGGGATTTCGCGGAGAGTCAGAGTACCCTTGTGGTTGAATCAGAGCAGGAACAGCATTGTTTTTTGTAAGACTGTGAGTAAAGAGGATTGTGAGCAGGGATTCCCTTGCCCTACCCGGGGATGGTGGCTTTTGAATTTCTGCCAAGTCGGGCAGGAAGCACGGGCTCATGGTCTGCTGGAAGGTGGGCAGGGGCTAATCTGTTTTCTAAGTGGCCCAGGGAGATCAGCTAATCAGCAGGCTTAGCCTGAGGGCTGTAGTCATGGGCACTGCAGGTGAGGAGATGGCTACCTCTTGGGTTTGGGCTGGGGAGCCTTTTGTCTAAATCTATCCTATCCGGCACTTCAGTCACTGTTTGTGCCTGCCTCGATAGCTGTGGAGGCAGCTGTGGGGGGTTAGGTACATGTCGGTGAAGTGTGGAACCTACTTTTGATTGGAAGTTCCTAAAAAGATCTGTATATTGGACTTGGATCTGATCAGATACATAAAGGATTCTCTGTGGAGTCGTGGGCTGATTTGGGTGTGCTGAACTTGCTTTGGACTTCTTGCTATGTACTAAGAAATGGGATTCTTGTTTTAAAAAATTAAGAATTGGAATTGATTGACCTTACGAATTACTGGAAATATATTGGCAGTGAGAGTGCCTTACCAACTTTTAATTTTCCATTAAGTTCTGGTTGGCTGGTCAGGTTTAAAGGGAGAGTTGAATCTTGCCATCCTCTCTGGTTCTGTTTTAAGAGGTGGGAGCTCTTCAGACCAAAATAACTCAAAAACTGTGAGATCTATCTGACTGTGACTTTCCTAATTTGGACTTTCATACTGTGCTGTTAAACTTTTGTATTTGTTTAGTTTCTGTGGATGTTTGAAAGAGTTTTTGATTATTGTATGTTTGAGTGTGGGTCAAATTTGTATTTTGGGGTTGTTTACTTGCTGGTATCTGCTTAGTGTGGTAAATATGTGTTGGGAAGATATAAGGATGGTTGGGTATTATTTCCCCTCCAGGCTCAGGGACCTCTGTCCATTTTTTTGTCCTCCTCTGTCACCAGAGGTGTACAGATGGTGTAGGGCTTTGGGGATTGTTATAAAGAGGAGGAGGATAAGGGTCGGGCCTGGAGAAGGACTGGAAAGGAGTGGGCGGATAGGGATAGTGGGGACAAGGAGATGCCCTGGGGTGAAATGGGTCCAGGAAAGGGGTTCTCCCTGTCTGGTTCCCATACCCAAGGGTTCTGCTTGTAGCAGGCAGGTAGCACAGTCATCCTTGGATTCTCATCCTACTCAGGTGGTGTTATGCAACGCCAGGTCCATTAAAAACAAAACCGCCATAATAGCAGATTTTGTCGGATCATCTGACCTGACGTGCATCACCAAGACCTGGCTGGATGAGAATGCTGGCCCAGTTTTGGAATCAGCAATTCTGGCTGGGTACTTGGTGATACACTGCCCTAGGATGGATCATAGGGGCAGGGGTGTTGTCATTTGTTTTAGATTGGAACTGGGCCTACTGGAGGTACCAGTGGGAACTACCAACTCCTTTGAATGTATCATGGCCGAGGGTGTGGGGGTGCAGGATACTTCTCATCTACCGTCCACCAGGTGACAGGAATATTTTCCTGCAGGAAGTCGCAGACTTCATTGTCTATCTGACATTGGAATCCCCCAGATGGTTGGTTCTGGGAGATTTCAATGCCTTGGTCAACGATGAACTCTCGTAGTTTGGTCAGGACTTCTGCCAGTTAATGATTTCACTGGGCATCACACAGGTTATTTCCTCCTCAACCCATACTGGTTGTCACTCATTGGACTTGGTGTTCCTACTGGAGATGGAGATATCCAATTTGGTGGTGGAACCAGTCGGGTGGTCTGACCATCATATCATTGGGTTCAGTTTCGAGGCCACCCCTAATAGGCCAGCCCCTAGGGAGATGGTTCGGTACCGCGCTTGGAGGGGTGTTTCCCCAGATGGCCTGATGGTGGTGCTGGACCTATCGGGTTGACCGTGTGATTGCATGGATCCAGGGGAGCTGGTACTTGCCTATAATAAGGCAGTAATAGGGGCCCTGGATTCCAATGCTTCTGTTCATGTTCATTCTCTCACTCTCACTCTTTGCCCCAGGTCTCCTTGGTTTGATGAGACTCTGAGGGAGTTGAGAAGAGTTGGACGAAGGCTAGAGAGGTGCTGGAGGAGGTCAGGCCTGGATTGTGACAAACTTAGTTTGATGGACCATTATGCTATCTCTGGACACACTCAAATTAGTCAGTCCCTTGAAGTGATATTTAAATCCGGCTTCCCTGAGGGCAGCATTTAGGGGGTTGTATACCTTCTTCTTCATTACAACCTCGTGGGAATAATCCTGGTAAAGGGAGATGCTGACTCCCTTCCACCACAGTTCTCCCCTCTCACGAGCCACTGAAAGGATCTGCTATTTGACAGAGTAGCACAGCAAATAAGCAATAATCAGTTGGGGGGGTTTGAGTCTGGTGCTGCACGGGAGCCCCTGGTGCAGTGCACCTTCTCCATTTACACTGGCTTTTGCCACCTTGGCCCCATGAGTTGCAGCAAAATGTCATTGAGAAGGTGTTCCATATTGGGGCCCTCAGCATCATTGGGGATGCCAAGTATTCTGTTGTTGTTGCAGCACCCACAATTCTCCTGGTCCTCTGCCCTGTCCCACAATTTCTCCAGGTGTCTCTCATGTTCTTCAAGGCACTGCAAAATGGCATGCTGCAGTTTTCCAACCCGTCTACTGTCTGACCTGTCACATTCATCCTGTCTTGCAAATCCTGAATGTCCTCAGATGTGCCTGCCACAGAGGTTTTAAGTATGACCATGTCTGCTACTGAAGATTCCAGCATTTGAGTTATGTACCCAAAGAAGGCTGTGCTTGAACTAGGAGGTGCCACACACTCTGATCCAGCCATTCTGTAACAGGGCCTGCCTCATCAGTTTCAGCAATACAGTGGAAGCCGTATAGTCAGTTTCAGCAGCCCAGATGGTCTAGAACCCAATCTACTTAAACCTGCAGCCCATAAACTAGCTGCCCCTCTAACCAGAATCATTAACCTCTCCCTCTCCACCACCACTGTCCCCACAGTTTGGAAGTAAGCAAACATAGTACCAGTAATCAACAAAGGAAACAATAAAATCATACCTAACTACAGGCTCATTGCCGTATTACTAGTACTAAGCAAAATAACTGAGAAGGTAGTTGCCTCCAAACTCACTGCATACTTAAATAATTACAGTCTCCTCTGCCCTGCCCAGCATGGCTTCTGTAAAGGCTGCAGCACAACCACTGCACTACTCACCTTAACAAACCTCATCTACACTGCCATTGATAACAGAGAGTATGCATCAACCTGACAAAGGCCTTCAGCATGGTCAATCACCAGATACTCATTAGCAATCTAAATTCCCTGGGGATCTCTGAATATGCCTTATTCTGGTTCGTCAGTTACCTCTCTCAAACAGAACACAGTGGGTTAAGATTAACTCCTTCTCTGACTATCTTCCCACCATCCTTGGAGTCTCCAAGACTCAATTCTTGAACTGCTGCTATTCTCCCTGCACATAAACTCTATCTACTGTACCACTGTTTCAAGCACTCCACCCCACTCCTCTATGCCGACAATCTAGTGTTTTTTTCTCCACTCTGTTTCTCCTCGCACCATGTAGCCCCCATCTGACCGACTCCCCCAGTTCCATCCCCCGGATTTACCGGGGTTTACCTTACGCCCAGTCCAGGAGCGGTGCCTGCGGAGAGTTGGTCGCCATGCTACCGCTGGCTGCTTTTTTCCGATTTTCTCCCCTTTTTACCTGAGGACCCCAGGAGAAGGACGCATACATGTGGAGGCACACATGCGCCTTACAGCCCCGGTAACGGCTCTCTTCCACCCGCCCCTATTGGTCTATCGCAGGGCCCCTCACTTGTGCAGCCCCTCGGCCTCCACCAGGGGGTAGCCGAGAGCGAGGGATGCCACCCCACCTCCCCAGAGAGGAGAGCTGCCTTGCAGCTACTCCATTTTGCTCTGCCCACCCACCCCCGTGCCAACCTCCAATGACCCAGGCTCACTCCCGAACCCGGGTCACCGGCATGCCAAGAGTTGAGACTTCCAGTGCCTCAGCCCTCTGTGTGACTGGGCCGGCGACAATCTAGTGTATTTTAGCCATGCTCAAGACATAACCACCATCAACAAAACCCTCTCTTCCAATCTCAAGGTAACCCAATCCTAGCTTAACAAATTTAAACTCCTAATGAATTACCCCAAATCCCAAGCAATGCTCTTTGGCATACCTTCTCATCTAAGAAACCTATCCACTCCTCTTTCAGTGGGCTGCATTAATGGCTCTCCTCTAGACACTATCTCTTCCCTCAGATATTTAGGGATTACCCTGAACCCCTCTTTAGACTTCATTCTTCACATCTCCTCTGTTTGTAAAGCCACCAACATTAGTCTTGAAATAGCCTATTGTACCAATGCCAATCTTCCCCCTGCTGCTAGGATTAACATATCATGCCAGCTACTGCTCCCTAAACTCACTTACGCTCTTCCAGTTTTTGAGAATGCCCCTTGCACCATGATGCGTAGGTGGACAGTGGGGTATAACAGCATATGTTGCTTTGCTCTTGAGTGTAACTGACTCACCCACCATTGCCCATTGTATAGCAAACTAGGCTGGCCCACCCCACCCTAATTGACCTGATGCTAGGGAAAGTCATCCACAACATACTTCAGAACAAAATGTCCCATTCTTTCACCTCACATCTTGTGCATTGCACCAGTAGTTACACCCTCAGATCCTTGGGTACCGAACAACTGACCACCCCCAGATCAAAAGCTAGGTATGGTGCTATGTTCTTCTCCTTCATAGCTACCAAACTCTTGAATAGCTTTCCTCCATTACTGCAGCAGCACCAAGTTGTCAATACCTTTAGAAGCCAGCTCCACTCTGTTTTCTTGAACAATCCCAATCTGGCTTTTCCTAACCAGTTTTAATACTTTAATATCCCTCTCCCACCTGAGTCCCTAATACCTTTGGAAGCCATCTTTGTTCCTATTTTTCTTCAGTGCTCCCAAATGTGACTGACCCCAACCCAATGTAACACCATAACTTCCTCCTCTCACACACCCTAGGGAAATGAAAGCACTTAACTGCATCTGCCCACAGGCCCCCAAATTCAAAGATATCTATTCTGTCCCATTGTCTTGGAAAACAACTAGCTATGCAACATACCAACTTATCACTGCTTGCTGTACCACCTGTATCCTCCGGTATTTAATCACGCTTGTATGAACTTAATGTCAATGTTCTGTTGTACTACCTGCACAGAATTCCTGATTGTTACTTGTAATCTCTGATGCACTGTTATAATAATAATAATAATAAAATGTATTTATAGGGTGCCTTATCTATAACTAAGGTGCCTAACAGTTTAAAACAGAATGAGCATCAATAAAATTAACATTAAAATAGCAGTACACCAAGAGGAAAGAAGAAAAATGAATCACCTAATGCCTGGTGCCACAAAAAAGTATTTAAAGATTGCTTGAATCCCTCTACAGTTGTGCACTCCTGTAGCTGACGGGGTAGAGAATTCCAAAGGGTGGGGACTACATACATAGAAGCTCTCACCCCAGATGATTTTAAACACACCCTTGGAATCTGTAGCAACCCCTCGTCGGCCAAGCAGAGTGATCGTTCAAGGCTATTAGGAACCAAGAGCTCTTTCAGGTAATCTGGGCCTAGTCCATGTAGGGCTTTGAAAGTCAGCAGGCTGACTTTAAAGGTGATCCACCACTGTACTGGCAGCCAGTGCAGTTCACGCAGCACAGGCGAAGTATGGCAGAATCGAGCAGATCCGGTCAAAAGTTGGACTGCTGCATTCTACACCAGCTGCAGGTGGCAGATTTCTACCCCAGGAAGCCCAAGGTAAAGGGAGTTGCAATAATCTAAGCGCGAGGACACACAGACATGGACCAATGTAGGAAGGTCACCAGGCAGAAGCAGATGCCTAATCCTGGCGATGTTCCTGAGATGATAAAAGGCAGATTTGACGACAGCCGACACCTGCGAATGCAGGGTCAGCACTTCATCAAAAATGACCCCCCAAGTTATGCACCCATTCAGAGGTCAGGACTGAAACACCACTGAGAAAAATTCCCGAGGGTGAACCAACCCCCAACCCCCCTATCTGGAGACCCGGGTCCACAAACAGCACCTTAGTTTTTTTTCCAAGTTCAACTTTAGCAAGCTGGAATCCATCCACTCCTGGATTTCTTTCAGACAGTTATTAAAGACTGAGAGAGCTCCATCCTGATTGGGTGCAAAAGAAAGGTAGAGCTAGGTATCATCAGCAGAGCAGTGAAACCTCAGCCCATACCTTCTTACAGTGTCTCTGAGGGGTAGCATGTACACCACAAACAACATGGGTGACAGCACTGAGCCCTGAGACACCCCATATGACAGAGAAGTAGGGCCCAAAGAAAAGACCCCAGACACCACTCTCTGTGTTCTACCCATGAGGAACGATGTAAACCACGTAAGGACTGTTCCCGACAGTCCACAGAGGTGCCTCAGGTGACCAAGCAACACCTCAAGGTCCACAGTGTCAAATGTTGATGAGAGATTCAGAAGAACCAGGATGGAGCAGCTCTTCCAATCTCTAGCCATCAGGAGATCATTGAACACCAAAACTAGCGCTGTCTCAGTACTATGTCTGTTTCGAAAACCAGACTGGAGTGGTTCATAGATGTCATGGATGGTCAAATGGTCCTCCAGTTGTGCTGCCACTACTTTCTCAATCACCTTCCCTAAAAAGGGAAGGTTTGAGATGGGTCTGTGGTTTGCATGGCAGTCTGGGTCCAAGGTAGCTTTCTTCAAGCGAGGTGTCACCACTGCCTCTTTCAGGGAGCTGGGAAACTCTCCATTTTCCAAGAGGCACCAGACTATCTGTGCAAGGACTGGACTGATGGCATCAGTACAACCCATAATTAGTGAAGTTGGTCCAGGGTCCAAACTACAGCACACAGGGCGCACACCCTGGATAATCTGCATGACATCCATGAACTCCGGTCGGCTGAAGGTACTCCAAGAAGGCTGAGGTGCAGTGACCTCGAGCTGATCAAAAGCAATGCCCATAGAGTGTGCTGGCTGGAATACTGCTCTGATGTCAGCCACCTTATTTGCAAAGAATCGAGCAAGTTCATCGCATTCGAATTGCAAAAAAGCTTTCCGGACATGTAGACAGGCTGGGTTGCACAGTCTGTCTACAGTTCAGAAAAGCTGGGCTGGTCAATTCTGAGCAGCCACAATCTCCCCAGACAGGAATTCTGCCTTCTTATGGGTGATTGCAGATAGATAGGCTTGATAATGGTCCATCAATCTAAGGTGGTAGGCATCAAGAGCGGACTTCCACCAACAACGCTCTAACCTTCGTCCTAGTCTCCGCATCTCCCTCAAAGTCCCATCAAACCAAGGGGATCGAGGGTGAAGGGAGAGAGGGCAAATGTGGACAGGAGCAATGGAATCCAGAGCTGCTGAGACTGCTAAATAATAGGCCGTCATGAGGGTCTCTGGGTCACTGCTTGCAAAAGAGAGGGACGAGAGGTCTAGCACCACCTCTAGGTTATGAGAGCTTATGTCTTGTAAAGGGCAGTACTTAACCATCTCCACAGGAGTAGGCCTATGAAGGGGGGTGCTAAAACTAAACCCCACAGTGTAGTGATCTGACCACCCAACTGGTTCCACCCCCAAGTCAGATGTTTCAATCCCTAGGAGGAAGACTAAGTCAAGGGAGTGTCCGTGTTTGTGAGTAGCAGTGGTAATCACCTGTGTAAGGCCCAGAGATGTCATCAACTGGAGGAAGTGCTGACCAAATTGTGAGAGTTCATCGTTGACCCAGGCATTAAAGTCACCCAGAGCCATCAGTCTGGGCAACTCAAACACTATGTTGATGATGAAGTCCGCCACTTCCTGAAGAAATCGCTTCTCATCACCAGGTGGACGATAAAAGAGGGAGATACGATAACCTACACCTGCTACAATGGCACACTGGAATGAATCAGCCTCCTCCACTAGTACACTCATGAGGTTAAGTTTGGTCTTGAAACAGACCGCACCCTCCCCCCCCCATGGTCTAATCTAGGGCAGTGTATCAGCAAGTACCCAGCTGGAGTTAAAGCCTCCAGAATGGGGCCAGAATTCTCACCCAGCCAGGTCTCGGTGATACATGCCAGGCCCACCATTTTGACAAGATCTGCAATAATTGCAGTCTTGTTCTTGATGGACCTGGCATTGCACAACACCTCCCGAGTTGGATGAACTTCCCGGGCCGCCCGAACCACTTGCCCACCACAATCGGTAGTGTCCTTGGGTATGGAAATCAGACATGGAGAACCATGTTCTGAGTTCCATTTTGCCCCAGGGCATCTCCTGGATCTTACCACCCCAATACGATGACTCCCCCTCATTCACCCTCCACTGTTCATAGCCCCCACTCCCTCAATCTCCTAGGCACAATACCCAGCACTCTACAGCACTGGTAAGTTGTAAACTCAATTGGAGGAGTGAAGAAAGGGTGGAAGGCACAGAGAGCAGAGGGTGAATAGCGCACAACTGTGGGGGCAGGCATCCGATACATTCCACACAACTCCATACTAAAATTCAAATCAATCAACACACACCAAAACAAAAAACCAAAATAATAATAATAATAATAATAATAATAATAATAATAATATGCCCTACCAATCTCTCTCACAGATTGGAGGGCAGTTTAAACATAAAACCCCAATATAACAAAAAATATTACCCACAACCCCATAAAACCAACCCCAAATCAACCACCCCACAAATAACTAACTAATACAATAATTACAATAAAATCTTAAAACCAATCTTAATAAAAAAGAAAACGATCAGATCAATATGGATAATTCAGTCTCAAAGTCCAAAACAGGTATCTCATCCATATCAATCCTGCTATTGTATACCCTTGCTTTACCTACTCTTTACCGCCTTTCCCAATGATTACTGTACATACTCACCTTTTTACATTGTTATCGTGTACATTCCTGCCTTTGAATGTTGTTATTTTTGTACCTTTCTGCTATGAAATCTCCTAGGTTGTGCCTAAAAATAGGCATTTGTTGGCCTAGTGCATCCCAGCCAGTCATCAAAACTAAATAAATAAATACTGTGTGGAAGTTTGCAGAACCCAGAAACTGACACTGTCACAGCTTTGTTTGCTCTGGGCACACAATTTCGGCCATAGGGTCTGCCTTGGTGATACAAGAATTACCAGAGAAAAATGAGTGAGTTCTTTGGTATGACTGCAGGGCCAGCCATTCCTGCTCTTTCCACCTTTCTCAATCAGTTCTGGCAGCAGCTGGCCTGAATTAGACCATGCCTCATGGTCGCCTTGCAAGTGAACTCCTGGCTGCCATCTAATGTCTACAGTACTTCAGACTTAAATACTCCATTCCAGACACCGGACTCTATCTCCAAGACCGATTCCCACCGTGAATACAGACAACCACCTGTTGTTTTGGTAAGTTTTATTCTGGGGTTTTGAAACAGAGTGAAGAACTTAAGTGGTCATCTTGATCAGCAGCTAAACCACGCCCCAAGCAAGTGAGTGATATAACCCAGGGAGGTGGCATTTGAAATTAACTTGGTTCCACTGTCAGTGCCAGCCATTTCTGCAAGCATTCCATGAGTTAGGATAAGAGCATGAAATAAAGTAGCCAGGCTGGTCCATGGTCTTTTGTCAGTCAGGCAGCATGGTCAATAGGCTACTGCTACAGTGCTGGAACCAGCTCTGATCAAGCATTACTCTTGATTACAGATACCAGTAAAGAAAAATAGCTCACAAGATGGGCTTAAACTGTATGGAAATGTATGTGTTTGTAGGCGGTAAAATGGAGTGATGGGCTCAGGCGACCATCATCATCATCATCAGTGGCTAAACCATGTCCCTGGACCACTTTTATGAATCAATAAATGTGAAGAAAGAAGGATGGAAGGCTGGCTAAGCTTAGAGGGGGATTAAATAAATATTAATTAAAAAAACCAAAGAATAAAGAAAGATGATAGAATGATAGATAGACAGATACATAGATAGATACATAGATTAGATAGACAGACAGATTGAAAGACAGACAGACAAGTAAACAGACATATAGAGAGATAGATCAGGAGATCAGCAGCTCACTGCTCCAGTTGAAGCTGGCAGCACAACTTCAGCTACAGTTACAGTATTCATATCCAGCTGTTCTCACAAATGAACAATACAAAAAAAAAACTATAGTTCTTTCATATTGTTCTTTCACATGAGCCTTCACTAATTCTGCTGCATCACTGCTTCAACTGAAGCCAGTAGCATAACTTCAGCTGCAGTTTCACAATTCAAGAAAATCCTGCTCATGGACAGTTCTTTTGTGAGATCTCATGAAAGAACAATGGTTCTTTCATATGATCTCATGAAAGAACTGTAACAATTATACAAAAACTAAGTCACACCTAATAAAAAAAACAAAGTCCTACCATCTTCATTCATGAGCTGACAATCTTCTCTTGTGAGACTCAAAAAAGAAGAAGTTCAGCTCACAAGAGAAGAATCGGGATCCCTCACTAAGCCCTCCACCTAGGATTTTAGGAATGTCCAGATCTTTGTTAAAAAACAAACACCAGAATCTAGCTAAATGGGTCCCATTTAGCTAGGTTCATGTGTTTTTTTCTTCTAGGCATAATATTTATGTTTTTTCAGTTATTTTTTGTTCAAAAGTAAAAAGCAAGATGGTTGCCATACAAAAGAAGATTTTTTTTCCCGTGAATGACTTATAAATGAAAAACCCTACTGAGCATGAACTTAAATTTCAAATCCTTATAACTCAGAACAGATTGATATTTGTTCATCAAACTAAGAAAAGGCACTTTTCTAGGGTAAGTACTTTCTGCACTGAAAAGTTCAGAAAGAACATGTTTCCAAACCATCTAGGCCGTAAGTGTGAGCAAATAAAGAGGAAAAAAAATCAACTTTTTGCGCTGTCTGGATCTTGGAATCCAGACATCCGACCATCACAAAACATGCCAAATCAAGAGACCGTACCTCCCAGATCACACATGCAAAATGTGCAATTCTGTTGAACAGGGGGTGAAGTTTTTAAGATGGAAAGTTAGGGGTTTAACATTAAATGTCCTATTCTACCCTAACTATTGGAGTGCAACTGTAGCCCTACAGTATAGTTGTATACAGTACAATGGGTATACAATGGATTGACTCATAACATGCATATGTAAGGAACAGGACCATAGCTAATGAGTGACAAAACCACAAGTGGGTTATGATCATTTGCTCCCTTATATCAGGTTATAAATAATGCATTTTGAGTAAATGCATTGTGCATTTATATAACATCAAATTACAACTTTTAAATGATCATTTGAAGTGAAGAGTTAACTGTTTCTATTTGAATTCAGTGGTTGACAGTAGAGGGCTATTGTGTTTTCATCAGCATTGTGAAAGCTGCTCTCTGATTGTTTCTGAACAGGCTCCAGTGGCAGAAGGCTTGTTTGTGACAAATGCAACCTCTAAAAAAAAAAAAAAACTGTGACAACCTTGATGGAGTAAGGGAGAGGGTATCACAAGTTGCCAGGAACTGATCGGCATGGGGTGGGGTGAATGAGGGGATCCCAGTGGAAACCTATGACTACATGGCAGAAAATACATTGACTACCCCAGCTGAAAGATGGCATTGCCAATAGAATTCTGGTGCAACTGCTGTGAAATACCCTTTCAAAATAGGAAGTAAATTAGCCAGCTCATTGGCACAGCTGCACCACTGTGACTTATAATATTAGTGACCTGGGTTCAGAAATTAACCTGGATGGTGGATGGCTGATAGGAAGAACAGTCTAAGCATCCCAAAGGATGCTCCCCCTCCTTGAGTTAGTTAGTCATTCCTTTCCCACTGTGCTTGTTCCACCTAGGGACCCATAGGAGATGTAAGGTAGAACAGGGATGGCAGTAGCAAGGGAGACACAGGGCTCTGTGACATGCATGCCCATTGTGTCATTATTTTGGATGTTCATTCTAGCTTCTGAGGGAGGAAATATCATGAGGAAAAACCTCAGGTCTGACAAGACGATGTGCTTATCAGTAAGCCCAGGCTCTGTGCTGACAGTTATCCAGCACAGAAGACCCAGTCCCCCTGGATTTAGGCTCTACCGGGACTGCAACCCCAAGTCCCTACAGTTGCAGTTAAGTCACAAGGGACAGGGTGAGTGAGTCTCTGAGGAGGAAGTCAGGTGATGGGGTTGGTGCTAGCTGAAGGGCTGTGTTGGTGGAGGTTGGACTGACAGAGACAGTATAAAGTGTAATCAGAAAAAAAGGAAGCAATTGCATGCATAAATGTTATTTAGTATCACTTAGGGTGAAGCACAAAGCCTCAAACGTAGGTAAATGTGATGTCAGTAAAAAAAGCCCTCTGACTCTTCATGAATGTGTTACAGTATGCATATTTCTTAGGGTTTGAATTTTTGCTTCACACAGAGTTAGTATTGCTCTAATTTCGACAATGATTTTCAAGGTACAACAATTTCCTTACACACCAATGTTTTGAGGGGGGGATGTCTAATGTAGGATAACTCCAACACTGTATCAAGCAATTGTTCAAACACCAGGAACACCAAACCTATAGGTGTAGTCTATAGCACTTGATTGAGATTTTTTCTCTGAGTTTGCATCAATTTCCCATTCGTCTGGGTATAAGAATAACCCTAGTAGTTTGCTACAGGTTCCCAAACAACTCACTTTAAGATCAACTGTACAGGGAAATTACAAGATCAGCAGACTAGATGCACTGTGATCTTAGTGGGCTACAATATCCAGCATCATGAAAGGGCTAGGGGTTGTCCACTGATATAGACTGCTTCCTATAGCAGCATGATAAACATTGGCAAAGTTTCAGGCCACCTTTGACTTTGTTCTCAGCAGTGGGGATGGAATCATCTCCAGTGTTGATGCCAGTGAACTGGTAAGGAGGTAGTTTCAACAACCAGAAAACCTCCCTTGTGATTGGGATGACTGGACAAGCCTCAATTATCAGTACCTGGAACTTCAGAAAGGAAGAGATTGCAAAGATAGAGGACATGGTGTCCAAGAGCCTGATGCAGCTGCATGAGACTGGGAATGATGTTCACATGTGGTATGTGTTGAAGGGGGTCCTCAAAACAGCACAGGGGTCTGCATCCATGTCAGCAGCAAGAGGAAAAGGACCAAGATGTTGCTGCATTGGCTAAACAGATGATCCTAAATATCAATTATGTGACTTCTGGAAGGAGCCAGGTTGCTTCTTTGCCAATAATGAGTGTAGAGCAGCACCGATGGGCTACAAGGCTTGAATTAGGAAAGCCAAGAAGGGGTGAAAGCCAGGATAGAAGGAGGATCTGAGACAACAAAACCTTTTTATTCCAGTACATATATGGAAGAAGA
This sequence comes from Neoceratodus forsteri, assembly GCA_016271365.2. Classification (NCBI taxonomy): domain Eukaryota; kingdom Metazoa; phylum Chordata; order Ceratodontiformes; family Ceratodontidae; genus Neoceratodus; species Neoceratodus forsteri. The sequence continues at coordinate 723,827,316 of CM028130.1, read as the reverse complement.
CAGATAAAGCAGGTGATTGGGCACCTGACAAACGGGGAATGGTGGGAGGAACCTCTGAGAACTAGTTTTAGTGGCTCAGATAGTAAATGAATATTTTGGTTTGGTGATCATCAGCATGTTCAAGGGGGGCAAGGGTACTTATTGGGAAGGTGTATGGTAACAGGGGTAGCCATAACTCAGACACTGGATATCACATCTGAAACAACAGAAGATAAACCATGCACAAACTCAGGACATCAGGCAAATTATCAGTACAAAAGAGTGTTTATTTTAGCCACTAGTGATAAAAAAAAGCCTCAAACAACCCTGCCTTCAATCCCAACATCACGGCTGCACTGTTAGCTGACAACCTTCTGAAGATTAAGCCATGTAAATACCAACTGGCAGGTAGAATACACTGCACTATCATTGTGAAGCTTACAGAACAACTGTCAGGGTCATTTGTAGTAATATTTTCTGTCTATTCAGACAGATATGCTAGAGGGCTGGAAAATAATCATCAGTATGGCCCTTACCTTCATGCAGGTAGCAAGGCTGGACCTAGAAAACATCAGCCCTGTTATACTGATATGAGTGCTGGACAAGTTCCTGGAAGCCATTATTATGGACCAAATGATGAATCATTTGGTTGAGGCATGGTGTTATATTCTTCTACAGCAACCTGATCACCTTCTTTGCTGAGGTGACCAGGGAGATAGACTGGGCAAGTCTGTAGACATAGTTGCAACAAGGAAGAACAGAACCACCCTGTCATATGCCAGTTGCACTAAAAAGAAACACTGAAGGCAAAACATAGGCAAATGAAATACACATTTATTGGAAAATAGATCGGTATACCCTGGTCAAGCCCCTTCATGGAGACATCAGCAGAACAAGAAAAATAAGTCTGACCAGTTTTGTTAAGGCACCATCAAGAACATAGTCAATCTGGATTTCTACAAGGCCTTTGATGCTGTTGGGCATGTCTTAGCATTCCTCAGAAATTGGTGCTGAGGCTACTGGTAGAGCATAAAAGTCTGGATGCTAGGATCTCCAATGGCCTGCTAAAGTTCACTGATGGCTAATATTCAAACCAATCAGTTTTGCTAGAAATGTAGCTAGTCATATTTGCAAGAAGTCAGGATGACTGGGTCCCCATGGTGTAACTCCCATGAATGGATGTACATAGTACTGTTCTCTGGTGCAGTCCTTAAATGGACACAGGAATGGCCTAGGGGAACTCCCCATGTGTAAGGTTATTTCTGTATCAGTGGGACTTCCCTTATATTCCTCAACTTGATGCTGTTTTCCTTTCCCCAAATCAGGATTCTCATCCTCAACAAACCACAAATGCAAAGTGACTTGGAGCATATCATTCTTTATTAAACAATAAACTGTACAAGTTCATGTGTGAAATCCAGAGATCCCATGTCATTCTTCACTTGACTGTTTCTAATGGCAGTCATGCCTCATTAAGAGAATTAACAGTGTTCTAGACTCTCTTTCATAACTAACATTATTCCATACCCTTTTTTGGAGCTAATGCTCTTTCACTTTCTGACCCAGTTTACAGGCTTGTCTTGGCTAAACTGATATCCAAATATAGCGTCCTATTGGGACATGCATTCAACTTGTCACACCCCTACCATTACTATTGTCTGCACAGAACAGAAGTTGAACTTTGTACTTGATACATTGACTCTCCCTGCTCTTTCGATAGTTACATGAGCAATATTTGTGACTTTCTTTTTTTCCCAGTTCCGTCTTACTTTACACAGCTGTACTTTAACTAGTCTTCAACTTCTTGCTGTCCTAATGGGTGTCCTGAACTGCAGCAATTCTTGTTCATTGCTTTACTCTGTCTCTGATTAGTGGTCTGGCTCTGTTATCACGATGGCTCTAGCCACCATTCTCTGTTTTCTCACATTAATACCATTCAATTGAGGATTCAATGGTAGGTGATTGGGAGCCCGATCTCTGCTCATGTTACCACCTAAGGATACCTTCCTGCTCTAGCTCAAGGTGGCACTATTCAGCTATTAGCCACATTTAGCAATGTCTCCCTGAAGACTCTGCTATCCACATTCCTTAAGAGGCCCCCATGCCTGTGGAGCTGGACTGCCATTGTCACATCAAGGGGATCTTTCCCTTGCATGCCTCTTGCATGCTAAATGTGAATCTTCTACCTTTATCTGTCAGCATTCCTTCATGCTGGAGGCTCATTTGCTTCTTCAGAGGCTGTATTTTCTGGCCAGGCCTTCCTCTAGATGTGCATCCACTAGGGATTCCTCCTCCCCCTGAGTTTTCACACCCTCCCAGTGGTCACACTGCGTATTTTCTTTCAATGGGCACGTTGCAATATAATACCCAAGATGCTAAATAAAGAATTATATCCAGGACTCTCCTGGATCCCTGCATACTTAAAAGGCTGCTCTCCCTTGTCTGATCTTGACTGACACAGACTGGTCTAGGCTGATGATGCACTTTTGTATTCCTGAACACCTTCCACTAAGGTACTTCCTGAGATGTGTCCCCAGTTTCAGTTTTGGGTTGGATACACAAATTGAGCAATGTATTTCCCCTACTGGTGGGGGGATTTTTACACTTACATCCTACATCTGTGCAATCAACATTTACTGTTCTGCATTCAGTTTCACTTGTTATGTGTCTGTGCAACCATTCAGTATATCAACCTCAACTCAAAAACCTTTTAAAAATATAATTAGCATGTGCATGAACCCTCTTATTTAAATAAATGGTGGCTGTTTACTGTCAGTTTATCATATAAATATTCATCTAACCTACCTCTTCATATCACTTCCATTACTTGATATAGAAGAAATAGCTGACTAAATCATGTGTATTCTTCTTTGTATATGAGCATCACATACACCTGTTTGTAAGTATCTGGACCCATACCAGTATATAGAAATACTTCCATGATAATAACTATTACCCAGAAAATGTCCTCCAGAGGCTATATAAACACCCAAGAACACATATAATTTGTCCAAGAAGATCTATTGGCATTAATTACTCTTGAGATGTACACTGCAGATGTGTTTTGGAAAACACAATTAGCAGTGAAATATTGACTTGACAATTGATTTTTCCTGGGGATATATAACATGCATAAAGCATAATAATTATGGTAACTGACTAGTATTTTTTGGCCCGAACAAAATGTAGTGCCACTGTAGTTCTCTTTGAGAGCTGTTATCATAAGACATTAATTTATAGCTTTCATGTTCACACTGATGAAGCAAAAATGCTTACAGTATGCAATGAAAGGACCAAGAATTTTGTAAGCCTTCAAGAGACTCTGAAGAACTGGGTTTTACAAGTTGCAGTTTCTGCCAAGGTGGAAAAACCTGCTGATTTTAAAATCAAACCACACAGATACCATAAAGTGTGTATTTATCTGTACAAGACTGGATCTAACTTGAAGAAGCACCTTAAATTATGTTGTCAAAATCTATTAATTTTGAATATCCCTTTTTATTTCATCCTTTTTTAAAATGTATAGAAGAAGGCTGGGTGGCTTTAGAGCCATGTACACAGTCACAAGGGATTTTCTTTATGTGGTTGCCTTGACCCTGATTTGCTTTGCACAAATGGGGTCACAGCAGTTTCATCCATGATCACTAAAATAGTGCTACTCTGCAGAAAAGGGGAGGTGTTTGATATGCAAGGAGCTCACTGGGTTATTCATAGATCAATGGAATCCTCACAGTGGTGATCACAGAACTTTGCATCACCTCCTGCCTATAGAACATTGCAGGCAGGAAGTAGGAGTGTCATAACAAAAAAATAAATCATTGTCAAAGGAGCACACAAGGAATGGGGATTATCTCTGAACATTATTCAAGTCATCTATACTGGAGACTGAGGCTGGGGGGGTGTTCTAGGTGATACTTTGGAGGGGGGGAGGGGCCTGGACCATCAGAGATTGATCTCAAGAGTAGGGGATTTACTGCTGACTGTGCTGCTAGGCTTCTAGTTGGAAGCCTGTTGGTCAGTGCAGCACCACCCACCCCCAAGTCATCCCCTGCAGTCACATGTAGCTTTGCTTCTGTGGATGTGTCCACCCATGGTAAATGAATGACATATGTGAGTTAAGCTCAAAGAGCAGTATTATGGTCCAGAGCAGCTTGAGCTGACTAAATGTAAATTGTGCATATGCTGTCTCACTTTTTGGATCTGTCCCTTAGTCTGATCATGTCAGTTGCTTGCAACTGGCCATTTTAAAATTAAATCAAAACAAAAAATATTTCATATATTAAGATTGGAGATTAGGACAGGTATTATTTTACATGCCAAAAACATACAATAAAAATAAAGTTCAGTTCAAATGACTAAAATTATTCTGTTGAAAATAAAGTGGCATATTGAGCACCTATCATTTATAAACATATATCAAATCTATACATATTCAGTGCTCCGATGAACAGCAATAAAACTATTTTACCACAGTTGGTTGAATTTTACTGTTAGCTTTTAATAAATGGAAGCAAAAACAAACCTACTGTGAGGAGTAGACATGCATCTGAACTAAAATAGAACATAATAGCGGCATATAATTATCCAACATATTTGAACAAATGTTTATTTTTTTTCAAATATGATCTAGATAATAATCCTCAAATCACCAAGTGTAGGGATTTACTGTGTAATTATACAAAAACATAACTCTAGGTCAGTGGTGGCCAACCTGTTGCTCATGAGCTACATGTTGCTCTTGAAGCAGTTTGATGTGGCTCTCAAGGGGTTTGTTAATTACGTGTCAAGTACACATCACAGTGTTATAAATTTGAGAAAAGACAAAGTACAGGAGCTGAAAAGTGCCCTAGTGCTCAACAAGGTACTTTTACTAAGCCTGCAAGCAAATCTAAAGATCCGGAGCTGCTCTGAATAATTATTTTAAAATGACAATTATTTTTTTTTTAAATAACTGTAACTTAATAAAATATGATTATTGACTGTTTACTATGACCATGTTATTATTTTACCTTCTAAATATAACTAAATATGGGTATGATAAGGGCCACACATTGGGTATGGTACAGGCTGCACATTGTTGAAGCTCACATCTTACTCAGAAATTTAAATATAGCTCATGATCCTGAAAAGGTTGGACGCCCCTGCTCTAGGTTCTTTGAAGGAACATTGTATACACTCTTGGTGTGCCTATTTTCCTAATAAGGAAACAATTACATAAAAGACAGGTACAGCAAGCTAAAAAGAATGCTAAGTGTTGAATCGTTAGCAGTATGAGCATTACAGCCAGTCACAGAGCAGAAACAATGATACTGGTGACAAAGCATTTCCATGATTGTTGCTTTTCATAAAGATTTAATATATCTTTGAAAGCCGACTCTGAGCTAGGAGAATCTGAGCCACAGTGGAGTCAGCATATGATGCTATATTTCAAAATGATAGGAAAGCTAAATTTGTTAGTACAGTGTGGGTTGACCCTTGAAGTAAGGAATGTAATGATTGAAACAATGACTGCTGTGCACTGAGAAGTTCCAACAGGACAAAGCATGTGTCTGTACATTGCCATTTTCATACTGAACTGAATCATATGTACAAGTTCATTCCGCTGAAGCTTTGTCCGCCTGAGTTTCAGAAGGATTTGCATACTCATGATCCACTGCACTTGGAATAAGGCTTTAGGGTATGTTCATGGTTTGAATAGATGAAAAAAATAAGTTATTTCTTCTCTCCCAGCGTCCTTTTTCAGATCCCCTATACTACTCTACCTGCAAGCTGCCTCTCGGGTATGGTCACTCTGTGTTAAAATGTAAAAAAAAACAAGCCTTGATAAATATGATTGCAACTGACTGTACTTTTGTACTTGTGCATTTTAATTCTTGAGCAGATAGCTCTTCATCTGAGAACTTCCCTACTAACTGGCTGGCATCTCTCCTTTAAATTTACTCACTTCACCCAATTCATTTTTCTTCAACTTTCTCACTTGTATAACCCTTCTTATCATCCACTCCACCTTCCCCCAGTCCATCTGCCCTCCTTCTATTCATTTCCATTACTACGGTTCCAATGTCCACCAAGTTTCTATCACTTTTCTCCATCTTTCCAATATTTTCCCTTTCCTCCCTCTTCTCATCATGTCCCTTTGCACACTTTTTATTCTGTCATCACCTAAATGTGGCTATGATGAACCTCAAACATTCTCTACCAGCAAGAATCTTGTTATCCTTTGTGGCACATGGACCTTAGTTTCCTTCTGCCCAATCCTTTAATCTATTTTTTCACCCTGCTTCATAGCCCCAACTCTCCAATCCCACCTATTCCCTTCTCTGCCTCACTGTTCTCATACCTTTCTCAACTGTGTTTTACCTTCTGTATTTCCAAAATACCAGCAGGGACCTCCTTCAGCCACTTTACAGGTCCTTCATCTTTCCATCCAAGGTAATCCACAACCACTGGCATCACATTATTATGTTTCAACCTCCTCTGAAGTCTCAGTGGGGCTTGACACCCTCCCCACATGGTAGGGCCACATCTACACAGTCAGATGGTCAGGAACTGAATCTGGTTAGGTAGGGGGTATAGTGACATTGGAGAGTGCATGGCCTTCAAGAAACATGGGGAAAAGAGGGGCAACCTATAGACATGGTCCTCCTCCTTTTGCTTCATGCATCCAGCTATGAACCTCATCAGTCAGGATTCTAGGTATTAGTATTATAATTTGCACCACTGTATGTTCTGCCACCCTGCTTACAAGCACCCACTATTCATACTGCTATCTGAACTAATCCAGGTGGTGATAAACCAAAGAGAGCTACTGTCCTTCCTCTGCAGAGAAGACTGGAACATTCAATCCCCCTTCTGCTTGTGCCTTATGGTCCTTGATGTTTTACTGGCTTGGGAGATGATTCTGGGTCACCAACATAGTAAGCAGTTCCATAGCTACTGTGCTTTCAACTGAGCTGCTTTTCATATACGGTTTAACACTGACAACATGCACGGTTCTAACATCCCTCAACCCACTGTTTTCTTTCAGACATAGTCCCTCCTCCAGCCCTACAGGTCAATCTGGTAAAATGATTACATTCAGTCCCTTAAAAGCAGTGTCTAGTACCTCAAGAAAAATGTCATGCTTCTGGATTGACCAACATCATGAGATCAGGAATGTCTTTATAAAAGGGCTCCATCCAGTTCAGTTCAGTCCCATCCTACTTCCCAAAGGTACCAGTCATGATCATGCCCTATTTTTAACTATCAATGTCCTCCTGTATCTTCCCATCACTACTCATTCATTACTTTCTCTATGTCAAATGCAAGGAATTCCCTATGTGGGGGCTCAGAGATGACACCACTTTGAATAGAGTTTCTGATGAAGGAAATCAGGCAGTGTTAGTAGACAAGTTATGATTTAGTTACCAATTTCTCATCGACAATGCAAGTCACACAAATGAAAATTTCAGTGGTGTCATCTCTACGTCCCCAAATACATTTTGCAGTGATGCAGTTAGCCCCTTTTGGGGGAGTGGGAGCAGGCTCCCCCAATGTTTTGTTGGGCCCCAAATTATTCTTCAAGTAAGTGTTTTTTTTATATTTATTTTTATCCCTTGCAGGTCTCAGGTGGCTGTTTCAACCCTGTCCCTGTCTCCTCTACCCAGCTACTACCACTTTGATCTGCCAAGCACCATTCCCCCATGGATTGCCCCCCATGGCAGGGCCAGGAAGGAGACCATCCTCATCCCACCCAGAGATCCTGCATCCAGATTGGGGGTTCAGTGAACCAATGGCAGAGCAAGGTGGAGACAGACAAGCAGGGCTTCATGTAGCTCTAGACTGCCATTTTTCTGCCCTGCCACAGTGGCCATAAGTGTGTGCAGGGCATGCACATGCTATGTAACTACAACCCTGCTCCTGCGCTGCTCTAGACTTCAGTACTGCCACCCGTCCTCCACCAGATGGCAGCCAAGGAGCAATATGGCTTGTCTCCCACTCCGGGAGAGAGGAGGAGAGCAGACCATCAGACACTCAATCCTCTCCCTCCCCACTGACCCCCGGCAACCCGTGCTCGTTTGGTCAATGACATGGCAGTAGATAAGGCATTGAATGCCTCAGCACTCCACAGTACTGGGCCAGTTGCTCAAGTAGGTGTTTTTAAGTGTGTAGATGGAGGACCACACAGATACCTGCCACACAGGAGCTCATCGCCTCCATAGTTCACATAGCTACCATGGATAAACTTTCCCACTTGGCAAGCAATTCCCTAGCAGAATATGAGGAATGTTGGACTCCCTTTGCCAAATATGCTGTCCCTAAGACTGGAGTAGGCTGAAGCTGTACAACCAGGATTACTGCAATGGTAACAGGATTACATAGAGGGAACGGTCAAACTTGGCTAGCCAGGATTGTATGTATGGGAGGTACAATGGTGCCCCTCTTGTATATGGAATGTACCTAATATTATATAGAATAGTGGTTCTTTTTTTTTTCTTTTTGCATGTTTTTGTTTTTCTTTAGCTGGGGTGGCAGAAGCCTGGACAACACCCGAAGCATACAAGAGTCTTTTTTTTTCCTTTGGTTTGGGATGTGACTATGGAGCATGGTAGCCTTGCCTCTCCATTGCTTTAAGATATAGAATCGTATATGGTGGGGTAAGTACAGGTCAAACGTAACATTACCCTCTCTGTCTCTATGTGGAGTTGTATCTGTAACCAACAACTCATTATCAGACTCATGTCTAGAATAAGTGCTTTTATTATTGTAAAAATAATGGAAATAATAATAAAAGGTGTAATAGCAAAAACAAATAAAAGTAGGTGTTTTTAACATATTACCAGTGCCATGACCACACAGAACAGAGAGGAGATAAGCCTACATCAAGGGAGTAGAGAAAGGCATGGTTAGAGATAGCAACACAGAAGGAAGGTTGACTCATAGCTGCTGGGTACTGATATTGATTAGTGGCTTCCTTTCACTTGTTCACCAGTGTGGTGATGAGAACATTGATGCTGTATGATTTGTGCTATGCATGGGACTTAGAGGAAGTGGTACAACAGTTATATCAGACTTGGGAGAAGCAGAATGAGTGTATGTGTGGCTGTAGTGGTTGCACTGTGCTGCATCTTCATTTTCATTTTGCATTGGATTTTATGTTTCCAACACTGTGCTGTCCTGCTGTGGTGATCCCTTCAGGAATATTCTTCAGCTCCAGAGTCATTCACAGATGGTAAGGGTGAAAGGATTTCAGAACTGAGAGACATGGGAACCAAAAGTATTTTCATGGTCCATCAGTCTCAGGAGTGAAGAATGCTTGGATTAGGTTGAGGTGGGGAATTCCAGAGATTTAAGGGTGTGAGACATGGCCAGTTTGAGATAATCTCCCCGGAAAACTCCATGGGCTCGATTCTCAAAGCTCCTAGTGTGGTGCAAAGTGCTTGCACCACAAAGAATGTTGCAAAGTGACCCTTGCACCAAAAGATGCACTAGGAATGATTCTCAATGGCAGCTGGCATCAACCGCAGGGTGCCTGCCCCAAACAGGACTTTCACCACCTGTGCACCCAAAAATGGGCTGTGGCTTGGTGCTAGAGGGCTTGGGGTAGACATAGTCTACCATATCTCCTAATGCGGGATTCTCAGAACTCTCCCAGAGGGAGAAATTCTAAGTACTCTTACACCAGCCAGGGCTGGTCTAAGGTTACATAGAAAAATTTCTTATAGGAGAGTTGATCTGTTTGTGGCAGTGTGCTGTGGTCCCCCCCTCCCAGCTTCAATGTTGCTTGTAGTTATATTGAATAAAAATATCCTGGTCGTCTAGTGGCCCCCATTCCCTGATCCCTGATGTTGCCGGTGATTTAAATATACATAAATTAGCCCTTCCCTGGTGGTGTAGTGGCCCCCGTTCCCGATCCCTGATGTCACCCATGATTTAAATATACTTATAGTCCCCCTTCCCTGGTGGTCTAGTGGCCCCCTGCCCCAATCCCCAATGTCATCTGTAACATAAATAGACATAATTTCCCCCTTCCCTGGTGGTCTAGTGGACCCCCACCCAAGCAGGTAATGCCCACCACACCACTCCCTCCATCTTAAACTTTGAGCCAGCAACTGGCACAGCCCTCCTCTCACCACCACAGTCGGTTGCTGATTGACCTGCCCCTGAGTGCGTACTGTATAATACAGTAGGTGCTCACTGATTGATTTCTGTGAACCAGCTGTCAATCAATGAGCGCATACTGTAATATACAGTACGCACTCACTGACAGGTCAGTTGGCAGCCAGCCATGGTGGTGAGAGAAGGGCTGTGTTGTTTGTTGACTCCAGGTTTAGGATTGTGGGGAGTGGGGTGGTGGGCACTACCTGCTGGGGTGGGGGAGTGGGGATCCACTAGACCACAAGAAAAGGGGGAAATTATGTCTATCTATATTATGGGTGACATTGGGGATCAGGGGAGGGGAGCCACTAGACCACCAAGGAAAGAGGAATATATCTATATTTAAATTACGGGCAACATCGAGGTTTGGGCAGGGCGGCCTTTAGGCAACAAGGGAAGGGATTTTATTTATTTGATCTGGGAATCTGGATTGGGGGAGGCTTGCCTTTACTGCAGGAGCTTGCACAAGCTCCTCCCATGCACCATGTGTTTGTCACATGGGAGTGGTTGCCACAAGTGTGGGGAGGGAGGTGCCATGACCCCTCCTGTACCAAAATCTGGTGCAGGGTCCCTGGCACACTGGGATTTGGTAAAAGCTGATATTTAATGCAGCTTGAGTTGATCTAAGCCCCCTTTGAGAACTGAGCCTCTAATGTCCCAAAATTAAGATTCCATTCTGGGCCCACATCATTTCTCTACCTACTCCTTCCCTATCATTATGATTTCTACTGGTTCAACTGTGGAATCAGTTGTATTCTACTGATTATCAGCCACACATCCCCTTCAAGGTCTTTGAAAATCATACCATCTTCATCTAGGTGCCTTGACTTGCAACCTTGATTCCTTCCTTCTTTCAAACTTCCTTAAAGTAAATATATCAAAAATGGAAACATTTTTCCTTGATAAAGGCAAGTCACAACAACTGCAATTCCACCACTGGCAACTACCCAGACTTATAAAATGGGAAGAAAATTTCCTGAAATGTGATTGGCTGATACAGGTTTTCAGCCATGTCCTTATCAGGATATAACGGTATAACTGGCACTACTTGTGCTAAGGAAAGTGCAGCACAGGGTGAAATGAATACGTGCCACCATTCTCCCGTTGTACCTTCTGAGCTAGCACCCAACTGAGAGAGAAGAGGTGCACTGGGAGAGCGAGAGCAGTGCCATAGTACTTGCATAAACATAACTCAGAAACACTCAGAACCAGTGCTTTGCTTGCCTTTCAGAAATGTTTTTGGCAAACAGCTGATCCACAGCTTCCTGTTCTATTCCTCAGTTTCTGCTCTCTCCACTGCATTTCTCGGAGCTTGTGCCTCCCTCACACACACCCCACCTGGCCTCCATTAGCGGTGACCGTTATTAGCACATTATTCTCTGTCAATTTATAGTATCTCCTCTCTCCATTTTCCAACCCTCCCGATCCATGAGATGACATAACAAATAAAGTGAAAACACCCTGTAATTTAGCAGAGAGCATAACTTAACTCAAATTTGAAACGTGCGAAGTGGCAACCCCTCTGTATGGCTACTGGTACTGGACACGCTCGCTCTTAGCCTTGCCATCCAGTGGCTACAACTCAAACAAAAGACTTAAAGTAAATACAAAAAAATTGTATGTGTGTTGGGGGAGAAACAGAGATGGAAGGAGAGAGGCAGGCACCACATCAGAAATCTTTCTGTACGGCCACTAAGACATACTGTAGGTTGGCTCACAGTCATCTGAGCTTGTTGCTAGAACTGAGAAGCAAAAGCTAAAGAAAATTCAAACAAAGTAAATTAAAAAAAGAAGTGTTTGTTTGTCGGGGGACACAGTTGGAGAGACACACACACACACACACTGAATAATACATATGTACTGTAGTACAGTACTAATGGACTATATTTCTGTGCTCTGCATATAGCGTATTTAACTTTTTTTAGTGTATTTTTTAAAATGTATACCTATATATATGTACATATGTGTGTGTGTATATATTATTGGGGGGGTTATGGGATTGGGGCCAATTTTGTAAGCAGAATAAAACACTCCAAGGTGTGGTTTATGGCCTGATAAGAGCATTTCCAAGGTGCTAAAGGCACTCAGCGTAAGCACCTCATGCCTCATTATGCACCTGGGGCATGCTGTTATCAGGCGATAAACTACACCTCATCATGTCTTATTCCTTACTTAGATTTTCCTAATCATCACTGATTTAAGAATGTTACATCATCATGAAGTCTTCTCAACTCAAACCATCTTGCCAGCACTTCTGCATAGTGGTCTTAATCGTTCAATGCCTCAACCCTTGTTCCTTTAAAACGCTTTTCTAAGTCCTTGATCACTGCAACTCCCTTGTCCATGGGCTTAACACATCACAACTGTCTGAATTAGAATCTTCCCTGAGTACTGCTGTACTGTATGTCTGATAATTCATACCCATTACAGTGACTGCATCACTCCTACCCTTTATAATCTTTACTGGGTTCCTAATTAATCTGGATTCAGAACCAGCTATCCCTTTAGCACTTTGTGGCCATCAACAGCCTTGTTCCTTCTTTATCATTGATATCATTGCATCCTAATTCCCCTTCTACATGTTCCAGTTTTAAATGCAAGCTCCTTTCTCTCTCATATCTCTAAATGTCTCCACTGTCAGAATTAGATTTTTCCATTATTCTGGCCCACAGTCCAAAAGGGATCCATTTTATCTCTAGCTTACTTATTATATTCACCCAGCTATTTAGTATCTTACCTCAAAACCTTCTTGTTCTCACTGACAAAGCAACCTAGACACCAACTTTTGTTAGCTGCTTTACTAAACACTCCCTTCTTTTGTTGTCCATTGTTTTTTTCTGCCTGCTACTACCAGTCTCTGCTCCTCTTACTGCATTTCACATTTTTAGATAAACTCTGTTCTTTATGCAATAATTTGACTGGTTCATCCAGCACCATTTTGCTTTTATTATGGCATCTGATTGCATGACTAACGTAAATAGTTTTGCATGGCAGATGCTATGTAAACCTAAATTTGTTTTGTGAAGCATAATGCACCAGGAGTACAGTATATACTTTGCTGTTACTTCACATGACTATATAGATTGTGTCTCATAATAGAGCTCATAGGATTACATAGCATGTAGTTGCATATTTAAATATTTTTCTTTTTTAAGTTTTTATCACATTTTTTTCAGAGCTGGCTGGTGGGCTCCGACCCCCAATTTGGAAGGGAGTGGGCTCGTATCCATCTGAGGCCAATGTCCCCATCACTGGGAACACCACTGGGACCATCATGAAGCCTGCCAGTTCCATTTTACTCCCCTCCCTGTTGTAGCCACACATTCATAAGTGGAAGCACGTGCATGCTGTGTTCCCTGCAATGCCTTCCCTTTGTGCTGCTTTCCATCCTGCACTGCCCTCAGGCCTGCACCTGGGGGAAGCCATGCAGCAGAACTGACAAGGTCCCTCCCCAGAAGAGGAGAGCTGCCTTGCAGCTGCTCAGTCTAGCTTCCACTCTCCCCCCAGCCGACATCCGATGACCCAGGCTCATTTCTGAACCCGAGTCACTGGTGTGACGCAAGGTGTGACATCCATTGCCTTAACCCTCAGCACCACCGGGCTGACATAAATATTTTTTACAGGGATGTAATTATAATGATGGGGTGCTAAATATAAATTAGATAACTATAATTATTGTAAAAGTGTATAGCTTTACGTATGAAATTGCCTGTGCTTAGTGAAGAATTTATGAATTCTCGCATGTGAAGTGATTTATCAGTTTCTGGGTTTCTTAAATCAGCAGCCCTGAGAAAGTGAACAGAATAAAAAGGCTGAATTTTGAATTGACAGAATCTTTAGGATTCCAGCAGCTATAGTCATTAAAATGGAACTGCAGGAGCATAATATAAATGCAGGGAAAATATTTGAAATGCAGTATCAAGGAACTATAATGCATCCTAAAGTAGGCAGAACATATTCAAATCCCACAATGCCATACTACAGCAGCACATAAGTAGTGATAAATGCTTCTTCAATTAATTTCATTTTGTGTAGTGCTAGCACCTTTGAAATTATTTTCACATTTCTTGCTTCAGTGACTCTCTTACAAGCACATAAAGCAGTAGAGTTGTGATATGGTTTAGTCATGAGTGCTTGGGCAAACGCAAAGCTCTATAAGATGAATAAAATACATCAATATATTATGGGCAAAATGTTCATCATCATTACTTTATTAGCTAGGGATGAAATGGTGGGGTTACTCAAATGGAGAGAGGGAATTTAAGTTCATGCTGTAACATTCGTGATGGAATCAAAACTGACTTAGGTTTTAAGACTTGAATCAGTTGGCCTCATGAAAGTCTTACAACTGACCTAGGTATTAAGACTTTCATGGGGATAACTGATACAAATTCCTACTCTGGTATATTTACTTCTCATTTAGACATTAAGTAACATATTGCATACTGCATAGATGTCATGGTAGAGAATCTATATAATGTTTGGAGGGCGATGCAAATCTTGTCTGTATATATGAAAGTTGCCCATATTTGTTTGCTTATTTATCTGTAGTTTTTGAAGAGAGAAGACACACAGAGCTGTGAGAGGTAATATACAGATGCAGCCTGAGGGCTGGTCATTAATTAGGCATGTTCAGTTTCAACCTGATGGAATCAGAGTTGCTGGATTCTGTTCTGTTTTTTGGATTTAGGATTTTTGGATTTTATGGTCTAAAATTCTAAATCCAAAGAGTGCTTACTAGAAATCAGATTTGTTATCAGATTATAATTCCATGTAAAAATAGGAAATGGAAGTCTACTCTTCCACTGAGGCAGTCTTTGCTCCCATTGCAGTTCTCCATGGGTTCCATATGCTGTAGGTCAGAGGAAATTGACTAACTGTCTCTTCTGCTCACTTTTTGTGCCTTTTTGTGCTTCTGAGCTGTGGTTTGTGCCATTTTATGGTGTTAGCTGTGTGCCAGCAATTCCTGCCTTTGAAATCTTTCTGAAGAGCTAAGTGGGGTGGGAAAAAAACATTCTCATAGTTTTTTTTCTGTCTTAGTCTCTGCTGCTTCTAACTGTCTGGCTAGTCTTATACTGTGCAGCTGAGCCTTTATGCACAGGCTTGTTATACGTGTCTTCTCTCATAGTTGTGTATTTTGCAACAGCAGCTGCTTTTTTCAGTTCCAGTACAGAACAGGTGTTAAGTTTTATTTCTTAAAAAATCTCTCTCTTTTTCTCTTTTCCTCTTTCTCTCTTTCTCTTTCTCTTTATCTCTCTCACTCACACACACACACACACCGTCTCACTCCACATTTTACTAATTCATCTGATTTTAATAACTGTATTTATATCAAGAACTCTCAGATATCTGGTGACAGTGACATGCACAGAAAGAAGCATACTTATGCTGAAGTAATTCCTGGGGGGGTGTCTGAGGATGGCGGGATGCACCAGTTGTACCCCATCTAGCCATGAAACTGGCAGTGCTGCAGGTGCCAAACACTATAAGTATCTTGTGAAAATCCACCAAAGAAAAAAAACACAGCATGATCATCCCTGTGACTTTAAGGGGAGTCAGGTCCAGTTCTGGAGGAGGTTGCTTCACTATCTAAAGACTTTGTGGTACAGAAGCTAACAGATGGGTCACATTTGGCACGCATGCTGTGCATTGTTATGTGAATCCTGTAGCAGTGCTGCACTCTCATATTGTTACAGTGTGAGATGATCCTGAAGAGCCACCAAGAGCAGATACACCCAACAGCATGAATGTCATGGTGCTTGACAAACCTCATCAGGAAGAAGAGGAGCGGGAAAAAGAAATGGAAGAAGTTTGGTTGGACTCTCCTAAGTCATCAGAAGAGGCACCAGGTATAGAGATGCTGTTAATTTTCGCATTGCTGGTGTAGTTGGTGTGAAGTTTGGAACTTTTCACTATGTGTAGTGGGGTAAAGTTTCCTGACCTCACCGCAACTTCACATAGCCCCCCACATCCACTGTGAAAAATTATCCCCCTCTCACCATCCATAATTTATAAAATCACCCTGCCATGCTCCAGCAACTACCTTGCTGCCCCCCCCACTCCCAGCAAAGTTTTCTATAATAAAGGCATATTATTTGCATAGTTATAACTATCTTTTCTTTTACCCTATCTGTGGTACATCACAGAAAGAAACTCATGCCACCCACAAACTACCACTTGTACCTGTCCTCCTGGGGGTCAAAAATCACAGAGGAATCCCCCACCCTCCTGTTTTCTCCCTCTCTCCTTCCCAACTGCAAATTAAAAGGATAGTATGCCTAGCTGTAAAAAAGGAAAACCATCCCACATTGGAGCCAGTGGGATTCCTTCTTCACTCAATGTCCTGCTATAGAATGAATGAATGAGTAGATGGTACGTAAGCTCACACTCCCTTCATGGTTCAGGGGACATGTGCTTTCTGTCATTGCCTACAGTGGCCGGCCTAGGTGGTGAGAGGAGGACTGCAATGATCACCACGTGGGCCCCCATGGCACCTGCACTTCAGATAAATGTGGGTTGGCACAATGGGTGGCCAGTGCCTGCAGTGCAGGGGTGCCTCTAGATGCCTGGGACACAGTACATTGGTACAGGGATGGTGTCAGTGGGTGGGGGTGCCACAGGATGCCAGGAAATATGAGATGTCATACAGGGTCAGCAACTGGCAGGCAGGAGGGTACTGGGCATCAGGGAATTATTTTCACATACCAGGAATGATGATTGGATGGTGTGGGAGGAATCACTGGACACTAGGGGGTTATTTTTGTATATCAGGGCCAGTGGTCAGCAGGTGTGAGGCACTGGATACTTGGGATTTACTTTATTGTAATGGAGCCAGGGTTTAGAAGGTGGTGGTGCCACTGTCCACCAAGGAGCAGGTGTGCTTCCCCACTGCCAACATGGCTGTTGGCTGCAGTTGCTCAGCCCTAGCAACTAGAGTTGCCCTGAGTAAGTCGGGTTTCTTCTTGGATGCACTTTTGTTGTACAAAGTGACCTGTACTAACCTTTTTGTATGGTGCATATGCACTGAATACAGTGTAGTGCTGGTATTTGTGTTCCCGCCCCTCCCTTTGCCACCACATACATTATTTTTTTTCTGTGAATTAACCCTTTTAGCGAATGCCACAGCACCATTTGAATACTTCTCATGGATGAAAATCCAGGTAAAAAGGGTGCAGTCACTTTGCCCACCAGGCAAAGTTTTGAATATTGGGCTCCTGGTGTCTAAATCAGATTACATAATGGGTAAGGAGAAGTCCTGTTTCTGATTGGCTAATGCCACTTACTTTCTGGTCAGGTATCAGGCAACAGAGACCAGGAAATAATGAGTCCCAGTCTCTGATCACCTGATTACATTCGAATATTAATGGGTTGATCGAATATCCAATTTCAAATAACCACCATGTGTTTTCACTCAGTTAGCGAGAAATACAGCCTGTCATGCTGGTTTTTGAACCACCATTTTTTTTGTCTCCATTAGTGAGTGGCAGCACTTGTAGAGCCCCATGTAAAATAACTATATAGTTCTGTCCCCACCTGCTTTGGCATTGTGGGTTTGAGCATGGCAGCCATGTCCTTGATGATCATGCTATTAGCCTGCACTGTCTTTTGATCAGCTCCAGATTTCCCCTGCTCAGCCTTGGCTCCCCCACGCTCTCACAGTGGCGTCAATAAGCTGGACATTAAACAAAAAAAAAAATCTGTCTCTAGCTCCTGGTCTCACCTGCTTCTAACAAACATTCTTCTAGACCCCACAGCTACACTTACTGTACCGACAGTCCTTTCAATTTCTCTCACTCCTCCTGACTGTTTCACAACCATGAAAAAATAAATAAAAACATAGGGACTGAACATACAAGGTACTGGCACTACCAATATGGAGAAGAAGAAGAAGAAGAAGAAGAAGAAGAAGAAGAAGAAGGAGAAGAAGAAGAAGAAGAAGAAGAAGAAGAAGAAGAAGAAGAAGACAAAAGTGTTTTTTGGGGAGGGAGAAAACACCACAAACAAGGCAAAAGTGCCTGAATCACAATGGCAGCAGGTCACGATCTCTTGGCTCTTCCACTAGAACATACCAATGCCCTTTGCTGGTAATTCCAGAAGTGGAGGGACTACTTTACAGATAAATGTGTTTTATAGTTTTATATTTAATTTCTACATTTTAATTAAATATTTCTGATCATTTCATTTAAAATATAAAGATCCATTTTCTTAGCCCACTCACGCCCTCCAGTGTGGGAAGTATTAGACCATACCGAACCTTCCAGCTGCTTTAAGGTCCTCCACTTGTGGCATCAGGCTTCATAACACCTCGTTGGTCTGGTATAGCCCAATACCATCCACCATGTAGGGTATTATTGCTTACTTTTTCTTAAATTTTTGGGTTTCTTTATTTTTTCTTAGAAAATGGTCTTTTTATTTCCTGGCATCTGATTGGCTAGTATCCTTGTCAACGGCATTAACTTACAATAGATGACCAGGAAATGAAAACTGCCATCCCATGTTCCCTTTACCCACTCAGGAATGCCTGTGCCCACCCTGCTTTCTAATTGGCTTAAACCACTGCAGGGATTTTTAAATCACCGCCATTTTTTTCTCTCACTTAGTGAGAGATACGGGCCACCTAATGGTACCTACTTCAGTGAGCCCAACTGCCTGCCCTGATAAAACACAGATTGACTACAAATGAGCTAATTTCTAGTTCTATAGATATTTTTAGCACCCCTCTTGTCCCATGCCTGGTGCTGCTCTAATAACCGACAGCACAAGTTTCAGTGAGCAAGACATTAGCCTCCCCGATGGCATGGCAGTCCAAGTTACTAACACACACACACACACACACACACACACACACACACACACACATCTTCACAGTCCCCGACCCTCTGTAGTTATAAATGCGCAATAAAAATAGCAGAGAACTGCTGCTGACTCACTGCATCTCACCTCTTTCTGCATACCTCTGCCCTCCTGCTCTAATGTCAAACAGCCGTGCTCACTGCAGCTCATTACCTTCTCCATATCATAACTTCTGTGTGCCCACTAGCTCTGACAAAGATGCAACAACGTCAGTATTTCCTCCCGAGAAGCCTCAGACTACTTTTGGGTGGTTGGGGGGAGAGAGAGAAAATCATTTCTCCCAACTGCGGTCATGTTCCGCATTCGCAGTCTGGAGACTGCAGTCTCATCACGGAGTCTTGTGCACACTTGTTCCAGCCACTGCCTGCTATCTGCTACCCACCACAATTCAAATTAAGGAAACAAAACATGAACAGAGCCATTTATAAAACATGTGCTGACAGTCTTTAGGGGTAACTTGGTTGAACTCTGTGTAGCTCTGTGTGTAAGGGGGGAGGGATTGGGTTACCTTGACAACAGGTTCCAAAGCCACAACTACAGGACTGCCACTAGGACAAATGCGGAGGAACTATTTTATTACAAAAGAAATAAAAAAGCAACAGTTTCAACATTCAAACTGATTTTTTTTTGCTTGTTTGACAAATGTAATACAGTGGCCCATTTTCTAAGTTCAATAATACCCTCCAGGGTGGGTGGTATGGGCAATACCCAACCTTCCAGGGGCTATAAGGCCCTCTGCTTGTGGCATCGGAACTCATTATGGCCCTGAGCAGACCGGTATTGTCCAATACCGCCCACACTGCTGGGTATCATTGCTTGCATAATATCCAGGTAGCATGTTTTGCTACACAGCACACTCACAGTTCAGGTTATTAAAATCACTGCTGCTATGGAGACTGAACTGCTGAAGGCATAAAGTAGTCACTATCTAAACTGAATCAATAACAGATGAAACTGTGATCTTCAAGTTCAATAATGGGAGATATGTAGGATATTCATGGTGACTCTGTCACAGAATCACTCTCTCATACTTAGACTATACAGATCACTGGTGGCTTTACATAGAAACATAGACTTTGATGGCAGATAAGGACAGCTTGGCCCACCTAGTCTGCCCATTTCCCTAACTAAAGGATAAGCTGCAGATCCTAGTTAACCAACAGCCTATTTCTTCCTACCCCCCACAAAAATTGCCTTATGTCTGTCCCATGCATTCTTGAATTCTCCCACAGTTTTAGACCCCACAACCATCTCAGGAAGGCTGTTCCATGCGTCCACTACCCTCTCTGTGAAAAAATACTTCCTCACATTGCCCCTGTACCGCTTCCCCTCTATCTTCAAATTGTGTCCCCTTGTTCTTGCTCATCTCTTTTTCTGAAAAATGCTACCCTCTTGGACTTTGTTGATTCCACTGAGGTACTTAAAAGTTTCTATCATGTCCCCACTCTCCCTCCTTTCCTCAAGGGTATACATATTAAGCTCCTTTAGTCTCTCCTCATATGGCTTCTCTTGCAGACCCTGCACCATTTTAGTTGCCCTCCTCTGACTGCCTCCATCCTGTCTATGTCCTTGCAGAGATGGGGTCTCCAGAACTGGACGCAGTACTCTAGATGGGGTCTCACCAACTGTCTGTACAGAGGGATAACAACTTCCTGTTTCCTGCTGGTGATGCCTCTCCCTATACATCCCAGTATCCCCCCAGCCCTCCCTACTGCCTTCTCACATTGCTTGCTAACCTTAAGGTCATCTGATATGATTACCCCAGGTCCTTTCCATTTTTGTTATTGTTACTACCTCCCCCCATTGTGTAATCTTCCCCTGGGTTTTGTTTCCCAGGTGCATTATTTTGCACTTCTTTGCATTGAATCCAAGCTGCCATACTTCTGACCATTCCTCCAATCTTGTCAAGTCCCTTCTCGTCCTTTCCACGCCTCCTTGTGTATCAACCCTGCTGCAGATCTTTGTGTCATCTGCAAAGAGGCATACTTTTCTTTCCAGTACCTCTGCAATGTCACTTATAAAGACATTAAAAAGGACCGGACCCAGTACTGAACCCTGTGGTACCCCACTAGTTACCCCTCCTTCTTCAGAGTGAACTCCATTTACAATGACCTTCTGTGACCTATTATCCAGCCAATGTTTTACCTAGGCTATCACCCTGGGACCCACTCCCAGGCTGGTTAATTTGGCTATTAATCTTTTGTGTGAGACTGTGTCAAATGCTTTGCTAAAGTCTAGGTAGGCCATGTCCACAGCCCCTGCCTGGTCTACTACTTTGGTCATCCAGTCAAAGAAATCAATTAGATTCATCTGACATGACTTTCCCACTGTGAACCCATGCTGCCTTTGGTCCTGTGCCACACTGGTCTATAGGTACTCAACAATTCTTTCCTTTATAAGTGATTCCATCACTTTTCCTACCACAGAGGTCAAACTGACAGGTCTGTAGTTTCCTGCCTCTGTCTTGGTCCCACTTTTGTGAAGGGGAATCACATCCACCTTCCTCCAGTCCTCAGGTACCACACCATCCTCCCATGATTTGTTAAAAAGGGTAGTCAGTGGTTTCACTAGTTCTCCCCTAAATTCTTTTAGAATTCTGGGGTGAATTCCATCAGGTCACATTGCTTTGTCCACCTTCAGTTTTAGGAGTTCTTTCAGAACCCTTTCTTCTGTGAAAGGACTGGGATCGACCCCCCTATCCAGAGTGCTTCTGTTAATTGGATTAGGCACTTTCCCTCCTCCTCTTTTGTGAATACTGAGCAGAAATATTTGTTCAGTATCCCTGCTTTTCACTGTCTCTCTCTGCCAACCCATCGTCCATTCTATTCAACCTCACTATCCCTCCCTTTGTCTTTCTACACTCCCAGATGTACTGAAACTCTGTCACAGCACAGGCAGCAGATACTGAGGAGAGTGAACAACTAGGGGACATTGGTTCAGGTGACTGGTGTGAGTCATTCAGCATGCTCACCTGAAGATGCTGCACCCAGTGAGACTAGTAAAGAGGAAGAAAGCAGAGAGGAGTAGGGGATCATGAGAGTAATAATTACTGTAAGGCACAGCCACACGGAGTTGTGCTGCCATCTATGCCATGTTTACTGTTCCATGCAATTCTCCCCCTCTCAGCAATGCTAAGGCCTGAAATGCTAAGCTCTTCATCACATTCTCTAAAAGTTGTTCTCCATGATTTATTGCTTCAATGTTTGATGAACAGAATAGTGCTTGTGTATATTTATCAGACTTTGGCCTTTCTCCATTCCCAACCTTGGTAGATAAGCCAGATAGCATGTAGGGACTAGAAGGCTCAACACCAAGGGAAAGCAGAGTGCCAAAGGAGGAGGAGGATGATTTGGAGGTTGGTGGTTGCTTGGAAACATGCTAGGCTTGGGTCACTGGGAGAGGCAGGATTTTATTTGAGATGTGGGAGGAACTATTCCCCAGCATTGGACCATGGGCTTCAGCCCTCCCATTCAATGTTTGGTGAATAGAATAGTGCTTGTGTATACTTGTCAAACCTTGGCCTTTCTCTACTACCACCCTTGGTAGATAAGCCAGGTAGTGTGTAGGGAATAGAAGGCCCCAAAAGATTACCTCCTTCAACGGATGGTGAGTGTGTGACCAGTAGCATGCAGGAGAGGAAAACAAACTCTGTGAAGGGAACCTCTGAGGATACATGGCTACTGACCTGTCCATCCTCTGGGCAAACTAAAAAGGATATGATCCTAAATGCTTGTACTGATTTCTGGTTCTGGTTTAGAATGTAGGATTGACAGAGTAATGAGGTCCATCTCTGAGTCTCTGGATGATGTGTGTAGGACTGATATTTTTTGAGACTGAAGAAGCTGCTCCAGTCTGGAGGAATGTCCTGATAGGAAAATATATTCAGTCTAAGATGTTGTGAAGAAAGTTTTAAACATGATCGAGGAACCAATTTTGTGGTTGTAGGTGACTGATTCTCAAAGGTAAAAAGAGGACAAAATGGATCTGAACATGAGGAAATGATGTGTTTGTCTAGTTGAGCTACTGGACTCCAGTAATTACATGATGGATAATAGGCTATGTGAACTCCTTAATGTAAATCTGTCAGTCTTTGAAGAAGGTAACAGAGGATATAATGACGATCAGACCCTGTTTGTAAATCAGTGATTTTAAGAAAGTTGGCAGAGAAAGATAATGACATAGTTTGTACAGGGTCATAATGTCACGGAAATAACTGTGCAAACAAAAAACATCATACACACAGTAGCGTGCACTCTAACAGCATTGGGAGAAAAACCTGACTGACACAAGAAAGGTACACACCATGTGAAAGTCTTTGTTTTTGGGGGGGCTTCACCGCCACCCCACCAGACTTATTATAATCAACTCCAGGGGATCGTGGACTTCAGGGAAGCAAAGAAATTTGGAGCTGGCCAATCTTTAAAAAAAAAAAGCCACAGTATAATGGGACCTGGGGAGAACTGAACCACAGCCCCAGGTCCCTGATGCTGCTGGAGGCAGATGCTCTAGCCACTCCAGCACGGGAGCGGCTCAGCCAAGCACCACCCAACAGCATTCTTCATGTCCTTACATGTCAGTCTGTCAGTCTACAATGACAGGGGTAGTGGTTCTTACCACACGCTGTAACTACCCTTGTCACTGTAGTGCTATTCTCACTTCCTGCAGCACGGTTCTTCATGCACAGTTTTGTCCGCACTATAGTGACCCAGTGCTGACATAGTGTATTCCCTAGGATGCAGGGATCCAAACAAGTTTAGACAAAAATAGTGTAGAAACATTTGAGGTAGAGTTAAATGGATCCGAGTTCAGTAAATCCACTATGTTTCATTATGGAACTATCTATAGGGAGATGATGAGAAGTTTAAGCAGTTTTAGCTCTTTGGATACCCAGTAGAAGAAATGTAACTGCAGGACTGAAAAAATTAGAGAAGGTGAGGATGGAATTGGCGATGAGGAAAATAACTGGATACCTGATAGGTATAGCTTAATTGTTCTGTGTGATAGTTTCAAGGCTTGATAACAACATTAGAAAAGCTGGTACACATTTCACATGAGCAGGAATATTAAGGAAGGACTGCAATGAAAATAATGAAGATGCTTTTCATGCTGTAGTATACAGAGCTTAGGTGGCAGAAGCTAAGGTGGTCCACATGTGGTGTGACTGCTGGTGATTAAGTTCAAACACATTCTGAGGTCACTAAATAGAAGAAGATGTCTTAACTGAGTGCTGCAGGATGGAGATGATGAAAGGTTTGACATCAGAAATGGGATAACTCATCAACTGCATTATTTCCATAGCCTGATCTGGAACTGTTGTGGTGTAAAATTGTTATAACGAGTAACAAAGTCATTATCACATGAATGGCATGATGGAAGAGGACAAAGACCTGCCCTTGTTGATGGCATGCTCTGTAGGTTGAGTATGAAGAAAGATGAATACTGACTGAAGGGACTGGTGATGACCCCAGAGAAAGCTACTGGCATGAGTGGGTAAATCCTGAAGAGGAGATGTCAATGTAGAGTAGATTCTTGAGGTATTGTAGTGTCCAGAGGTCTGGGAACAGCGATCCATGATTGCATAAAGATAGCAGGATAGCCATACAGTGGAGATGCATTGGTGTATATTGTGAGATGTAAGATGGAAAACAGGGTCTTTGGAGAACAGTAGATTGCCATTTCAGGAAGATAAAATTGGGCCCACGTAGCTAGATTTGATTTGCCATAGCTGAGATTTGGATATGATGGTGCCATGGGGAAACCAATGATGCCAGTGCCAATATGCAGAAAATGGACTCATCTTGAGGAATTATCATCTTTGCAAAGTCGAGGCATCCCAGGAAGGAAATAAGTTCACATTTCGAGCAAGAGGATCTATTAAAAGACTTTACTAAAGCTCGGATCCTGTGGAGTTTATCGGGACATCTTTGGGTTTCCATATGGTCTGAATCCAGTAAGATGCTAAGGAACTTGAAGGTTATAACAAGACCTAGGTTTTTCTTCTTCAGTCAAAGGAATTAATAGTTCTTACTACAGTTGGACAGGAGCAGTAATACTAGCCAAGGGAGGAGAATCTGGCAGATAAATCTGGTGAAAGTAATCAAACAAATGAGTAATTCTGGACAATGACAAATGTTAAGTAAAGCCCAAAACACGCAGAGCAAACATGTCAAAGCCCTGGGCTGCTGTAGCAGCCAAACAAATAACATACTGGAACATAATAGTGGTCCTTCCAAGACAGTCCATAGAGATGTCGGAGAGAGATGGATAAACAGGCAACAGCTGAAGCGTGTTGGGAATCGATCATTAAGAGCCAGGAGCCAGGGCCAAAGTATCGAGTTATAGATATGGCTTTGGGGATACAAGCCTAGGGTTCAGAACTGTCATCTCAGGGAAGCAATGAAGTAATGCCAGTGGTGGAGGACAATCATGGAACAGACAGGTTGGTGATGAGATTCTGCTTGCCAGAAAACATCCTAGGAGTGATATCGATGAGACTGATTAGATAGGGAGGAATGGAGGGTGCTGAACCAGACCTAGGAGGAATTCATATTGAAAAGCAGTGAAGAACAGCTGATGAATGGCTGCAGGTTCCTTCATAGCCTTTCTCTTACATGCGTCCAATTTCTAAGTACAGTTCAAGACTCTTAAATGGGACAGCCAAGTGGAAAGCTAATTGTATCACTTAAGCAGCTGTCTCAAGAAGCTGACGTTAGTGTTTCTATTGTGTTTTCTCATACAATAAGTGAGAAAGACAAGAAGATTATGTTTTTGCTGTGCTTTTATTACTTTGAATAAAGTTTCAGTAAAAAAGAGTAATTCATTATTCTTTTTTTTTTTACTGTAAAATGCTTTGTTCTTTGCTTTGCCATATAGAACTGTATAGCATGTTCTTGCTTTGTCCTCACTCTCCTCCAGTTTCAGCCCTTCTAGCATTGGCATGAGCACAGTTGGAAAAGTTGGGCAAAAAAGAAGACTATGTCAGATGCCAATGTGGATGCTATAGCTGTTGCTTTGGATAGTGGAGGTGGTAGCCATCAGTTTGACAGCTGGTGTAAAGAAATTTGTCATGTGGAGCTGTTTTTTTCTCTTGTACAGCTTGTTATTTTTTAAATTGAATAAACTTTATTAAAACATTTTTTAAACATACAAAACAGGAAAAATATTACAGCCTGGCTTTCATGGTACACTAAATTTCAAAGAATGTTTCCAAGCTTGCAGTCTGTCCCCTCTACTGGCACCATTCCATGTATAACTTTGGCATGATTTTCTATACTAGAAACATTCAGTTATTTCCTTAGACTTCTTTAATTTCTAAACTGATGTCCATTTTCTAATGAAATGTTCATGGTTAGAGATCATGGAATTCCACAAAATGAGGTTTGTACTAAAGAGAAATATGGAATTTAATGATTTCTTTATGCATACCAACAAAGTCCTGTGGGTTTTCATTGGAATTCTCAGATCTCCCCTATTTAATTATGGCATTTTCAAAGATGGAATGTCCGAGATCGTTTCTGACAGCAACATTGAGCTGGCTGTGTAATTAACTACTGGTTGAACCTGATCTTTAGATGATAACTCCTACGTATCTTACTGCATTAAACACCAACTGGAATATCTTTACAATATTCTAACCTTAAAAGTGAAAAACAAAACAAAAAACAGTTTTCTCTGGGCTGCAAGACCCACTGGTGCACCACCAATGGTTACAAAAAATCCCCAAAAAGCACAATGTGCAACCCTTGCCACCCATAAGAAACAAAGTGGCACTCAGATTTTTCAGGTTTTTTTTAACTGTATGCAGAACACCTTCTGCTGTTCAAAACTTGTTTACTGTGCAAAACATTAAGACATCACACAATATTAGAAAACACAGAACTTGTGACAATGGTGACAGTGATTGGGCACTTTCAAAAAGGGCGACTCAATCATGACACCTGTCAACAGGGCTATCAAGCAGGGAGGGTGACCAGATGGGGGGGTCAGCAAATATAGAGACAGAATGGCGCTATATGTACACGCACGTGGGGGGGTGAGCATGCCGAGTGATGGGTGGAACGGGAGGAAGACTTTGTGAGGTGTTGTGTGGCAGTGGGCTGCCAAGCTGGCCCAGTGGCGTGATAAGTGGGTGGCAGGCTAGGGTTCTGAGGGTGTTGGGTTTGGGTCTGGGGGTGCATATATTTTGTTGTGCCTGGCCCAAAAATTTATTTTTCTAGGTTTTGCACTCTGCTCTGATATGCACCCCCTGAGTTGAGAATCCTTTTAGTGGGGTGCTCTAATGTAAACATAAAAACGAAGTCCCCAGTGCTCTTTTTGTGTGCTGGAGTGTACATCACCAAAACTGATTTCCAGCAGTGTACACTTGCCCTAACGGCAATCGCCTTTCCGTGATCACCGTTATCACATGGAACTGCTTCCCTTACCCTAAAGGAGCAAGTGCTGAAAGTTCCTTGTGGCCACCTACAGTGTGCGCAAAAAAGAGAAACAGGCAGGTTTCCTATTCTGGGAAGCAGGCAGAACTGACTAAAGATGATTTTTCACAAGTCCATGACCACGATGGTGAAGATGCAGTGATGTGAAAAAGTTAGCATGCACATTGGCTGATGTGCTGGCAGTGGACAAGAAGCCCATATTTTGTGACCCAACAAAAAGATGTACAGTTACTTTTAAAGTCCTTATGAAGTGAAATTATGTGTGAACACTTGCAATCTAGCTCTGTGTGTTTTTTTAATGGTAGTCAATGTTTTAATGTTTTGCACAATAAATGAGTTCTGAAGAGCTGAAGGTGTTATACATAATGTGAAATAATAATAAGAAAATCCGTAATAAATTTGAGTGTCCACTTTGTTCCTTGCAGGTTGCAAGGGTTGCACATTGTGCCTTATTGCGAGCACTCTAATGTTATCAACAAAACCATAATACCAGCTTTCTAGTATTAGCAGAGATCCTCAACACCAGCCCTCTACAGTACATCATAATCCCTTAGGCAAGCACATACCAAAAGAAACATTTATGAAAGAAATCCCAAAGTAAAGAAAACTGTATTTAGTTTATTTATGTATTTATTTATTTTGTTATGTATTGATATATATTTAAATGTGTTAACCAGGTAGGGACACTGAACAAAATGGTCCTTTTTCAGGTCAAAACCTGAAGTACAATACAAAAATACAAATAAACTAGGCAATGCAAATCAGACAATACAATACAATATAACAGGTAAATAAAACAATTACAAGCATCCTGATCCAGCAAAAAATTGTTTAAAATTGGATTTAAAACTTTGCAAAAACTGTAACGACTGAAGTGCTACAGGTAAGACATTCCAATATGAAGGTGCTGCTATTGAAAAGGTATGTGATCCCAGTTTAGTTTTATAAGTGATAATATTTAATATAGTACCCTTAGTTGACCTTAAATTGGGGGAAACAGATCTGACAGAGACAAAGTCAGACAAAGGAAAAGAGATCCACAGATAAACTGACTTAAAAATCATACACCCAAAAGAGTACTCAATTCTTGAACAGGGTGATAACCATCTGGTTTGTGAATAAAGATCGCAATGGTGGGTTCAAACATGGGCAGACAAAACAAATAACATTGTAAGTAATAAAAAGAATACTGCATTCCTTACAATCCAATTTAAAATAGAGATTGGACACATAATCAAAGTGTGGCAGGAGGGAACCAGTAGCAATAGCTTTTCAAGTATGAAGAGAGAAAAAATGTTTAAACTTGTAAAGAATACCCCATTTCTGATTAATAGTACAACTAATTTTTTACCTGAGCATGAAAAGTAAGGCCAGGATCTAATAACACCCCAAGATATTTAAATAGGTGCACTTGTTCAATCGCAGCACCAGAATTATGATGTATCAGTAAGCAGGGATTTTCATTCAACATATGAGAGGAACCAAATAACATAGACTTTGTTTTTTTAGAATTCAACACTAAAGAATGATAAAAAAAAATATATAGAAACTAGGTATATCCTGATCAAGATTAAATGTTAACTCAGCTACTGATTTGGCATGTGAAAACATTATCAGGCCATCTGCATAAAGGAGGGAATCACCAAATTTACAAATTTGAGGAAGTTGAATAACAAAAAAGAGAAAACAGCAATGAGCCCAGAATGGACCCTTGAGGTACCCTGCATCCCATAGGAAGAATATCTGTCCTAGCCAAACCTACATTGACAAACTGGGAATTATCGGTCAAATGAATTTTAACCAAAGAGTCAATATTCCCAGACAAACCTACCAACTTAAGTTTAGAATAGAGCAAGTCATGCTCTATCAGGTCAAATGCCTTGGTCAGGTCCACAAAAACAGCTCCTGTCTTAAAACCATTATCAAAACCCTCGAGAACTGAATCTGTGAACCTGACCAAGGAAGTACCCATTCCATAGTTCTTGCAGAATCCATGTTGTTGAGGACAAAGAGCATAAAAACATAGAAACATAGAATTTGACGGCAGATAAGGACTGCCTGGCCCACCCAGTCTGCCCATTTTCCTACCTAATGGATAAGCTGCAGATCCTAGTTAACCAGCAGCCTACTTCTTTCTACCCCCAACCCCTAGAATTGCCTTATGACTGTCCCATGCATGCTTGAATTCAACCATTGTTTTTGACTGCACAACCTCCTCAGGAAGGCCATTCCATGCATCCACAACCCTCTCTGTGAAAAAGTACTTCCTTACATTACCTCTGAGCCGCCCCCCTCTATCTTCAAATTGCGCCCCCTTGTTCTTGCACACCTCTTTTTTTGAAAGATGCTACCCTCTTGAACTTTGCTGATTCCCTTGAGGTACTTGAACATTTCTATCATGTCCCCCCTCTCCCTCCTTTCCTCGAGGCTATAGATATTAAGCTCCTTTAGTCTCTCTTTATATGTCTTCGTGCAGACCTGCATCATTTTAGTTGCCCTCCTCTGACAGCTTCCATCCTGTCTATGTCCTTGCGGAGATTGGGTCTCCAGAACTGCACACAGTACTCCAGATGGGGTCTCACCAGCTGTCTGTACAGAGGGATAACAACTTTCTGTTTTCTACTGGTGATGCCTCTCCCTATGCATCCCAGTATCCCCCAACCCTCCTTGCTGCCCTCTCACATTGCTTGCCCACCTTTAAGTCATCTGATATGACTACCCCAGGTCCCTTTCCATTTTTGTTGTTGTTAGTATCTCACCCCCCATTATGTACTCTTCCCCTGGGTTTTTGTTTCAGAGGTGCATTACCTTGCACTTCTTAGCATTGAAGAAAAAATTACTCACCTTAGTAATGTTGTTTCTTTTAATGGAGTCTTGCTATATTATGACAGTAGCAGTTTGATCCAGCTCTAGAACTGCTCCGGAGGTGAAATGGTTAAAACCATTCCAAAATAGAATTTTGGCCATGAGCTCTAAGAGGCAGCTCTATCTGTGTTGTTTCAAACCTGAACTGTCAGATCTTTACGAGCCAAAACTCACTAAGGTCTGTGTGGAAGCTATAACCTACACTAGCCAAATGGCTACCTAAATAATAACAACCATTGCTGGTCCCAACACCCAAGACTCAAGTCAGGGGACCAAAAATACTAACACAATTCCAATAATATGAGAATAAAACATAAGTATAACAAAACACACACACACACCCAAAGCCCCAAAAGGGGACAAAAATGCTAACAGGGCATAAAAGGTGCCCACACCAAGTTGCCCGCACCCCACCCAAGTAGAGGTTCTGAGAGGGGCAGGTTGGGGGGGAGGTCATAATATAGCAAGACTCCATTAGAAGAAACAACATTACTAAGGTGAGTAATTTTTTCTTCAAACAACATGAAGTCTTGCTATATTATGACAGTAGCAGAATACACAGCAGTACCTCCATGGAGGAGGGGCAGAACCTACTTAGGAATAGGCTCTGAAGAACAGCTTGTGCTAAACCTAGCATCTCTCCTGGCCTGGACATCCAGGGAGTAATGCTTGGTAAAAGTGTGTACCGCTTTTCCAAGTAGCAGCCTGGCAAATCTCTAATATAGGGATGTCTCTGGCAGCAGCTAGAGATGCAGCTGTACCCTGGTAGAATGAGCCCCTCAAACCGGGGACTCTGCCCAGTTTCTGATAACAAATTGGATACAAGAGACAATCCACCTGGCAATTGATCTCTTAGTGGCAGGTTTGCCTTCCCAACTTCACCATAGGTAAGGAAAAGTTGGAGGATTCAACCTGTGACCTTTGGTACGCCTATATAGGAACCAAGAGCTCTTAACATCCAGGTTGTGCAACCTCCTCTCACCAGAAGAGGAGTGATCAGTGAAAATACTGGAAGGGAGATAGATTGATTAAGATGGAAATCTGAAACCACCTTAGGCAAAACTTCCTGTTAGTCCTAAGGACTACCTTATCCCTGTGGAAAGAAAAAAAGTCAGCTTCCACTGACAAGGCTTGCAACTCACTTATGCCTGGCAGAAGTGATAGCCACTAGAAAAACAGTCTTCCAAGTTAGGTACTTAAGCTCTGCAGAAGACAGAGGTTCAAAAGGGGGTTGCATTAACTGGGCAATGCAAACATTCAGGTCCCAAGCAGGGGCCGGTTCCCGAAAGGGTGGATTAGTATGGAGTAATCCCTTAAAAAACTTGGAAAACACAGGATGAGAGGAAAGAGGGGATGACTTTCCTTCTGACACAAAAGCAGATACAGCTGCCAAATGAACTCTCAGGGTAGCTGGTCTGAGACCCAAGGAATTAAGATGTACCATGTAATCTAACACAATGGGCAAATCAGCAGATTCTGGGGAAATATTTTTTCCCAGCACACCAAATGGAAAACCTTTTCCATTTAGAACTATAAGTAGCCCTAGTGGAAGGCTTTCTAGAAGCCTTTAGGATCTCAAGAACACCCTGAGAGAGGTAAATCAGCAACTCTAACTCCTCAAGAGCCAGGCCTTGAGGTTGAGGGATTTGAGGTCCGGATACCAAACCCTTCCCTGGGCACAAGTCAACAGGTTGTGATTCCTGGGAAGCAAAGGGAAGATGGATTGTCAGTGACAGAAGGAGTGGGTACCAGGGCTGCATGGCCCAATCCGGGCAATCAGAATCACCCTGCAAGGCTGAGATCTGATTTTGACTAATACTTTGAATAGAGAGGAAGGGAGGAAAGCATAGAGAAACTTTCCTCCCAATCCAGAAGAAGGGCATCCAGGGAACTGAGCCCAGCACTGGAGGCCTGCAACAGAACAGAGGAAGTTTGTGATTGTCTGGGGCTGCAAAATATCTATCTGAGGGTGCCCCATCTGGCAAAGACTATCCCAGCACTTGAAGATCCAGGGACCATTCGTGATGGCCCTGGGAAATCCTGCTGAGAGCATCCGCTAGGACATTGTCCTTCCCTGGAAGATGAACTGCTATGAGGGAAGTGTTCAGGAATAGGCCAGAGACCACAACTTCATTGCCTCAGTGCACAAGGCCGAAGACCAGTGCCCTCTGTTTGTTGATGTACCACATTGTTGTGGTGTTGTCTGTTCTGACTTGTATCACCTTGTCGTGGACAGATGCAGAAAATGCTTGAAGAGCTAAAAAGACAGCTCTGAGTTCCAGCAAATTGATGTGGAGCAGAGATTCCTGGAGGGACCACACTCCCTGAGTGGAAAGGTCGCCCATGTGGGCTCCCCAACCCAGAAGGGAAGCATCTGTAGTGAGGGTCAAGTCGTGAGTAGGGGGAATGAAGGGGACCCCCAATCTTAAATTGCTCTGATCCTGCCACCACTGGAGGGCTAGGATCAAGGTTTGAGTCACTGGGACCAACTTGGAAAGGGGGTCTCTTCTCTGAGACCAATATTTTCTCAAGTGAAACTGAATGTCTCTCATCTGAAATCTTGCTCCCTGCACAACAGCTGTGGATGTAGCCATGTGCCCCAGGAGCTGCAGAAAGTGTCTTGCTGGTCGAGAGACCTGCAGAGTGAAGGAGGAGGCCAGAGCCACTAAATTCCTTACCCTTTCTAGGGAAGAAAGGCTCTGGCTAGCTTTGTGTCCAATTCTGCCCCTATAAAGGTGAGTACCTGGACTGGTTCCAGAACCGACTTGTGGTAGATTTAGCAGAAAGCCCAGGAGGTGAGAAGCTGCTGGGTGACCTGCAGGTGAGATTTTACCTGTTCTGGGGACTGGCCTACAATGAGCCAGTCATCTAGATAGGGGAAAACAGCAATCCTTTGCCTCCTTAAGTGAGCCACTGCCACTGCTAGACACTTTGTGAATACCCTTGGGGCAGAGGTAAGTCTGAAGGGCATTGCTCTGTACTGGTAATGACCTGAGGGTAGTTCGAATCTGAGGTACTTTCAATGGGAGCTTCTGATTAGGACGTGGAAATAGGCATCCTTGAGGTCCAGGGAGGCTAGCCAGTCCCCTGGCCTTAGGGAGGGTAAAATCATTGCCAGAGTTACCATTTTGAACTTTGGTTTCAAAAGATGCTTGTTCAGATATCTGAGATCTAATATGGGCCGCCATTCTCCTGTCTTTTTGGGGTAAGGAAGTATCTGAATACAGACCCTGCCTGGTGCAGGGAGGAACTGTTCTACTGCTCTGAGAGCTAACAGGATGAGACCTCTGCTTCCAGAGCAAGGGTCTCTGAAGCACTTGCAGGTAGAAAAAGTCTGCTTCTCAACTTGGGAAACTTTTTGAAGCTGAGAACCAGACCCTGGCTTACTACTTCCAGAACCCACTTGTCTGAGGTTAAAGAAACCCAATTCTGACTGAAGTAAGCCAGCCTGCCCCCTACCGGTACAGGAGAATCAGCCCTGGGCACCCCATCAGGGTGCCTGCTTAGCAGGAGCTTTAGGCTGGGTGGGAGCAGGTCTGCCCACCCCTCGCCTGCCTCTGCCTCTGAAGAAGCCCCTCTGAGTATAGGCAGAGGAGGCCTGAGTCTGATAAAAAGGCCTGTGAAAAGGCCTACCCCTACCCCTGGGGGTATGCCTTTGAGGAGTGGCTTGCTGCTCCTTAGCCTGGGCACTCTTGTAAGTAGTCCTATATTCATCCATCTTTTTCATGTAGTTCTCTGTCTGCTCCCCAAACAGAGAATTTCCCACCACAGGAAAATCCATAGCCTTAGTCTGGGTATCCTGTGACAGACTAGTACACCTGCGCCCAGGCCAACCTACGAAAAGTTACAGATGTGGCCATGGACCCTAAAGGAAACATCATTAACATCCACAGCAGCATGAAACTGAACCTTAGAAGCCTCAATGCCATCAGCAGCCACCTGTTCTAGTTCACTAGCCAGCTGGCCATGGGCTTGTTGGCTAATTGCATAACAGTATCCCATCTAGATTTCTGATACCTAGCTACATAAGCCATATAATTTGCTTGCCTGAGTCCCAGAGAGGCTGCCATATACTGTTTTTTTTGCCATGGCATCAATCTTCCTGGAATCCTTGTCAGGAGGATGTGAAGCCAGGGAATATTAGTTTTATCACAGGCTGCAGCCTGAACTACCTAACATGACTGTATTGCTGAGAAAGGAATTCTGTATCAGGACCTGACAATGTGTACCTTCTGTCCATCTTTTATCTACAGGAGGCACAGAATTAGGAGCTTTTAAAATTTTTATTGTTTGCTTCCTAAAAGACTTGTGTAAAGGAATAGACAATCTCCTAGACTCTGGAATATCCATCATTTCTACAAAATCAGGCTCCTCTTGCTCATCCACAGCTTCCTCTAAGGGAAGCTGAAGGGTTTCAGCAACTTTTTTGTAAAAAATAAAATGAGATGGGGACTCAGACAGCATAGGGGGAGATTCTAAAGGTCTGTCTGGGGAGATGTCCGGTTCAATGGGCACACCCAGATCTTCCCAGCCACATTCATACTGTTCATAATCATCCTCCCCCTCCTCTGGTTCATAAAATTCCTCAATATCATATTCCTGAACCACTGGGACTGGACGAACCGACCTTTTGCCAGATAGTGGCGGTTCGGACGGACCCTGAGACAGTGACTGGACAATTTGTATGGCTTTTGCTACCTCTGCAGCAGTTGGAGAAGGGGTTTTGGACTCCAGACCTGCTGATTTTCTTGTTTTCTTTACTGGAAGTGGTTCCTCAGGACCAGCTTTTCTTTTGCCTGAGGAAGTCTCGCCCTGGTCAGAGGGCACTCCCTTCGGTTCGGTTGGCACGAACCGGGCTGTCATCTGGGTCAGCGGACTTTTGGCCTCTCGTTCCTAGGCCTGCCCAATCTTTTTTCCAGGGTGGCTGCAGGGAAATTCTTGCATATCTGGCAGTCTGACTGGAGGTGGTCAAACCCAGACAATAAACACATGTGTGTGTGGGTCAGCCAGCAAAGACTTCCCCCACAAACATCCCAGTGTTGAGAACCAGTGGGCAGTTTTCTTTGGGTTTCTCAGACATAATGTCAGCCTAACCATAAAACTTGCCCTTTAACTGCAGTGCCAGGCAAGAACACCTTATCGGTTCCTAACCGTGTCACGGGTATTGGAAAAAACTTAATAAATCCGCTTTTTTTAGAACCGATAAGAACCGGGAACCGCACTCTAAAATGTTAAATTTTTAGTTTTAAATGAGTTTTAAACCCAGCTGATCGGTTCAAAACCGAACCGATAACTTACAAGTTCCACACAGACAAAACCTTTAATTTACTTACCTGCCACAGATAGAGCTTGAACCGAACGGTTTTAGGTTAAAATAAAACTATTCTCGGTTGAATCCAACTGAGAAAACACTTTTTAAACCGAGAAATGAACCGAGCAGTAGGAGAAATCTCCGGAGCGACTGTTCACTGAGGCGGAGTAAAGAATCTGACAGTTCAGGTTTGAAACAACACAGATAGAGCTGCTTCTTAGAGCTCGTGGCCAAAATTCTATTTTGGAATGGTTTTAACCATTTCACCTCCTGAGCAGTTCTAGAGCTGGATCAAACTGCTACTGTCATAATATAGCAAGACTTCATGTTGTTTGAATCTAAGCTGCCATACTTCTGACCATTCCTCTAACCTTGCCAAGTCCCTTCTCATCCTTTCCACCCCACCTTGTGCATCAACTCTGTTGCTGATCTTTGTGTCATCTGCAGAGAGACATACTTTTCCTTCCAGTCCCTCTGCAATGTCACTTATAAAGACATTGAAGAGGACCGGTCCTAATACTGAACCCTGCGGCACCCCACTAGTAACCCCCCTTTCTTCAGAGTGGACTCCATTTACTATTACCCTCTGTGTCCTGTTCTCCAGCTAATTCATTACCAAGGCTATCATCTTGGGACCCACTCCCAGGCTGGCTAACTTGTATATTAATCTTTTGTGTGGGACTGTGTCAAATGCCTTGCTAAAGTCTAGGTAGGCCATGTCCACAGCCCCTCCCTGATCTACTACTTTGGTCACCCAGTCAAAGAAATCAATTAGATTCATCTGGCATGACCTTCCTGCTGTGAATCCATGCTGCCTTGGGTCCTGTGCCCCTCTGGCCTCTAGGTACTCGACAATTCTTTGCTTCAGAAGTGATTCCATCATTTTCCCTATCATTGAGGTTAAACTAACAGGTCTGTAGTTTTCTGCTTCTGCCCTGCTCCCACTTTTGTGAAGGGGAATCACATCTGCCGTCTTCCAGTCCTCAGGTACCACCCCATCCTCCCATGATTTGTTAAAGAGGTTAGTCAGTGGTGTCACTAGTTCTACCCTTAGTTCTTTTAGAATCCTGGAATGGATCCCATCAGACCCCATTGTTTTGTCCATCTTCAGTTTTAAGAGTTCTTTCAGAAAACTTTCTTCTGTAAATGGGCTGGAATCAACTTCTGTATCCAGAGTGTTTCTATTATTTATTGTAGGTACCTCTCCCTCTTCATTTGTAAATACTGAGCAAAAATATTTGTTCAGTATCTCTGCCTTTTCACCATCACCCTCTGCCCACTCACTCCCCTTTATTATGCCTCACTATCCCTCCCTTGGTCTTCCTTCACTCCCTGATGTACCTAAAAAAGGTTTTATCCCCCTTCTTAACTGAGTTGGATATCTTTTCCTCGGTTTGGGCCTTTGCTGTTCTGACTGCCTTCCCAGCTTCCTTTTGCTTTAACTGATACAATTCTCTGTCCTGCTCCTTCTGTGATTCCTTGTACTTCCTGAAAGCTTTCTTTTCTCTTGAACATTCACTGCCACCTCCTTTGAGAACCATAGTGGTTTTCACATCATTTTGTTTTGTTTATTTGCTTCACACAAAGGCTTGTTACCTCTCTGATGGCAGTTTTTATTATTCCCCATTGTTCTTCCACCCCTCCTTCCTGCCCATTTGCTAGTGCATTCCTTAGGCACTCACCCATTTTGGCAAAGTCAGCCCTCCTGAAGTCCAGTACTTTTGCCTTTGTATGGCTTGAGTCTATTGCTGTGTTTATTGTGACCCATACTGTTCGATGGTCTCTAGTTCCCAGATGGCTACCCACTTCTACATCTGTGATCCTCTCTCCATCTCCATTTGAGAGAACCATGTCTAAGATTGCTCCCTCTCGAGTGGGTTCCAATACTAGTTGTCTAAGGCATGCCCCCTGTAGGGCATCTAGAATAACCCCACTTTTAGAAGTGACTGCTGCAACTGCACTCCAGTTAACATCTGGCATATTCAGATCACAGAACATTATAAGAATCCAGATAACTTTTCAGTTGATTAGCCACAATCTTCTCTAACATGTCACTTCGAATTGTACCAGTAATGGCAAAAAAGTGGATGTTCAATGGTCTGATTCAGAATATTACATTCATCTTCATTAGCTAGAGGGCAAACCATCATAACTCACAAAGGATGAAGTCACATGTGAGTTACAGAATGAAGGGCCTGCCCAATCACAAATAATGATACATGTTATATGCTGAGTCAGGACATTGCATGTATTGTTTAGAGACCACAGTTCTACATGTAAGCCTAGAAAACTAGCTCTTTTTTGCATCTCATAACTTTTAATTTGCTTAACTTCTGTTTAGGGTTGGATAAAATTTACCTTCTGCCAAAAAAATTCTGGTAATTTTCTGATTTTGCTTCTGTGAAATTGTATGACAGTTCCACAAAAATGTTGAGAAATGCTGTAAAAATTGTAGTTTTAGTTATTTCCATCTAATTTTTTTCATGTGAAATTATTTTTATTCAGCATGTTAAATTCATATAATGAACATTAAAAAATGCTTATGTTTCATAATACATTAGCAAATAAACATAGAATAAATAAACACAGAAACATAGAAGCTGTCAGCAGAAAAGGACCTTCTGGCCCACTTAGTCTGCCCTAAGGTTCCTACCTACTGTGCTACCATAGACCCTAATTGATTTTCAGCCTTCACCCCCATCCTATTATTAAGGTCCCCTTGTGTTTACCTACCTCTTCATGTCTGAAACTTGTTACCATTTTTTCTTCACAATATTTAGTTACATGGGTAGTCATCTGGGAACAAGTGACCAAAAAACAGTGTGGTTCACAATAAACTCAGCTACAGAGTCAAGCCATACAAAAGTGAGGGTACTGGACTTCAGGAGGGCTGACTTTGGCAAGATGGGTGAGTGCCTTAGAAAAGCACTAGCAAACAGGTAAGAAGGAGGGGTGAAGCAACAATGGGGAAACATCAAAACTGCCATCACAGAGGCAACAAACCTTTTTGTGAAGCAAATAAACAAATCAAAATGAAAGAAAAAGCCACTATGGTTCTCAAAAGAGGTGGCGGGGAAGGTTAGGGAGAAAAAGATAGCATTTATGAAGTATAAGGAAACATAGAAGGAGCAGGACAGAGAACTGTACCAGTTAAGGCAGAAAGAAGCAGGGAGGGAAGTCAGAATAGCAAAGATCCAAACTGAGGAAAAAATATCCAACTCAGTAAAGAAGGGGGCTAAAACCTTTTATAGGTACATCAGGGAGCATAGAAAGACAAAGGGAGGGCTAGTGAGGCTGAATAGAATGGACAGTGGATGGGCAGAGAGGGACAGTGAAAAAGCAGGGATACTGAATGAATACTTCTGCTAAGTATTCACAAAAGAGGAGGAGGGGAGGTACCTAATCCAATTAACAAAAGCACTCTGGATAGGGTGATCGATCCCAGTCCTTTCACAGAAGAAAGGGTTCTGAAAGAACTTCTAAAACTGAAGCAATGGGGCCTGATGGGATTCACCCCAAAATTCTAAAAGAATTAAGGGGAGAACTAGTGACACCACTGACTACCATTTTTAACAAATCATGGGAGGATGGTGTAGTACCTGAGGACTGGAGGAAGACAGATGTGATTCCCCTTCATGAAAGTGGGAGCAAGACACAGGTAGGAAATTGCAGACCTGTCAGTTTGACCTCTGTGGTAGGGAAAGTGATGGAATCACTTCTGAAGGAAAGAATTGTTTAGTACCTAGAGGCCAGTGGGGCACAGGACTCAAGGCAACATGGGTTCACAGCAGGAAGGTCATGCCAGATGAATCTAATTGATTTCTTTGACTGGGTGATCAAAGTAGTAGATCAGGCAGTGGCTGTGGACATGGCCTACCTAGACTTTAGCAAGGCATTTGATACAGTCCCACACAAAAGATTAATAAACAAATTAACCAGCGTGGGAGTGGGTCCCAGGGTGGTTACCTGGGTAAAACATTGGCTGGATAACAGGACACAGTAGGTAATTGTAAACGGAGTCCACTCTGAAGAAAGGGGGGTTACTAGTAGGGTACCGCAGGGTTCAGTACTGGGTCCGGTCCTTTTTAATGTCTTTATAAGTGACATTGCAGAGGGACTGGAAGGAAAAGTATGCCTCTTTGCAGATGACAAAAGATCTGCAACAGGGCTGATACACAAGGAGGTGTGAAAGGATGAGAAGGGACTTGGCAAGGTTGGAGGAATGGTCAGAAGTATGGCAGCTTGGATTCAATGCAAAGAAGTGCAAATAAAGCACCTGGGAAACAAAAACCCAGGGGAAGAGTACACAATGGGGTAGTAACAGTAACAAAAATGGAAAGGGACCTGGGGGTAATCATATCAGATGACCTTAAGGTTGGCAAGCAATGTAAGAAGGCAGTAGGGAGGGCTGAGGAGATACTGGGATATATAGGAAGAGGCATCACCAGCAGAAAACAGGAAGTTGTTATCCCTCTTTATAGACAGTTGGTGAAACACCATCTGGAGTACTGCATCCTGTTCTGGAGACCCCATCTTCGCAAAGACATAGACAGGACAGAGGCAGTCCAGAGGAGGGCAACTAAAATGGTGCCGGGTCTGCAAGAGAAGCCATATGAGGAGAGATTAAAGGAGCTTAATATGTATATCCTTGAGGAAAGAAGGGAGAGTGGGGACGTGATAGAAACTTTTAAGCAGCTCAGTGAAATCAACAAAGTCCAAGAGGGAAGGATCTTTCAGAAAAAGAGATGTGCAAGAACAAGGGGACACAATTAGAAGACAGAGGGGGGGATGGCTCAGGGG
Organism: Neoceratodus forsteri; assembly: GCA_016271365.2. Classification (NCBI taxonomy): domain Eukaryota; kingdom Metazoa; phylum Chordata; order Ceratodontiformes; family Ceratodontidae; genus Neoceratodus; species Neoceratodus forsteri. Next base: position 723,786,939 of record CM028130.1, on the reverse strand, counting down.
CAATGTGAGGAAGTATTTTTTCATAGAGAGGGTGGTGGATGCATGGAACAGCCTTCCTGAGGAGGTTGTGGGGTATAAAACTGTGGGGGAATTCAAGAATGCATGGGACAGACATAAGGCAATTCTTGTGGGGGGTAGAAAGAAATAGGATGTTGGTTAATTAATATTTGCAGCTTATCCTGTAGGTAGGGAAATGGGCAGACTAGATGGGCCAAGCGGTCTTTACCTGCTGTCAAAGTCTATGTTTCTATGAACACATGCAAACCAATAATAACATTTGTTTCAGGTCAGTCTACTTCAGAGACTGGCCTATATACCTGGTATCAGCTCCCACTTACCAAGGCTGTGCTAAGGAGGATGTTTGATAAGGAAGAGCCTCACCAGTATTAGCACTTTCCCATGAGTCCAACCTTGCCTTGCCAGAAGCAAATAACTCCAGGTGACTGGAGTCTGCCCTCAGCTTCTTCTTGACTAGTTGGCAGTCCCCCAAGTGCTCTTGACAGATATAACCAAAACCCCTCATGTACGTCCCTCTGTTCCAGTGGTTCATCCCCCTAGACCTAGGCAGTATGACAACCGAGCAGGTGTGAACCTACTTTTCAGCACCAACCACTCCAACTTTTAGTTGTGCACAAGCTTTTCTCCCCACTGGTGCTGCAGGCAGTCTCTTTACCTTTCAGTCCAGGAACTGATTAACTCATAGCTGCTGAGTGAGTTTTTTATAGCTAAGAGAATCACATGACTTGTCACTCAAATTCAAATTTTACATTACTAGCATTCAGTGTACCAAAATAAAAGACACATGGCCAATTAAACCTCTTCATAACACAGAAAACACTGTGACATATTCTCTAACTACATAATTCCTGTACACTTACCAAATGAGTTGTCATCATTGTTCCCTTAATTACTAATAACTCCTTTAACTGCCAAGACCTTTTTGATACTACAGTAGGTCATATAAAGCCTTCAGTTCTAGGTGGGGCCTCATCTATAGGGAAACAACAACCTGGCTGGGAGTTTCCATCCCAAATCTCCACTCACAGATCACAGACATCCAGGATACACTAACTGGAACTTGTTACACTGAAAAACTGCCTTTTAGATGAGTTTTGCTTTAACAGCTGAAAAGTAACAGTTAAGAGGAAGACAACTGTGTTTGCTCTAACTTTAGTTGTTTCTAAATTGTGATAAAAACTTCATGGATATTTCTAGATTGATTATTTTTTTTCTTTTAGAACAGGACACCAGCCCCACATGTTTAACTGGTGATATTTAATATCAGCCATTTTGGGAACACTATAAAATCTCACTGGCTTTTAGTACTTGAGGGAGGGGCACTATTCCCTTTATCTGAAGCATGTCCTAAGCCCTGGTCTCTCTCTTTCTTTCTGTCTTTGTTTTGTGGGCCACTGTTAATCCATGAGATTCAATACAATACATGTGTTCCTATAAGTGTTTTTGGAACTATTAACCAGGTGGTAAAAGGAGCCTAAAGGGCAAGAAATCAGGAACTTTAAAAAAAAAAAATAACCAGGGCTTCACATCCATAACTGGGGTGGGGAAGAAAAGAGTTTCAGACATTGGTTAATGCTTAGTGTTTGCTTGAATGTGTTAGCACTGCAATAGGTAGGTTTAGTGAGGTAAAGGTATAAATGTTAACAAGTGTAATTGCAGTGCCTGGAGTGGGAAGGGGGTGCCATGGCATCTGGCATGTGACTGGGTCTTGTTGAGGGCTGTGGGCATAGCAGGTATGCTAGAGGAACTCCAAGACAGGCAGTGTACACAGACACGCAGACAGGCAGATAAGCAAATTGACAAAAACAGCAAATTATGTGCTTTTTACGTTGTTGCTACAGCAATAGACACTAGAACAAATGAAACAAAATGGCAGCTCATTTGACTACAGTATGTAAATTGTTTTATAAACTTAGGACCACAGACCAGAACTAAGCCCCCGGACACTGAAGTTCACAGGCTCTTTATCAGGCGGGGGCAGTTGACCAGGCCAGTAGGAGCTGTCAAGGCACAGAAAGTTGGGATGGGGGATTGGAAAAAAGGCAGTGAGACTAATGGCAATATTTTCATTGTAGGGATCTGTTGTTGTATAGATTATTTATTCAGAATATTCCAGATGAAATGCAATAATTATTTTCCAGTTTCAGTGGGATCCACCGTTGGGTTCTCCTTTTACCCAGTTTTACAGTGTATTTACCCAGGGTAGTCCAATTGTGAGGCAACATCTCATTATCAATGGGAGAGTGTGGTCCTACTTTTACCCATTTCAGTATCTAGGTGGACTAGAGCACGGGGAGATTCAATGACTTGCTCAGGGTCACACAGTAAGTATTCTGATGTAGCAGGATTTGAACCTATGTTGTCAGCGTCCTGAAAATTTGAAACAACACAAGAGGCCCCTGAATGGCCACTGATCACAACACAGCTGCAAAGTATACCATGTCCAGCAAGACTTCGGCCTTCTGACTGCAACATTTAATTACATACAGTATGCAGTTATAGAATTAACGTCCATTCAACATAAGTGTGTCTGAAATAAGTACAGAACCTTTTCATACTTAATGAACAGAAAAAGAAACAACAAATAAGTAGTTGATGATACTGAATAGTTATTGTCTTAACAACTGGAATCAGAGGTGGGATGTAGTTTGACTTGATAACCCTCACAGAAAGAATGGCAGGACACTTAAATTGGACAGGGCCTAGAAAGGTGCCTATATATAGTGGAAAGAACAAATGCAGTGGTATGCCATATCCAGCAGCCTCCACGGTTTAAATCTAAGGTGATCAACAGGGGAAGATGTTGGAGGCACACAGGGTAAAGCCCTGCCACTGCCTGAGGCAGAGATAAATGAGGTGATATCTGAGGCAGAACACCTCAACACAGTAGTCACTGTCAAGACATTTTTAAGGCTTTAATGAGAGTGAGACTGCCATACCATCAGATGCTGCTGGCTCAATCCTACCACTGCAGAGATCAAAAAGGCCAAAACAAAAAATTCTGAATGCTTGGAGTGTAAAATTTCACTGGGACCTAATTGATAAAGTAATGTGTGTGTGTTTGTGTGTGTGCATGCGTGTGTGTGTTGTGTAGTTTCTTCTATTGTTTGTTCTGTTTTGTGTAACAACTTTTTTTCTGAATGTTAAGCTAGATGAGGAGGATGCCATATTTTTGTGGGAGAGGCGGTATAACAGATTTTGGGTTTTGTACACTTGATTTGTACTCAGGTTTCATTACCTGTAAAATGTTTACATATTTGCTCTAGGAGCGTGTTTATCAATTGAAAGATGTTCTGACAAAGGTGAAATGGGTTGCAGATATTAACTATGTACCTGGAGCTGATAACTTTTCCAATCATGACCAAACAACAAGGTCATTAATTAAGCTCTCATTTGAGATACAGTAGTAGCCAAAGACATGGTCAGATATTTCTGGATATTTCGCAAAATGTATTGTAATACTGCCTTGAGATCCTGGAGGGGATATCTGTGAAAACTTCTGTTTACAATGGACCTAGACAGTAATATGAGTGGTACAGCAAGACAGACAGAAAAAGGCTTGCCATATGAGCAGGGAAGAAAAGCTGTATACTATTGTCTGGGAGAAGATACTTTATACTGGAAGCATTAAACTTTGTACCTGTGTTAATGTTCACCTACTGGAACTTCAGTACATATTTGCTCTAAATAAAGAATAATAATATTTTATTAACCTTACTATAGAGTGCAATTTTTCTGCATGCCTGATTCCTGTCTTTGTAAGGTCAAACAGGTCTATTATGTTTGTGACCAGTAAAAGCAAGGCAGAAACAACAAAGCATAACAGAAGTGGGTAGGAGAAGACCAAGCTATAGGTTTCTCCATACAGCTCACACAGAAATTGATAGCTGAGCAAATATATCAGGGGCCTTACACTGGAATTGCAGCAGCATTGACAAATCACATACTCTCAAGAAAAAACAGGAAAACATTGGTGTGACAGGAACATGCAAAAAGGGTCACATGTTGGTATTCAAATCAAGAGAGACACACACTACACCACTGGCACAAATGTGGGTGTGGCTGTTTTCTCCATCGTTCACAGGTTGAAAAGACTGACATGCTTACAGACTGCACTGTGCTAACAATGTGTTTCCTTGTTATGCAAGGAAGCAAGGAAACACAAACGTACAGAAGAGACAAGAGAGCCCCCCCAGATGATCAGTCCAGGAGAGACGGCTAGAAATTCAAATACAGATAAAACAGAAGTGGCACAGTGGCACAGTTAAGAAAAGATGTGCTTGAGTATGTTAATTATATTAAAACATTTAGAAAATAAGGGAAGGTATTCAGGAAAAGATGTGTCTCTGCTGAAGACAAAATCTCTGTGGCAGGGTGGACAGTGAGGAAAGGGTTAGAGAACCTTAGAGGGACACAAGGAGAAAGTCAAAGGTCTGGAAGTTGAGATTCAATGCCAGGAAGTGCAATGTGATGCACTTACAGAATGGAGACCCTATCCATGGAGTACTGGATGGGTGGGGTTAAGCTGACCATTTTAGCAGAGGAGTGGGATCTGTGAGTCCTCATCAGTAACTAACTCTAACAATCTAGCCAATGCAATAAGACCTATGGCAAGGCATCTAGGATGCTGGGGTATACAGGGAGAAGTTTTAATTGTAGAAGTAGGAGTGAGATAAAGCCCCTATGCAGATCACTGGTGGGGATCTACCTGGAGTACTGAGCTCAAGTTTGGAGTCCTAGCCTGAGAAAGGACATTGATAGACTGGAGTCAGTGCAATGGTGGGTCACAAAAATAATTCAGGGCCAGTAAAGCAGATGCTATGAGGAATGTCTGAAAGCCCTGAATGTGTACACACTGGAGGCCAGATAAGAGAGGAAGGACATGACAGGGACTAAAAATTTTCTAAGGGGTATGACTAGGGCAAATTGCAAGGACCTTTTTGTTAGCAGTAGAGATTCAGTCATGAGGGGCACAATTGGAACCTGGTGGGAGGTAAATTCACGAAGTATGTGAGGAAGTTCTTTTTCACTGATATGGTGGTGGAGCCTTGGAAAGTATTGCCAGAACAGGTTGTGGTGGGGAGAGTCCTAAATGGGTTCAGGCATGGGTGGAACAAGGCAAAGAGACTCATAGTCTCACTTGGGTAGATGAGTAGAGGAGGTAGCAGAAGAGGGGCAAGGAATGCATAACCCACCATAGTAGTTGGTTTGGGGTAATCAAATCAAATCATTCTTTATTTATATAAGGTGCCTTTCTTAAACCAAGGTGCCTGTACAATATAACATAAAACAATAAATAATTAAAACAACATTAAAAATATTCAAAAATCATTATAAGCTTCACAAAAAAGATAGGTTTTCAGAGCTCCTTTAAAACTTTGGACAGTAGGGCAGTTTCGCACCTGACAAGGTAGAGAATTCCACAGGGTTGGGGCCATGAAACTAGAAGATCTGGCCCCTGAAGTTTTTAAGCGAACCCTGGTAATCTCTAGCAATTCCTCATCAGTGGATCGGAGAGAGTGGGGGGGACAGTAGGGACAAAGGAGATCTTTCAGGTAAGCAGGTCCCTGATCATGTAGGGCCTTATAGGTCAACAAACCGACCTTGAAGGTGATTCACCAGCAAACTGGCAGCCAGTGCAGTCTGCGGAGCACAGGCGTTATATGACTGGACCTAGAAGAACCAGTCAACAGCCTGACTGCCACATTCTGCACTAGCTGCAGGCGGCGAATCTCAACCCCCAGTAGCCCAAGGTAAAGGGCATTGCAGTAGTCAAGGCGGGAGGTAACGAAAGTGTGGACCAAAGTAGGAAGATCATCTGGAGGAACCAGGTGCTTCACCCGGGCGATGTTCCTCAGATGGTAAAAAGAGGTTTTGACAACTGCTGACACCTGAGATTAAAATGTCAGACACTCATCAAACACAATGCCCAGGTTCCGCACTCGGTTTGAGGTAGTCAGCTGGACACCCCCAAGCCATAAACCTGAGGGCGATCCAGCCAAGAAACCCGCTTCTCAACGACCCTGGTCCACAACCAACACCTCAGTTTTCTCCGGGTTCAACCACAGCAAACTCACATTCATCCAGTCTTAGATTTCGGCAAGACAGTTGTTAAAGACTGAAAAGGCTGTATCCTGGCCGGGCACAAAGGACATGTACAGCTGAGTATCATCTGCATAGCAGTGAAAACCCAGACCGTACCACCTAATAATCGCTCCTAATGGCAGCATGTACACTGCAAACAACATGGGCGCTAAAATGGAACCCTGTGGTACCCCGCAGGATAGGGAGACTGATGCCAAGGAGAAAATCCTGGACACCACCCTCTGAGTCCCACCCTCGAGGTAAGATCGAAACCAGCTGAAGACTGTACCAGACAGTCCACAGATAGATTGCAAATGTTCCAATAGCACACCATGGTCCACAGTGTCAAATTCTGCAGAGAGATCAAGAAGGACCAAGATGGAACAGGTCCTTCGATCTCTCGCTATTAGGAGGTCATTTAGTACCCGAACCAGAGCTGTCTCGGTACTATGCCTTTTCCTAAATCCAGACTGGAGAGAATCATAGACATTGTGGCTGGTCAAATGTTCATCCAACTGGAATCGACCACCTTCTCCAATAACTGCCACAAAGGGTAAGTTAGAGATAGGCCTGTAGTTTGCCAGACAGTCCGGGTCAGGGAGGACTTCTTAAGAAGGGCTGAACCACAGCTCTCAGAGGATTTGGAAAAATCCTCTCCAAGGACCTCCAGACTATCTCAGCAAGGACGGGGCCAATTTTATCCACACAACCCACTAAGAGACATGTGGGGCCCGGGTCCAAACCACAGTTGGTCAGACGCAGTGATTGGATGATCATCACAACATCATTGATTGTGGGGAGGCTGAAGTCAGACCACACAAACTGGGTGTCCGACATCTCCTGCCGACCATCACAACTCCCACTGGAGAGGGTCAAGCGGATATCAGATCTGATTTTGGCAACCTTATCTGAAAAGAATAGAGCAAACTCCTCACACCATTCTTGAGAATAAGCTCTTCTGGGCTGAAGACAGATTGGATTGCACAATCTGTCCACAGTCCAGAAGAGCTGAGATGGTCTATTCTGTGCAGCAGCAATCTCTCTGGACAGGAATTCTGCCTTTCTACGAGAGATTGCGGATTGATAGACCACGTAGTGGTCCATCAAACTAAGTTTGTCACAATCCAGACCCGACCTCTGCCAGCACCTCTCCAACCTTTGTCCAACTCTCCTCAACTCCCTCAGGGTCTCATCAAAAGGTAAGGTAGTAATAAATATGGGCAGACTTAATGGGCCATCAATCTCCTTCTGCCATAAGATTATATGTTTCTATTTTCTTCAGACCTAGGTCTCTAAACTGAAATAAAGGTTCATATACTTTTTAACCAGTGGTATTGAGAAAGCCTTTATTTCTACCTTTTACATCTCCATGCTCTGTTTTAAAAGCACAAACAGAGGCAGGGGCCACCCTGCCACAGGTCTGAATATGGAAGTTAAACTTTACACCCTGTTCTCCTAGAACGTTTTGTAGGAGCACAGCTGAAGGGCTCATCTGCCTGCAATTACGTGGAATGGGAGACTTCTTCCTGTAATATCCTCTATGTGGTCAGGGATAATTATTGCAAGATTAGCTTGTGTGTACAATTGTTTACCCATTAAACATTAGGTCCTTTCTATCTAAATTGAAACAGTCAGTGAGATCGTCACCTACACAGGGTCTGTTCATTAACACTGCTGTTTTTAAAGTGTAGACTGTTGACTGAAACTGATTTAAATAAGCAGAATTCTTCATTATTTACAAACTTACAGGTTCTTCTAGACATTTTTCTGAAAATCCATGCACCATCATAGTGGATCACACACGATAGATAATAACATGAAATACTGCAGAGTCCAAACAGTCCCAAAATATGAAGGATCCTACCCCGCCTCTTGATGGCACCTGATGCATTTCACACACAAGGCACTTTTTCAAAGGCTGACATCACTAAGACCACGTATCCCTTACATTTGTCCCATTTAAAGTGACAGTGCCCATTTCTCCACACAATGAGTTCAGTTCTCAATATAATCATTGGGTAAGAATAAAGTGCAAACACACACAAAAAATATTAAAAAATAACTGTCCTAACAGGGATTTAGGTCAGGCTCAATTAAAACACACCAAAAATGTTCCCATCAACAAGATTAATGGCATTCAGAAATAGGGACAGCTATGTTCTATTCTGTTATTTTAACCTAAATAAAATATTTCAGTAGAAAGTGGTTAATCAGTTTCCTCCCACAAGAGAGGAATGATGGGGCAAGTTGGATCAAATTTAAGAGTTGGAGAAGCTGACACTCATTCTAAGATTGTAGAAGTATGGTTTTGGCAATAAAGGTATACAATTGAAGAGGCAGTCATGGCCCAAAGAGTATTTAATTTTGTTCTTAATGAAACATCTTATAATAAACATAAAGAACAACAGGACATGCCACACTAGAGGAAACACTTGAACCAGTGATTAAAAATGAGAACATATGATCCAGATGGGGCAACTGAATTTTTATTCAGAAATGAGCATATGGAAAGTAGAAGTGTGAGTTCCAACTGCAACATAAATGCCAATAGTGTATCTAACTGGGCATGTCAATAAAGAACATTACTGAACAAACCCCACAAAGTTTGATGCTGCAGATTGTGTTTCTCTCAAGCAATCAAAAGCTATGTTCTCTGGTTGCAAATGCAAACAACTTTTTTCTGTAATGTCTTTAAAAGATATTTCTAGAGTCTCCCTTGAGTTCCACTTTTCAACATTTATAGACCTCTGTGCACAGAATGTTCGTGGTGCCAATTTCCAGAATAAATATTAAATGCAAATTTTGCACAGAAGGACAGAGATACTGGATGTATTCTCATCTTGGTAATTTAAGAAGTAAAAAATAGAAGTAAAAAAAATGTTGATAGGGCAACTGTAGCAATCAGCATACACCTTTTATAGAGGCACATATATTATGCATTAGTATATTAAGACAATACACATATATCGTTTGGAAATTTACCCCACTGTTAAGGCATAATTTCTCCTGTTGTCTTCAACATCATTGTACATTGTTCTCTAGAGGTGTCAAATAGTAGTTTGTCTTTTTAGTGCAGGGAACTCACCAAATCAATTATGATGATGTGCACTGTATTTAAACATTGCAGCAGATTGTGATTAGACTAGGGATGTATGGTAGTTACAGTATGATAACTAAATGTTGGCAAATTTTTATCTTTTACGTACAGGTAGATGGATTAAAACTCAAGGAGGTGAGTTGCTCTAGGGAACAGTGAATCCAGTGGCTGTTATGAAATTCAACTCTGGATCTGCTTTTGACAAATGTAAGGTAGGACAGAAATTTAGGGGTGATATACACATAATTAATTTAATGGTGCTAAGTGGTCATGAGAACCACTTAGTTCCATAGTTCCTGACTGCACCATATTGAGGCACACACAAAAGGGTCAAAAGTCTTTTCCTGTGCCATCAGAACACAGGAAAAGAGACAGATCAGAATGCACATGAAACACCATGCTATGCAGATATGCTTTCTGTCCCACAGACATCTGCCTGCATGCCACAGCATCACCAATTCCTGCAGAACTGTATGACACAGTTCTTCAGGGCAGACAGAGGTGTGTAGTTCCTTAAGATGTCAATGTGAGACTGAGGTTGACTTGTGACCATAAGAAAACAAGCCGTGTGCTGGGTAACAGGGCTGAGGAGGGAGTTCTGCTGGACACAAGAGATGAAATAACCACACTGGAGGTTTCAGGGGGCTACTAAACCATCAGGAGTGGCTGGTGAGGGATGTGAAAAATAACAAATGATGTGGCCCATTGACATGCCTTATGAATGGGAGGGGACCTTTGATGCAATATTGACTCTTTGCCACAGTATCTGACCATGCTTGGTTGCCATGACTGATACTCTGCCATGTCTAGATCTTCATGGCTGACATATGCCATCATGCTAGCAGGTGAAAACCTTATTTGCACCTACAGTACAAGCATTGGTGCTTACAGTAACTGACAGGGGGAGATGCCTCTGCTGGCAGCTTAGTCTGGTCTTTGTGTAACACTGTTTATTGGTGAAAAAAGTAAGTGCCTCTTTTCACTCTACAATTGCAACATCAGCTGCGACCATGTATCAGGCCCTGAAGTTTAACTGATATCCTTGTCAACCTTTTTCAACTGAAATGGGAGACCACAGCACATCAAACAATAGCTATAACCATTTTTATAATATTAGATGCTACAGCTTCCTGGATGGCAGATGATGAAAATATTACACTGTTGGGCTAACTTTTCAAGACTGGCAGCACAATTGGGCCACATAAAACATGGTCTAACTTCATGTCAGTAGTGCCACTCACATGTGCTCAGAGATAATGAATATGTAATTGTTCTGCTGTAAAGTGTCGCAAATGTGTCAAAATGCCTGAAGATTACACATAAACATTTTGGGCCATTTACAGTGATGCAGCTACAACAGAACAGCTGAAAGTCCTTCATCCAAAACTCTGAATCTCAAGCCCTTTGCCTTTTGTACTCTAGCAGATTCTGAGCTCTTCTTCCTTTGTTCACAGTTTTGTGCACACATTACCAGACAACTTTGACTGCAAATCATAATTCTTAATCAATTCAGTGTTTGCCATTACTTATCAGACATTATTAAACAAACAAATTTACTGCATCTGCAAAACTAATTGTTTTAGGAAATACTAAAGCTTAAATTATCCAATATCAAAACAGAATAATTAACAGTGTTACTGATAGCATAGAGAATACTGGATGGGCAACTATGCACAACCAGTGTGTTCTGCCACAGAGGGGTTCTGATTCCCTCTGACCTCGAGAGCGAAGCTCGAGAGGTCCATGGGAATCAGAACCCCGAGGTGACAGAACACACAGGTTGTGCATAAAGTTGCTCATCCTGTATTTTTTATAGTGTATAGTAGTACTATGTGAAATGTGTGCTTTGTGGGTTTTTTTCTCTCTTTGTCATAATGAAACTGACTTGAAAAGTCTCTAGAGGTTCTAGAATACTGTCACCACATAATTAAATAGAGGAAAGCAACAATGTGCCAGCATTCCAAGTGGTTCTGCTGTAGTAGTGACATCACTACTACAGCAGAACAACATAATGACACCACTACTGCAGCAGAACAAGCATATTCCAGGCATGGAATTTCATGCATAACAGCATTCCACTATACACTACATAGAGGATAATGGATGGGCATCAGTTAACAACAACACTGTATTCACTTCAAGAGGTTACCATAACAACAAAGTAAACCTCAAGAGTGAAGCTCGAGAGGTTTGCAGTTGTCAGGTAACCTCGAGAAGTTAATACAACGTTGTTGTTTAACTGATGCCCATCCATTGTCTTGTATAGTGTATGGGCATCAACTAAACAACACTGAATGTTTCTTGAGCACCGCTGTAAATAATTCACACACTTAATGACCATTGTGGCACTGCTTATGTCCCCCCCCCACAACAGGAAGAATTCTCGCTCAATCCACGTTACCCCTCTAACAGACAAGTTTTTGTTTTTTTTAAATATGGGAACACGCGCCTTTTAGCAGTACTGATGTCTTTTGGCAGAGATCTCACCGCAGTGACCATTTCCGCATTGTGATTGGAATAGAGCTCACCGCCGTGGCCGTTTCCACAGGTGCTGAGCATTTCCTAACGCCAAGATGTGCGAAGAGCCATGTGCTGTTGTACCATCGATGGACATATCGACGATGGTACAACAGCTAAACTACATCACATCGATGGTACAACAACCCTCGTAAATGTTAGATTTTTACTGATTATAGCGTTCTAACATGTACTATAAAATGATTCATGCTAAACAATTGGAAAGAGAACCCCCCCACCAAAAAAAAAACATATCATGGTGGATACATGCAACAGTGAATATTATTATTTAAGAAAAATATACTACTATTATAGAAGGAGAGACCACGTGTACAAAAAAATGTGTCAACATGGAAATTGTTTTTAAGCAATCTGCTATATCTGCTGTTATGTAAATTCAATTTCAGGAATGTGAATAAAATATAATCTTCTACTATACTGATCTGAGTTTTTAGTTGTTATACTCTACCAGGAATACAGCATGAAGAGGAAAGAACCATGCATTTGAACCCATACTTGAATACATCAAATACTATCAGATCGCCACAGAAACAATAAGATCATTACTGTCCCCAAGGGTGGAAATTGTTGCAAAGGATGTCATGGATTTCTAAGAAAAGTCTTAGTAAAATGGAAAATACAGAAAGGAGAGGAAGTCATTATAAAAACTAGTGAAATAGTTAAGCTCAATATAGATATGGGGTAGTGCAGATATATATGTATTCTTGACAAACCATATAAAAGTGCTGTATTTCTTAATCTTCAAGTAATTTTTGAGAAATGTGCAATAGTTTTTGAGGTATTTTAAAAGTGACTGCCATTCAGTTTTGGCTGTTTCTAAATGCCATGATAAGAGGGAAATGTGGGCGTCCATTTGAAATGTCATGTGGACTATTTATCTCATGGAGATCAATGGATTACTGGCATAATTGTGCTGATAAGGAATGTAGGTAAAAGGCGCAAACAATTTGTCATCTCGTTTAAATTCTAGCTGTAATGAGCAGGATCTCGCTAAAGAGGTTTTCCATATGCCCCTGTATGTATACTGTAATACTGAATTTACAAAGTTAGAGAAAAATAATGCACTATGAATATATAAGATATTAAGTTTATTGTTTGGTGCAGATAGTATTTTACAATGTTTTGTATATGCAGTATGCCACTGTAACTTTTTATTGTGTATGCTATATTGTAGTGTCTTTTAAAAGTCGATCAATAAACTTTACTACTACTACTACTGCTACGGAACATAGAGAATACTATGTACAACCAGTGTGTTCTGCCACAGAGGTGTTCTGATTCCCACTGACCTCGAGAGTGAAGCTCAAGAGGTCTGTGGGAAACAGAACCCTGAGGTGACAGAACACACTGGTTATGCATAACGTTGCTTAATCTGTATTTTTATAGTGTATAGTATTATGTGAAATGTGTGTATTATGTTTTCTTTTCTCTGTCACAATGAAACTGACTTGTGCAGTTTCCAGAGGTTCTGGAATGCTGTTCTACCACATAAGGGTACAATCACATTCCATGACTGCTGAACTGTGGTACAACAGCAATTTAAAAAAGATGGATTTCTATATAGAGCAATGCTCTACAACACTCTTTGTTAATTGTACTGCATAATGTTTTCTCTGTAGGTAATGTTTAGCTCCAGTTGTTTCTGAGTACATTTAGCAAAAATTCATTTAGAGCATTTAGAGCATGTTATTAAAAAAGATAATTAACCAGTTAGTTTAAAGTACATTCAATGTATTATTAAAATTTATTTCCACAGATTTTTGAAATTCTTGTTTCCTAAATTAAGGCCTATTTTCATAACATTCAATTTAAAAATCAACATTTAATTCCATTGTGCACTAGTTTATTATTATAAACATACTGATGTTTTAATGTCAGTATACTATTACATTCAAATGATTCTTGCATTAATCTTATTTTCTGGCAGTATAGTTAATATGACGAATTACCCTACAAACAGTTAAAAATAACCCCTTAATCATTTACATATTTGGCAGATATGTTTATTTTAACATGAACTGTATTACTGCTTTTCTAGTCAATGTTTTTCACTATTTTCTTTGGGGGTATGACATTAAAAAACACTTAGAATTTTGATAGCTGTTATTGGGATTTTGACAGCAGATAGTTGTCATCATGTTAAATATTATTTGATGCTTGTCCTTCAGAAAAGTACAAAGAAAGTACATGAAAGTAAGGGGTCAGTAAATAAATGCTGTATACAATCCTCAATATTGTCACTGTTTTTTTTTCACAATCCTTTGGATATGCGTCTTCCAACCAGCCGCCCCTATCTGGTTTGCTTCCATGGTGATCTCCCTGCGTCAGTACCAGACAACTGTGGTTGATAACATAGCTCCAAAGCCAGGGGCAGGAGAGTACCATGACCTTCTGCTTTGACTGGTATGATTTTTCCATTTTGTCATGATCTCAGATCAGTAAGGCCACCTTCCCATCATTGTTTTCCTGTGATATTTGCACTGACATTGAGGTGGATACTATGACATCAAACAGTTCCCATCACCTGTCTGAGAAGGGGATGTTAGAGCAGCAGGATGAGGCGGCACCAATCCCCTGCAGTGTAAGAACATGATAGTAGCATTGTTACACAGACCTCTAGCCTGGGACTTAGAGTTGTAATCATATAATAAAACCTGGGTCTCCTTCTTGGAAGTCTAACACACTACCCCAAGCAGTAACCAGGTAAACCCACTGAGACAATGCAGTCCCTTTTTCAGGGGCAACCCGGGTTAAGGATACAGCACTTAAACACATTAGATAATATAAATACAGTATATAGCAAAGATAGAAAATGAAACAGCTTATTTACAAGTGGTATACAGCTGAGAACAGGTACAACATATATACAATATATATACAATCGAATCCTAGGAATATGTTACAAAGGTACATCAGCTAAATAAAGCAGGTGAAGGCCCTAGGGTGAAGTAGATATTCAGAAAGATTTCTCCAAAGAAGGTCAAAAAAGAATTTCAACATCTCAGGATATCTCCATGATTTGTGCCATACAACGCACTGGCAAGATTTCTACCTCACAACCTCAGTAGAGACAGCTCTTCAGATCCTAAGGGATATTATCACAAGTGCCCTCAATATACATGCACCACTCACCAGTGTCAGAACCAAAGCAAAATCTTGTCGTCGGTTCACTGCTGACCTTAAATCAGCTTTGATAGCCAGAGACAAACTCTGGAAAAAGGCAAGAAAAACAAAGGATCCTAGAGACTGGCTTCAATTCAGAAAAGCAAGAAATTCATGCACAAAACAAATAAGATATGCCAAAGCTGACTTCTATAGAGCTGAATTGGATGCCTCCTATAATAACCCATCCAGGTTCTGGGGTACCATAAAGGGAATCCTAGGTCAAAATTCTACCCCTGCCTTACCCTCCAAACTGCTCCTAAGTGACATAGAAATCACTGACAAGCAAGAAATCTTAAATGCCTTCAATGACCATTTCACTACAGCTGGCCTAGCCTTTGACTCTTCACCTGCAAATCTCTTGAGATCATCATTAAACCTTCAATCTACTGTGGGCCAAAAGGCTGCCTCCACATTCTCCTTCGAACCAATATCCTTAAAAGAGTAGATGACCTCCTATCCAATTTAGACACAACTAAGAGTGCAGGTGCAGACTCCCTGGATCCCTACTTTCTTAAAGTAGCACTGCACGCCTTAGCTGCCCCCCTCACTCACCTCTTCAATCTTTCCCTAGCCACTGGTTCCATCCCCTCTATATGGAAGACAGCTCAAGTAGTTCCACTACTTAAATCAGGTGATCCCATGGACCTTAACAACTACAGGCCCATTTCCATCTTACCGGTACTGTCCAAGATGCTTGAAAAATTAGTAAACTCTCAGTTAAGGGCCTACCTTGACACCAACAATCTCCTAAATCCAGCACAATCTGGGTTTAGATCAATGCACAGCACCATCTCTGCCCTAGCCAAAGTCACTAATGATTGGCAGACTGCCTTGGATAAAAAGAATAGTACCTGTGATGTGTTCCTGGATTTGAGTAAAGCATTTGATACAGTGGATCATGATTCATTAATCTCCTCTTGCTCTGTGAGGCCTTGATTCACTCTCTCTCAATTGGTTCAGGTGCTATCTCTCTGGAAGGTTACAACTGGTAAAGAATGAAAGTTACCTATCTACCTCTAAACCACTACTAAGAGGTGTACGCAAGGGCTCTATCTTGGGCCCCATCCTCTTTGCCATTTATATCAATAACATTGACTCCAACCTCTCTCAATCTAACATTCACCTTTTTGCAGATGATACTGTACTATTTGTCAGTAATCCCTCACCATCAAAAGCCTGTGAACTGTTACATTTAGAATTCTCCATCCTACAACACAACCTGTTGGAAAAAAAAACTACTTCTAAATGCCAAAAAAACAAAAGCTATGTTTTTTGCCACCAAGAATTGCTCTTCCACTACCCCATCATTCACCACCCCACAATTATCCACCTTATTTGGAGAAAATCTGGAATTTGTGGATAAATTCAAATATCTTGGAGTGTGGATTGACAATAAGCTTGACTACTCTGTCCACGTTGAAGAGCTCCTATAAAAGTTGAGGCAAAGACTTGGCCTATTTTACAGAATAAAACACTACCTTACCAGAGACTCCAAACAAAGATTAATCCAGGCATCATTCCTATCCCTCATTGATTATGCTGATTTCCTCTACGGCCACTGCTCCCTCTCCCTCTTAAATAAACTGGACACCCTGTATCATAGAGCCATTAGATTTATTACAGACCTTTCCTCCAGCACCCATCATTGCTCTCTTTACAAAGCAGTCAATTGGACATCCCTACAGCACAAAAGAAAAAAGAATGCTGCAGTCTGGATCTATAAAGCTTTATCAGACAAACTCCCCTCCTACATCTCAGACTGTTTCACCCGAATCACATCCAGGCCATACACCCTAAGGATCAATAAGCTCATTATGCTAAAGATTCCCAATACCTGCACCCGGTTTGGGAGGGCTGCTATCAGCTATTCCCTAGCATTTATCTGGAACTCACTCCAAAAATCTATGAATCTGAATACCCTCTTACCCTTATCATCCTTCAAAAAATTATACACCACCCTATTCCCAGAACTGTGCAACTGCTTCCATAAGGCCTAGTCCCCACCCAACCCCACCCTCCCTCTATAATCCACTATGTTAGTTTCCATTCTTCTACCCTGTCAGTTATCCCACTTGTATAAAAGCCTACAGAAGCCCTACTATCTGAATATTAGCCTCCCATATCGAATGTCCTCTTCATTTTTACAGGTTTTAAGTTATTGTTACTGTGCCTTGTATATATGTAAATTTTGTATATATCTCTCATCTAATTGATTGTATTAATGTTATTTTATTTGCATGTCTTTGTACAAAACTTGTATCCTTCTCTGTATGACCACTCAGGTCCATCTTGTAAATGAGCTACGCTCAATGATGTTCGCCTGAATAAATAAAGATTTTGATTGATTGATTGATTGATTGAAAGGTTGCACTTGAAGGTAGCTAGAGAGCTGAGGGAGAGAGCAGGAAAAGGGAGTGAATTCTAAAGGGTGGGGACAGAGTAATCAAATGAACTCCTGCCAATTGCTAGACAAGGAGAGAAGGTGAACAGCAGTGGAGAAAATGAGGATCACAGTAACTGAGGTGAAGGTTTATGTTATCAATTGGTCACTCAGATGGGTGGAGAGACTAGGATGGTAAGTTTGTAGGTGAAGCAGAGGGAGAAAAACTGTACCCTATGGTCACAGTTAGGCCAGCCTAGAGAAGTTGAAACTTCGCGCAGTGGTGGCTCAGAGTGTTAGTGTCAAGGGCAAAATGACCCACCCTGAGGAAAAGCAGTCTAGGTTGGGTGAGAACAGAGGTTTTGGCTGGGAGAAGCAGAGGGGCACCGTAGGAAAGTATGGGAGGGAGGGAGGAGGTGGCAATCTTTCGGCAGGAGTCATGTCAGAGGAGAGGGCGAATGCAGTAAATCAACCTGCACTTCTGTTTGTTTCCTTGTGATCATTGTTACATGCTCATCAAAGGAGAAACAAGGATCAAGCAGAATACTAAGGTATATGAATGACTTAATGGATTCAAGGAAGTCACCTGATACAGACTGAACAAGGTGTGTACGATTGGAAGCAATTTTTGTAGTGGGGTTGTGAAATAACATTGCTTTGGTTTTCCTTGGCATTGAGAACTAGATGATTATCATGGAACTAGTTCTCAAATATATGGAAGACTGTTGCTAGGTTCAGATTAAGCCATTGAATAGCTCTATGGGACTGGTATAAAATGGCATCATCGGCATAGAGTTGTACTGAGGATCCTCTGCAGTGCAAGGGAAGGTTATTTATAAATAACAAGAACAAACGAGGCCCCAGGATGGAACCCTGTGGAACACCATGTGTTATATTCCTGAGACAAGAGAGTGCCCCAGTCCATTTTACCATTTGGGAGTGTCTAGATAGGTAGTTTTGGAACTTGGACAGATAATAAAGGTCCATGCCCATCAGATGTAGTTTACGCAGAAGAAGGTTATGATTAACCAAGTCAAAGGCCTTGGTTAAGTCTACAGCTATGGCTCCGATAAACAGACCATTATCAAAAGAGTTGAGAATATTAGAGGTCACCTTGGTAAAGGCCATTAGGGTGCTGTAGTTCTTTCTGAAGTCATGCTGACAATTGGCCAAAAGAAGGTAAGATTTCAGGTAGGATTGAAGCTGGTTGAGGATGAGAGGTTTTTGAATCTTAGCAAATGGGCAGAGGATCGAAATAGGTCTAAAGTTTTCTACTGCATGTGTCCCACCCTTGTGGAAAGGTACCACAATAGCTACTTTCCATTTATCAGGCATACACCCACTGATAAGGGACTTATTCATCAGATCATGAATGGGTGTTGCAAGGGTTGGGCACCTAGCTTTAGAAATCGTGGTTCTATGGTGTCAGAGCCTGGAGAACTGTCTTCCTTTAGCTTTAAAAGCAGATGAAGGACTTACTTGCGAGTAACCTTCTTGAGGAAAATCTCAGGATGAGAGAGAGGTTGCCTGTGAGAGAGAGAAGAGGTATCAAAGTCAGAGGAGGGTGAGAAGTGTGAGGTGTAACTAGAGAGGTCAATGAAAAAGTGGTTTAGTCCATCTGGAATGGATAGTGTATCACAGAGAGTAGTATTTCCAGCTTGTACAGTGTGAGGGGATGTAGGGGAGACACCTTTAATGAGTGTATTGATTTGCTTCCAGAATATTTTTGGGTTGCTGAGATTTTCAGTTTGCAAAGTGCAGTAGTATGTATACTTGACAATACTGAGCTTGTGCTCAGTACTTAGTGTGGTGTCCTGAACAGTTTAAAGGTTGTAAAGTTGCTCCCCCCCCCGCGCATTACAGAAGACAACAGGGTTTGATTCCCTGTAGTGCAAGACTATACTTGGTTCTATACTAGGTTTACAGACAGTAGAAGGCGTGTGCTCATCGAGCATGTCTCCCACTGTAGAGGGGCCACATTTTGTATGGCGGACAAGAAAAGTTTATCAAGTCTTGATTTAAATACATTTATGTTATCTGCAAGTACAGTCTCATGAGGTAAGCTGTTCTATATTTTTGCTGCCCTGTATGTGAAATAACCTCTTTGACTGTTAATTTTTGTTGGCTCAAGAACAATTTGCTCTTTGTGACTTCATAAATTTGTCTCCCTGTTATTAAAATGAAGTCCCAGATTTTTCATTAGTTCTCTCTCCCTTGCTATTTTATGCATCATGAGCATTTTCCCTCTTTCCCTTCTCTTCTCTAAGGTGTACAGCTCCAGTTCTGTAATTCTCTGTTCATAGGGCTTATCCTTTAGCTCGTTAATTAATTTAATCTGTGTTATATCTGTTTGGTATTGTTAATATCTCTTTTTAGGTGGAGAGTACGTACAGAGGCACAATAATGTAAGTGAGGTCTTATATATGTTTTATAAAGGGACATTATACGGATTTTATCTTTTGATACGAACGACATTTTAATACATCCCAGGATTCTATTAGCCTTTCCCATAAACTTATTGCAATGACTGCCAAGGTCTTTACTGATCACTATTCCTAGATCTTTTTCATTTTCTACCTCTCTTAGCTGGCTGCTGTTTAGGTAGTATTTATGATTATTATTGTTATGTCCTAAGTACATAACCATGCACTTCTCCTGGTTGAACAACATTTTGTTATCATGTGCCCGTTGTTCAATTGCCTTAAGATCCCTTTCCAAATGATACACTTGGTCTTTATTGCATACTGTCACTCCTAACTTAGAATCGTCTGCAAACTTTACAGACCATTTGTTAACATGGTCATTCATGTCTGCAGTAAACAACCCAAATAACACCGGGCCCAGCACAGACCCTATGGCACCCTTCTAGTTACCCCACCAGTTTCAGACATATAGCCCCTTATTCTCACTCTTTGGGTCCTGTTCTCTAGCCAAGCAATGATCCATGCTAGGAGTTTTGGATTCAGGCCAATCATATAACATTTCCTAAGTAAGATTTTATAAGGAAACTTTATCGAATGTCTTTTGCAGATCTAGAAAAATATGTCAGCTGATTCATTTCTACTCAAGCATTGCTGACCCCTTCATAGACTACAAGTGTGTTGATGGCACATAACCTGTTCTTTCGGAATCCATGTTGGCTACTGTCAACTAATTATTTTGTTTTAATATCTTCTTCCAATCTACATGTAATCATACTGTTCATTATTTTTTCTTAAACAGAGGTCAGGCTAATTGGCCTATACTTCATGGGGTTGGCTATATTTCCCTTTTTGTGGCTAGGGACCACTGTCACCACTATCACTCTTTTCTAGTCCTCTGGATCCTTCCCCAATACCAGAGAAAGACTGAACAATGTTGTTAAAGGATCTATAATCCATTCTCCTACTTTTTTTTTTAACAACCTTGGGTGGATTTTGTCTGGTCCTGCTGACTTGTTAACTTTGATTTTATTTATATACTCCCTGACTTCTGTTTTTGTGATGTGGTTGATCCCATTCTGAGATGTGCACTTTTCCTTATTTGTGTTGAAATTATTAGTTACATGCATTGTGATATCCGGTTTATTAAAAACTGTGCAAAAATAGTTGTTGAATATTTGTGCCATTTGTCCTGGTTCATCTACTTCAATTGATCCTGTGTTTAATGGTCCCACCATTCTGTTTGTTGTTTTATTATTAATATGCAGTAGGTGAAGAAAGATTTGCCACTGTCATTTGTATGGGCTATGTAAAATTCCAGTTGTTTCCTTTCTTTTTTTTATTAAACTTTTACTAAGTTTTAGCTCTTTCTTCTACTTATCTCTATTATATTCACAATTGTAATTTTCATAGCTTTGTATGCACTTCTTTTTTTGTTAATGTGTTTTCTTGTTTTATTAGTTAACCAAGTAGGTACCTTGCCCTTTTTATTGCATAGTTGCATACATGTCATTCTTCTAGCTCTAATAATTTCTCCTTAATGTCCATCCATAAAGATGACGGTCTTTGTATATGTTGGTTTTTCGTACTCCCAAGTTTGTAATTCAGTAATAATGTTCTCATAGTTTGCCTTTGAATCATTCTTTGCAACTGAACTTTCCTTTATCTTTGATGTTCTTATAGCTGTATTCAAGTATGCCATAGTATGGTCACAGTTTATTAATGGCTCCATAATCACAATGTTAATTATGTATTCTGGTCTGTCAGTTATAACCAGGACTAGGATGTTATTGTTTCTAGTTGGCTGTGATATCAGTTGACTTAGCCTGTAGCAAATCATCATGTCTATGAATACATTTGCAGTTACAGTGTTCCTTTTCAGATTTTCCAAGTTAATATCAGGTAAATACCCACACTTGGTGCACTCTGGTTTTATAAAACATATATAAGACTTCACTTAGATTACTGTTCCTCTGTATGTTAGACTTGCTGCACTCTATAGAAACAAAGACTTTATTTATTTATTGAGGTCACAGATTACAAATACCTATGAGTCAGAGGCTCTTTTACATAGGTTCCATGTCAATCAAGACAATAAGAGTAGATATATAGATATACAAAAAGCATCAGGAAGCAGTTGCAATGAGCTTGCAAGATTCAGAGACTAGGTTAGGTTAATACAGGTATGTAAAAATGGCATATCACTAAGAATACAACGTGTTATGTGTAATAACATAAATAAAACAAGAAAATTCACATCAGTCAAAAACAATACGCAAAAATACATATACAGACAAAAAAAATTCAGGAGGCAGTTGCAGAAGCAAACATGATGATAGAGACTAGGTGAGGTTAAAACAGGTATTTGTAAAAAGAAAACTGCCAGTATGTACACATACTAGGAGACTATTGGGGTATTAGCAGGTAAAACAGGCTGGTGAGGCAGCCAGAGGTGGCTTTGTCAGCTAATGTGAAGTCATCCTGAGTAGGCTTCATCCGGGGGGGGGGGAAGAGGCAAAAGAATCTTTGGATGAAAGAGTAGGAGAGTGATGAGGGACAGAAATAGCAGCCATGATGGGAGGCTGACAAAGGGAAAAGGAGGCCAGGTAGGAGCAAACAGGGCTGTAGAAAGATAGGGGGATGGGAGAGGGAAGAGGATGGGTAAGAGCAGTAAGGTTGATAGAAAGGAAAAAGGGTGAAGGAGACTAGGATGAGGGGGAGAGAGGAGAGGGAAGAGGGAAGTAGGGGGCTCTGAAGGGCCCATTCACTCCCTGTTCGCTGGATACCCCTTACAAGAACTATCCCACCTCTATTTGATTATGCAGATGTTGTTTATGGATCTGCTTCTGCATACACTCTCTCTAGACTGGATGTTGTTTTCAATGCCTTCTGTCACTTCATCTTGAACATTTCTTTCAGGACTCACCATTGTGCCCTCTACTCCTCACTGTCTCTCTCTTTCTTATCCTCCTGCCATAGCCACCACACCTCTATAATTTCTGTTAAATTCTGGTTTGGCCTGCTTCCCCCCTAACTCGCCTCCCTCTTATCCCCCTCCCCACTCACAGCCTACTCCCTCTGTCCATGTGATCCTCACTCTTTCGCCCTCCCCCACCCCCACTCTAACTCTGGTATGGCCTCTTTCTCCTACTTTTTCCCTGCTCCTGTGGAATTCCCTTCCCACCTCTTTCCACTCCCTACCCTCACTAAACTCAAACATTCATTCAGTTGCACCCCCATTCCCCCAAATCCTGCCATCCTCCAGACTGATCCCTGGTCTTGTAAATTCATGGCTGTTTTATCTGTTTGATCATTTAATTCCCCTAATAAGCCTTTACACTTAATCTTCTTTACATTCATTCCTTACCTGTGTCTGCCAAGTGTACCCCCCCCCAGTATTTTTCCTCTTGTTTAGTCTTTAATTATGTTATTGTTATATTGATTATTTTAAGTTTTTCATATTGCTGGCTACTGCCATTTTTGCTTTGCTTACAGTATATACTTTGTTATATTTTAGCTCAGTTTATTTGTACATTTGTACCTATACCAATCATGGTTTAGATTGGCTTTTACTTCTCATGCACCTTGTAACCTGCCTGCCTCACTGTAGTATTGTGTCTGTATATTTCAGACCTAGTGTAAACTGCTTGCAATTATCACTGTTAACCTGCCTGCTTCTCATTTTATGTATGCATTGTAATTCTCTTACCCCGGATCGCACCTGAAATCGAGCCCTGGATTAGTGTGCTTCTCCTGGTTATCAACTTTAAATAGATAAATAAATTAAAGTCCCCTAAATGGAGTATTTCATTGTGTTCCACCTTATTAGTAATATTTATAAGGAGTTCATGATATTCCATGCTGTTGGTTTCGGGGGTGTATGACAGACTCCAATAGTAAACTTTTTCCTGTCTTTAGTGTTGATTTCAACCCAAATTATTTCTGAGTTACTCTCTCCAGTAATATTTTTAAGATCAATACTCTTCTTTATGTAAAGCCCACACCAAAACCTTTTTGGTTGTTTCTATTTTTTGAGAAGCAGTTGTAACCTTTAATGACCTGGATCCAGTCAGTGTATATGGTTTATTCTTTCCACCAGGTGATTGCAACTATGGCTGCTTCCCTGTCTGCTGTAATAAGCTTGAACTCTGTTTTCTTTAAGATATTTAAGCTTCTGGTGTTAAGAAGCAGTTCATTGAACCCATTTCTACTCTTCTTTATTTTTGGAATGTTAATTTTTTTTGGGGGGGGGGATCTAGCAATGACAGAAGTATCACCTCTCCCCACCTTCCTCAGTTTAAATGTTTGCTATTTATGGTACTGTAAAATATATTCCCCAATAATTTACTTCCCTTCACACTCAAATGCAGGCCATCCTGGCAGAATAGGCCATCTTTCCATAAAACAGCTCCCATGTTTTGATACAGCTAATATTATTTTCCAGACACCATATACATAACATTTTATTTGTTCTCACTATTCTGAAATTGCATGTCCCACTGGCTGTGGGTATTGGTAACATTTCTGCATGAATCATTTCACGATTTAATTTATTGAGTTTGGTTTTCAGTTCTTTATAGTTGCCTAAGACGTCACTTTCACTCTGACTCCCTACATTGTTGGTCCCTGCGTGGATCAGGGCTAGAGATTTATTACTTGAAGGTATGATTATATCAGATAATATACTGTGTATATCCCAGATTTTAGCTCCTGAAATGCTGCTTGCAGTAACATTTTCCTTGTTCCCATTTGTTGTGTACCTATCTGCGTACTTGGTTATTAAGTCTTCTAATATGTATATCTGCCTTGAGGTGCTTTATTTTCTTCCACTACCATCTCACTGTCAGATGTAATGGTTGTTATTTGGGTCTGTCCTAGTGTTACAGTATTGCTTTCTAATACCTTTTCATTATTTGTTGTGTTTATGGTTGGGTCTGCCTCTGTGTTACTGACTAATTCAAGAAATTCATCCAACTGATTTTCAATTTGTTCTAAAATATCAATAAGTGGAGTGAACTGGTTTTCTGTTACTATCTGGCTGCAATTGATATTGAGAAAGGGGGAGTATTAAAACACATTTTGTCAAATAAGGGAACCAGGAACACCCTATTTTCATCATATAATGTTGAAAACTGGAGTTGGGTCAGGTAGGAGCAAGACGATGACCACATTGATGCTCTGCTCCACACCTCAGCTCTAAGTTTATTGAAGCATTCAAGGTTTTTAAGGATGTTACTGCATTTGAGCTTTTAAGCTTCATATGTGCTCTCACTGCTGTGATATTTATTAGTAAAAGGGCTGTTCAGCTACATTTTAGTGAGATAATTGTTAACATGAGGCCAAGTGCTATGGTGCATGTTGCAGCCCGGAGTCCATCTGGAGAAAAGTACTGATGGTCTGGTAAGTGCAGCTGTTTCAGAGCCTGTATTAATTTGGCTCAGCTGGATAGCTCAAGGTAAATTTTTATCCAAGTTTTGATCTGAGATGATCCCCAAGAGATAAAGGAGATGGTCAGGATCATGGCTGCACCTAACATGCCATGAGTGTTGTATTGCATTTTAAAATGTATGGTACCCTTGCCTAGGGACTGGGGGTATTGGTGTTTAGTTTACTTGTCCTCAAATTTTCTAAACTCAGTGGAGCAACTCACTCTGTTTAGTCCCACATGAGAGTGTGGCTGACAAGCTGACTGAAGCTGAAGCTGGAGCCTGTGAAAGGAGATTGACTGAGGTGGAATCTCTGGACCTGGGGAGATGCTTACTCTTCATTAGAAAAAGGAGTGCAGGGGATGGTTGACCTCTGGAGGAAGGAAGAGATGGAGAAGCTGTTTGAATAATTATTGGACTCCCAGAGAAGGGAAAGCAGGGTAACTCCCAAACTAGCAGATAGTGATTTTATGGCCTGTTACAAGTGAACATGAATGCTAAAGGCTGGAGGCGTCATTTGGTGAGTATCCAGAAACAGTCTTCTTGACCACAAGTAAACACTCTTTCCAAGTCACTTGCTGGGTGATATTATATAGGTCAATTCTTTAAAAAGTACCTGCTGTGACCTTGAAAATATTTACTCTAAAATTCAAAAAATTGAGAAGATTGAGAAATGTTCCCTGAATTATTGCTGGACTTTGCCCTGGATAAACTGTGGTTTTGGGGCTGAAAGGTTCATACATTTTTGGGGCATTTGTATGCATCATTAATTGTATTAAGGAATGTTGATTTCATTAGTGCTACATGACTTTAATGCTATCATCTGTAGGCTCAAGATAAATTTTAGACTAATGGATTTAATATGGTTCCATTTATGCTAGTACTAAATAAGAATGACTTTCTGTCAGTTATACTATAAATATCTTAAACTTAAATGATTCATTGATTTTGAAATAGCATGAACTTTCATTTTTATGATTGCATTTTTATGTTTTTACGTTTAGTTCTATGTTTGCTCTCTTAGCTGATGTTTTTAGGCTTCATTTGTAATAAGGTAGGTCATCTCTCTGCATCCATTTTTTTATTGATAGTTCAACAGAATATTTAAAACTCCTGAATATTTATTAGGTAAATTATGAGTTAATTCACAGATGTAAACCATTAACCTCTATGGACACATGATGGCTATTGTAATTAGCTAGTGAAGACTAATTAGAAACTTTATCTTTGTATGGACAGGGTTTTGCTTAATCTAAAATCCCTGACTTCTTGGAATGTATAACATGCCATGGCAGCTTCTATGGTTAATAACCATAAAAGGAGAGCATTCCAGGGTTAATTTGTCATTGCCTTTGGAACTGAATAGTAAGTATGACAGAATTTTGGAGGAGTCACTTAGCTCATAATAAGTGAGCACAAACATTGACAGGACTGTATGCCAATTGGCACTTGGACAGCAACTGATCATTGATTTAGTTTCCTGTATAGTTTGCTGGTGTTAAAGAACTCAATTGGTCCATTCTGGCCTAAAACGAAGGCTTTCCCCATTTAGAGGGAGCAAGTACAAGAGTCTGATTTTGACACTAGTAAGGATTTGGGAGACAAACTTTCAGAGTTCTTGCTTACTTAAAAGCAGAAGGCTTTACTACATGAAATCCTCAAATAGAGCAAGATATGTTATGTTTGAGACTCTCCTTGATGGGAATCAGAAAGGTTTTCTCACCCTGGCAGTGGTGTTTTTATTAGGAATATCTCTTTGAACAGCCTCTGGTCAGAGTTATTACAGCTGCTAATGCATTAACCTTTCATAGGCTTAAATATAAAGATGAATTGCTGGAGTCAGCTTTATGTGTAAACTTTTTTTTTTTTTTTTTAATTAGATCATTTACCTGGTTGATCGTATGTTTTCCATGTGTTTAAAATGTGAGTGGTGAGTGTCTCTTGTACTATATGGAGAAGTAGAGGGAACTGCACACCAAAGCCTTCAAGTAATAGTAGACAGAATTCTACAGAGAGGAAAAGTATGGCTACACTGGGGACTGTGGACTAGCCTAGAGGTATAAGACCTCACAGGGGATAACAAGGTACAGGAGGGAGATATTTTTCTGTGAAAAAGTTGGTCTAGAACAAGGGGTCATGATATGAAGCTGGAAAGGGGTAGATTCAGGAGAGATGTGAGGAGGTACTTCTTCATAGAAAGGGTGCTGGATTCCTGGAACAGCCTTCCATCAGAAGCAGTGGGGGTAAAACCAGTGGTGGGTTTCAAAAATGCCTGGGATAGGCACAAGGGAATCATAGGAGGAAGGAAGAGGTGGATGAGACAGTGCCATAGATCAAGTAGGGTCTGAAGCAAAAGTGATCATAAATAAAAATGGACAGACTACATGAGTACAGCAGTCATTATGTGCTGTAAGTTTGATGTTTATATGTATGACAGGTTATGTGATTCAAATGGATACAGTGTAAAATTAATTATTATGCACAATGTCCATACTGTAAACTGTGTGGAACACATAATGTATCTTATAATATGCTATATAGACACAATAATCAAAGAGGCAATAATATATGCAATGAGCAAGAAAGAAAAATCAAACAGAACACGTGTGAAGCAGTATTCTCTTCTTACAGTGGTGACACCCTGATAGGTACATATTGTATAAAGTTACAGTAGTATGATAGTACCCAGCTGTATATCAACATTGAGTTAGCTACTGTACATTATGGGATTTATTTTATATAATCCAGACATTATCTACATACTAGTGACACTTGGCCAAGGATGCTCCTTACAATTTTTGACCTTGTTTTTTTATCACTTTATTCATTTTTGGAAAATCACTTGCAATGTGGCAATTAATAAAGAAATCTAATTACAGCAGACTTGCAAGAACAATTAGACCCACATTTTTGAGTTTCAAGAAGACCTTAGGCCAGGAGTAGGTTCAGGACTTAATGTTGACAGAATTCCTGTAAATTACTGGGGAAGGTTCAATGTGATGTGTCCCCAATTTGTGAAGGCCCCCTCCCGCCAGAAACTTTTATCAATGAGTGTACTTAGAGTACCTGAGAAAGTCATTCTGTGAACCAGAAAACAGATTTAATTGAGTGTTAAAGGCCAATATAAAATTTCCTTTTTTAAAATATAAAGAAAGGCTTTCACTTCATGTTGCAAGGCCTGGATCAATATAAAAAAAATGTTTATTGGAAAAACATCAAAATTCCACTTTTATTATATAAATTTAGAAATAAATATAAATACTTGTACTCCCCTTCCCAAATGATTTTCATCTTACAGTCCCCTCCCTACAGTCAAAATGTTTGCCTCTTTATGGACCCACTGAATACTATAT
The DNA here is from genome assembly GCA_016271365.2 of Neoceratodus forsteri. Classification (NCBI taxonomy): domain Eukaryota; kingdom Metazoa; phylum Chordata; order Ceratodontiformes; family Ceratodontidae; genus Neoceratodus; species Neoceratodus forsteri. The sequence continues at coordinate 723,758,458 of CM028130.1, read as the reverse complement.
GCAGGTGCATCATTCTGGTACAGATAGATGTTGCGGTTTACTCCCCTATGATTTCTGTTTTGTTACCTCTGAGACCTTTGAGTCTGTAACTTTCATGGCAAAAATTGTATTAATAAATAAATATTTGTACTGAATGACACGACATTCTAGTTGTTCACATTTCATATTAGTATCAACAGCACAAGCAACTGGGAAGTGGTATACCATTATTGATGTTCTTTGAGACTATCTGGCATCTGCATACAGATCTCTTTAAGAAATCACAAACACAAACTATGTATATACTACAACTCTCTTTATGAAATCTCAAACCCACATTATGTAATACACTGCTTATGCTTACCCCACCCCACCCCACCCCCAAGAATTCTACTTCATTATCTGCATGATGGTAACTTTACCAAAACAAGTTTGTACAAAACTGTAAGTAGATGAATTCAGTGCATGCAGCACTGCCTGCTTCACAAATAATGTCTTAGCAGCAACCTTTGCAAAGCCCTGATATGGCAGCTCAGTTGTGTATCTTATTTATTATGTTTGCTTCTCTTCAGTTCTCAACATTGCAATTAGATCGGTCCTGAAATAGTTAACATAAAAACCTTCAGCACAGCAACCCCCCACCCACACACACACACACACATATGCACACTCTCACTCACTGTTGGAAGAAAGAGAGAGAGAGAGAGAGAGAGAGAGAGAGAAACAGCTCTAGTTACACAGCTAGAAGAATGCAGTTGGCTTGGCAAAGGCATAAGTTTAAACAAGCACAGAGTGCTTTGTTGAACAGAAGAAGTGTATGTATGTGTGTAAGAAACAGAGTGTGAGCAACAGAGAAAGACACAGCTTGAGAGAGAGAGAGAGAGAGTGAGAGAGATGAGTGAGCAATGAAATAGTACCATTTAGTGCAGGTAGGGATGGGAAGGGGAGAGACACAAACACGCCATTGTCATAAATAGAGAAAATTCAGAGAGATGTGAGTCGTATCCAGTTGAAGCACTACATGGAGGAAGACACTCTAGATATCCAGTCACATGCTTCCACAGTCCTTTCTCTCTCCTACATCATAGCAACCCATCAGCATGACTCTTCCCATGCAGCCATAACAATGGCTTTTTCTTATGCTTGCACTATTATTTTGGAAAGCATTCCCTTGATGTAGGGACAGTATTTTGAGGGCTATTTTAGCCCTCCTAAATCACGCTGTAAAGGGGTTGATATATTTAGATTAGACCCCTATAGAAGAGATCCACACAAAGTTGCACATTACTGAACAACCCAAGACCTATTTCCTTGGTCACTCAGTCAAAGAAACCTATAGGAATCATTTGACATGACCTTCCCCCATGAAGCCATGCTGTCTTGGGCCTTGTAACCCATTGGATTCAAGATATTCCACAACCCTTTCCATAATTCACAATCCTTTCCTTCAACAGTGATTCCATTAACTTTCCCACCACCGATTTCAGGCTGACTGGCCTATAATTGCCAGCCTCCTCCTTTTTACCACTTTTGTGAAGGAGCCAGGTTCTACACTTTTTTTTTATTGGTATTTATCCTCCTGTGGCCACCCTAACTGCACTCCCCTTATACTCGCATCTCCTGTAGGAGAATCCGGCCACCGTCCGTCTCGACCAGGACCTCTAGCACCTAGTAACCCCTGCGGCTTAACCCTCATAGTGGGGTGGAAAACAGCCCCCTATCTCCCCACCACAATGGATTAAGTTTGTGTGACAGTGCCCGGTGAACACTCCGGACGTTCATCAAGCCATGGTGAGTCCCACTATTTTCCCTGTTCTTGTTCTACCCCTGAGTCAGAAGGTGTGCAATGATGCCAGAGGGCATGAGCGTGCACATGTCCGCATGCGCCCCATCCAGGCGTCTACCTCTGACTCAGCCCTATTGAACGCCGTACATTCCTGAGCCCAGCCTCCACCAGGGGGCAGTCAGACACTGAGCATTGTGGAGCCCCCTCCCTGGACAGGAAGAGCTGTCCATCAGATGCTCGACTCCTCTCCTCTCCTCCCCAGCCAGCCCCCGGTGATCCGTGCTCAGTCCTGAATCCGGGTCGTCGGCATAGTGCGAGGTGTGGCGTCCAGCACCTCACCCTTCAGCGCTCTACAGTTTTAAAGTATTCTTTGTTTGTATTCAATGTACATATATTTTCTTTTTTTGTATCCTCGCTATCATATCCTGTAGGTTTTCTATTGTCTTTTTTCCTCTATGTGTATACAATTACAGTGACTGTAGTACTTGATCAATAAAGTTTCTGCCTACCCAACTAAATCCATTAATAACTAGAACTTGTGTGGTAACCTTTACTGGAAAGCTACAGTAGTATTTTCTGAAGCCATAGTCTCCCCTAATATATATGAAATGTAATACGAACAATTTATACTTATCTTTAACCACATTTAGTAATCCTTATGATGGCAATTTTACATTCTAATTCTAAATCCAAAATAAATTTTACATATTACTAGCAAGGAGTGTGAAACATAGTACACAAACTCAATAACACAATTTTCTTAACACATTTATAGTACAGAACATTTGGATACATTTTTAAGAGCAATACATAGCACAAAATAAGAATATAGACAAATAAATACAGTAGATCTAATTTCTAGTCACTAAGTGCTGTATGGATGTGCAAAATAAGCATACAGCTTCCCTGTTGCAACCCACACTGTGTTATACACTGAATTCTGCTTTAGTCTTTAATGGGATGCATTTGAGGATACTAAGGGAAATGGCATTGATGTTAGCTGAACCCCTGGCAGGGCTATTCAATAGCTCTTTGCAGCAAAGTGTGGTTTCAAAGGAATGGGTGATGGCAGACATAGTTCCACTAACACAAGAGAGGGGGACAAGGAGCAGCCAGAAAGCTAGAGGCAAATCAAACTTACCTCCATGGAAGGGAAACTGACCAAGGGCACTAGTCAAAGAAGTCCTGGAGACCACTGGACTTCAGGATAGTAAGCAGTATGGGTTTGTGACAGGGAGGTCTTGACAGATCAACCTGATAGCATCTTTGGCTGTGTTACCAGGGATGTTGAAAAGGAGCATGCAGTAGATTTGCTATACTTCAACTACAGCAAGGCATTCAACTTCACGCCACACCAAAGTCTGCTAAAGAAGTTGGAGGATCTGGATATAGCTAGAGAAATAGTAAAGTGGGTAGGGGGAGTTGGTTGGAGAGGAGGCAGTACAGAGTTGTGGTGTATGGGTCAGATAAGTGGAAAGACAGGTCACAAGCAGATGATCACAAGGATATGTACTGGGCCCAGTCCTTTTCAATATGTTCATCAGCTACCTAAATTAGGAGAGGGAACCCAGGTCAGGTTGTGTCTAGTTGCAGATGACACTAAACTCTGTGGTAGAGTTGACAACGTAGAGTACATAAGGGAATTGCAGAGAGAACTGGGCCAAAATCTGGTAACTGATATATTTTTTTCTCATAGAGGTTTTTCTGCTCCCTGGCAGGCTAGGCAGCTGTAGCAGCCCGCCCGATGATCACCAGCCATCCCGATCCCTTTGCATCACCTGGGACTGTGCAGAACAGAACATTAGTGCTCTATGGGAGGGCTTCATTATGCTCAGCATCTGTATTTTCCAACAATTTTCTTCCCTGGGGCCCATGGACATGCAATGGGTGTGATGTCCAAGCTCCACCTCCATGGGGATAGCCCCAACATCCTGAACATGAGTTCCCTTTTGCTTGGATGGTGACATTCATGTGCTGCCATCCTGCTGTCACTGGAAGGCATTCAAGCAGCATGCCACACTACCCCCTCCCCAAGGAAATAGAGCCATCTAGGGATGCTCAATTCTTCCTCTTCCCACCTGCCGCTGAGTAACCTGAGTCAATTCCCAACCTTGGGTCACTGGCATGGCCAGAGGTAAGGTGAACAACACCTCAGTCCTTCATGCCATTGGACTGGACTGGCAACTGGTATATAATGCCAAGAAGTGCAAAGTGATGCACTTAGGAAGCAAAACCCCAGAACAGATTAGTGGATGGGAAGAGTTCAGCTGGACACAACATCAGAGGAAATGGACCAAGGAGTCATCATCAGTGACTCCCTTAAACAAACCAGAGAGCGTAACAAGCCTTCATCAATGCTAACAAGATGCTAGGATATGTTTGGAGTGGGTGTGACAATAAGAAGCAGGAAGTACTGTGACCTCTGCTAAAGCCATTGGTAAGGCCAATCCTGGTATACTGGGCTGGGTGTAGATTCCCCACCTAAAAAATGGACAGGGACAGGCTAAACACGGTACAACACATGGTGAACAAGACAATTCAGGGCCAGGAAGGCAGATCCTATGAAGATCAGCTAAAAGCACTGAACATATATTCACTTGAAACCAGAAGAGACTGGGGAGATAGGATAGAGACCTTTACGTTCCTAAATGTGGTTCCAAAATTTTGGCTGTGAGGAGCTATTTATCAGGAATAGAGAAGAAAGGACAAGGGGTCATGGGTGCAGGTTAATGTGGGAATATTTAAAAAGGATGTAAGGAAGTATTACTTAACAGAAAAAATGGTTGAGCAATGGAATTTGGTCTACCAGAAGAGGTGGTGGATGCCTGAGAAATAAACCACTTCAAGCACAGCTGAGATAGAGCTATGGGTATAGTAGGTACTCAGCAGCATAAGAGAAGTGGAAACATGAAGAACAAAAGGGGGACTAGGGTATACATAGACCCCACAGAGACAATAGGTCCTGGGGTATGATAGGCTAACATGAGCAGGCCTGGTGGACTGACGGTCTTTTTATGCCATCATCATCTATGTTTCTATGTTAATCACCCTAGGAGAAGTGCCCTTTGTGAATAAGGTGTAATGCAAATCAAGGTCACAAGATGCTAGTGTTCATGAACAGCATTTGCAGCATAGGCTAACACCTTAAGTGTACTATACAGTATATGCTCCTTTGTGTGACACAGCAGTATTTACATTGCACTATGCCATTGACAGAAAGTGTGAGCACAGGTGCTACCACCTTAATCATTCCCCTAACCATGCGACCTATACATGTTGGCCCACTTCTGGACTATGGTGCCCATATTCATAACAAGCTTCTCCTGGCCCTCCTAGTGATTCAGTTCCCTCCTCCCTCCAGTCCTAATACTGTCCATGGCACACAGTGAAGCATCCCTCCCTAGTCTAGTTACCAGAGCACTGTTTCCATTGCTCTGGTCTCTCGCCAAGCTCTCTCCCCCTCCAGCTCCACATTTCCTGGTCACACTTTAGTGATCCACCTTGCACCAGTCTCTAACATACATACAGGCAGGGGGGGGTGTTGCTAAAGTTGTGATGATAAAAGAGAGGGTAACCATGCTTTGAGAATATAAATGGTGACCCCTGCCCCTTACTCACAAATTCAAAAAGTGACTTGCAGGCAGGCTCAGTAGCACAGCAGTATTGCTACCACTTGCTATACTGGTAACCCACATTCAGGAACAATCATGGGTCATTGAGGGCTCACAGTGGAGAGGGAGGATTGAGCATTCAGAGGACTACTCTTCTTCCTCAGAGAAGGGAGGTTGCTGCTCCTGCAGCATGACAGTCAACTAGTGGAGACCAGTCAACAGCACAGTTGAGAGAACCAGAATGGGCAGGGTTTCTCATCAGACAGTTGTCATGTATGTACAGCCATGTCGCTTTGTGCCAGCACCTAAGGGAGAAAACCAGGAGACAGGAGGAAAAAGCTGGCCATCCAAGTCAGCACCCCATGCAGGCTCTCACATGACTTACATGGCAGGTCATTCACCATGCTGTGGTCCTGATTAAGTAGTGGGTTACCTGTATGTGTGAGAAAATGTTGGTGAAAGGGCTGGGGGTATGACATCAGACAAGACAGAAATGAAAAAAAGCTGTGTATAAAGTTATTTGCAAATACACAGGAGGCATCTCTGATTCACTTTGATGATAACTCAGGGTGTCGCAAACAGGAGATCTGTGCAAAGGTGCAGTGCAAGTGCACCAGTCTCTTTTGACTGAAACAGTCACAACATATTTCTACAAGTTTAAAATAACTTTATAAGAATGTATTGCATTGTAAGAAAAATCACACTAACATTCATTACACTGGCTTACAAAACTACCCTTGCCTGACAAATAACAGATCGTTCAAAATATAATGCATTGTTAGAAAGGACAAATAATGTCATCCTATCATTGCAGCAGCAGAAATGCTGCTCCTGATACCAGTGGCCTGGATGTGGGAATGGGTCTGGGGCATCGGGTGCTGATCAGAGGAGAAGTGTTCAGTATCCCACAGGATGTTCACGTCCTTCATGGATGGAAAGTATGAAATGTCAGATGCTCTAACACCACTTAAGTGATCACATGTGGCAATGCTGCTGTGGTGGCTAGTTGACAGGGGGTACAATGATGTGCTCTGGAGTAGTGGCATGCTTTGTGTATGCACACCTCACTGCTTCCAAATAACTGGTGTTCCATTGAGGGTGAGGATAGAAACTGATAAAATCCTGGAATGCTCATAATGATGTTGGGCCTGTTAGACCCTGCTGAAACCAACCGCTTGTCACCACAAAATCCATGCTGTCCTGCAAAGGAGAAGCCAGAGTCCCCCAAGTGCCCCACAATGGGGGGATGGTAACCCCTCTGGAAAAGAAGGGGCAGGTAACAGATGGAGATGGTAGCCAATTGAATTCTGAGGTATTCTGGCCTATGAAGGACCACAACAGAGGCAAGGGGTAAAAATAAGAAAGGAAAATTATTAGCTTTAAAAAATGACTTAGCTGAAGAGCCCATCATTTAGGTTCAGGGAGCTAAATGGACAAAATGGAGATTTAACAGGGCCCAGAATGGGAATAATACCATGCAGTGGTTTAGATACGGGGCCTTAATGGTGCAAAATACCAAGGCTGATCCATGAGTGCAATATGTGGCTGAAAAGTTGACTAGTGTGACTACCTGCAATTACAAATAAATGAATTGAAATGAAATACGTCCAGTGGATGTCACCATGAATAGTCCAAATCACCTGTAGGACGGGGGCCATCAATCTGAAAATGTAAATCAAATTAGAAACTTTTTGCATTTGAGGCAGTGGTTTTGGGACCCTTTAAATTAAATACCATATTTTCCACAAATGTCAAACATTGTTACAAAGCGCAGCTGATAGTCTTTAAACAATGTAGGAGGGAACCCACATTTACAGTCTGAAAACAAGGGGGCCCAAATATGACTAGGACAGTGTCCAGAATAAGAATTATAAGTCACATTGGTGGGATATTGTGCCTTAATGGGGCCAAACACCAGGTCCAAACCGCCACTGTTGTACATTACTAAAAAGCTGTCTAATGTATCTACATCTAGTAAAAGTCATTTTGCATATGGAATGAAGCATATGGGGAACAGGGACTCTAAATCCATAAAATCAAATATGTAAAACATCAACATCCTCCACATTTGCTTCCAGTATCCCCCACCATTGAGGCCTAAATACCATATTTCTTCCAAATATTGCACAGTTAAAAAACTAATTCACTTTAAAAATATAGAGGTTGAGGGGTCTATCACTTAGGATCTGGGACATAGGGAGTCCAAAGAGGACTTGGAATGATTTGATGTGGTGGTGGGATATGGGGCAGTAATTGTGGTAAACATGCCATAACTACAGGGGCTATTTTCAATAGAAGTCACTCTGACAAAAGAAGGAAACACCAACAGGCTCGGGGCAAACAGGATTTTATCAAATTTATTTTTACACAGTGCATAATTTTTATGTCAATTTCATAGTGTTTCAAAATACCTTATTTGCATATGCTTGGGAAATGAGGACAACTTATGAAAAGTGCAATCTCATGCGATTTAAATGACGTTTATGTGTATTTAAACTGTATGGTAGATGCTAGAATGTGGGATGTGCAAATTTCTAAAGTGCTTAGTCACAAATGCTCATTCTTACATTCTACTGAATAATAATTACACTTCCAGAATGGTTTCAGAAATAAAACGATCATCTTTATTAACACATTTATTTTAGTTTGGTTCTCTTTCAGATACTTTCATCAATATCTAGTATATTTTCATTCATATTCTCTTTCATCTTACACCTGAAAGCATGCTATGAACATTGACATATATTGGCTGCTTCTTGATGGATTTTTATAAAACCTTTGAAAGCATGATCTGGGTCCCAGACTATCCTGATATAAAACGTTTGCTGAAATTTGATTCAGTTGTAGTTTGGAAATAAGAGAATTCTCACATCACTGCCTCTGGGTTCTGACATGCTTAGAATAATTAGAGGCATGGTAATTGTTCATTGTCAGGGCTCTTGAGCTGCATGTAAAGCTACCATACTGTCCCGTGCTCATTATAATTCTGTACTGTCATCAGTGATGCTCTTTCTCCTGCCCGCCTCCCTTCTCCCAAACAGTGAATGTTTAAGTTTGTCTTCATCCTGCCACACAACCCAGTAGCAATATCCCCACACCCAACTACCCGCTGCCCCTCCCACTCTCCTACCCTCCTCCCACTCACAAAAAAAATCTGTTGAGGTCCCTTGGCAGGTGACCAGCACAGCCCTCACTCCACCTCTGCTGGCCACTGTCTACTAATCTGTAAAGAAAAGGGGAAAAAAAAATTAAGACTGAAAATGTGGAATATAACTTTTATAACTTTCAATATCTGTTTCCTAAACTGCAATAATCTTCAAGTTACCAGCCTCCATCATGGTCATGTAAGCTGTAACACTTAAACAAGAACTATCAGCTCACATGCAGTAATGCTGAGGGACCTAGATATCCTAATTAAGCAAAATTCCTAACATAAAATGTTTTAAGTCACCTATGTCTTTGCAGTATTACCTACAGTATTATCTGGTTAATCCTGTGACCTCCAGCCTGCCAGGTCAGTGAACTAGTACTCCAAGTGTTCCTGTGACCAGGCTTCTGCAGACACAAACAATGGGTTAAGCCACAGGGGACAATTGGAAGGCTTTAGCCTGAGGTTCAATTGGGGGGAAGGATAGCTCCTCCTACATCCCTTTCTTAAATCTCAGGCTTCCGCTCGCTCAGCTTTGAGTGTTTCAAAAGCGTCTCGGCATGCTGCATTGCTGCCCAGCCAGCTATGTGATCCTTGCAGCTGCTCCCTTTTTTCTCCCCACTCCCGTTTGTGCCTTGTTCTCCTCGTCTCCATCTCTCTGCTCTCTTCCTCCACCCGTTCTGTTTTTTCTCCTCTTTGTCATCCCTTTGTCTCCCTCATCTGTTCTGGCATCCCTTCCCCTTTTCTCTGCCATTCCTCTGACCATTCCTTTCTTTCCTTTCTGCCCCTTGTACCTTTGTTATTTCTCTTGTCTGGTACACCTGTGTTTCTTGTTCTTTTTGGGGGCTCTGCTCCTCTCATGGTTTTGGAGCAGCCACTTAATTCCCACTAGCTTCCGGGTCTGTCATGCCTTCTGGGTCCCTGTCATGGTTCCAGTTGCTGCTCTGGACATGCCGGCTCAACTACAATCAGTGCTCCACCACCTGCGTCTTCAGTTTGCTACCCTGAAATACCTCATCTATCGTTTTCTTGCTCCCTGCTTGCTGAGACTCCTATGGAGACCGCAAACCGGAAGAACTGTTTTTTTACACTATTCAGTTCTTTTCTGCACCTCATCAGCCTGTTGATTGATCACCAGCATAACTTCAGAGGCCCTCTCATTTACATTTCCTTCCATTGACAATGACCATATTGATTTCTGTTACTATGTTTGCCATATGCTGCCCGTGTAACTGTTATAAGACAGGGCAGTCAGCTTGGAACTTTACCTTGACCTTCCTACTTCCTAGCATGCATTTTCCGTGGTTATCCTTGAGAACCCTTCCCTGCTCATGTTAGCTGCATTTTTCTGTGATAGGCAGGTCCATGCCCTATGCCTGGTACCTTCCATTTCTCTGCCACCTCTCCTGCTTGGAGAAAACATTACACTCAGACACTGACTAACCCTTGCTATGCTGAGGACCAATATGTCAGTCCAGAATTTCGACATGCTTACTTGTAGCAGCCAACAGACTTATTTTCTGTTATGGTGCCATGCTCTTGGGCTGTTCCAATGAGCCTACCTCTCCCATCACTGAATCTTCTGGAGTTTGGACACTGTCTGCCTCATAAATATATATTTCACCATGGACATCTTCTATAGTAACACACCGTGCCTTGTACTCACTTCCATCGTGTAGCTAGAAAGCCGTATTTGACAACCAGACTCCTTTAGTGCTTCAGATCCTCTTCTGCAGCATCCTTCTTCCATCCGGCATAGATGGTGGCTGATATACAGCCAACCTGACTCCTGACAGTCCAGCTAGCATATGCGGAGGCCTAACTCAACTCACTCACTTTACGCCTTCCTTGGGAAGACCTACTTGGAGGTCCTGCCAGTTCAGCTTGCCTACGTGGAGGCCTATCTCGACTCACTCACTTCTACTGCTCCTCAGGCAGACCTACGTGGGGGTCCTGCTGCTCCAGCTAGCCAACGTGGGGGCCTAGCTCACTACTCAATCACTTTACACACTGTCCTCTAGTGGACCTCCATGGGATCCCGCTGTCATACTGCCCAGCTCACATTTTGTCCACACTCACTACAGCGATGGCACATCCTGTGGGAGGGTCCCACCATCCCAACACAACATGCCCACAATAAGGCATTGCTTATTGCTCAAATGTATTCTTCTGTCATCTACAGGGAGACTCATGAGGGTGTTTCACCCCCTTACCTCGGAACATATCATACTGTGGTGATGGCAAACCCATGTTGGGGTCTCACCATCCCTAATCCATCGTGCCCATGAAGGGTATTTCCCATTATTCAAACATATTTCCATCTTTACTAAAGCAGACCCACATAGGGGTCTCATCTTCCTTAGTCTGACCACCTGAGACCTACTTGATCAATCGAGCATTTTGAGCACTGCATACTCCAGACATAGATGCGGTTCATGCCCCGGCTAGCCCACATCCGGGCCTACCCTACTTCATCATTCCTTTACTTCTTCTACTGCAATCCACCTCCCTTTCTGTTCCAGTTCCAACCAAGTTTCTATGCCAGACATCTCCATAGAGTATAGCTCAATTCCTTGGACATCTTAGGACAATTCTCCTTTCTGACAAGGTACTGGATTGTACCCTAATGTTCTAATAGATTTACACAGTTCCATGCAAGCCTCCCAAATTGCATAGACTCCTACCTCATCATCATTCCCAGCTGGGCAACACTCTCGACCATTTCATCATCTATGATTTCTATGTCTCTCAAATTTGCAACGTTGGCACTCATTCCTCAACCATGCTGACTATATATGTATGTATGCTTTACATCTGCTTCACTCACAGCTACCTAGGTCATGGATTAACCATTGTCTCTCATCCAGATATCATTCCCAGCTGGATCTTCATTTGCCGGAACCTTCATCTTCAGTGTTGACTTCCTGCTCATCGTTGACCTTGGAGACAGGACTCTTTGACCAGCAAAATAGACTGAATCCTTGGGCATAACCATAACTAACCTCAGCCTGCATTTAGGATTATTGTCCTCTTAGTATGCCTAGAAGACAGGCAGGTCAGTAGCCATGGATACTCGGAGGTTTCCCCTAAGGGGTTTTTTTCCTCTTCTGCATGCTACTGGTCACACTCTCCGGAGTTGGAGGAGATAATCACTATGCTAACTCTCTTTTTGGGGCTTAAATCTTACATCTACCCAGTATCCACAGAGGATGGGATATAGAGAAATGCCAAAGCTCAAGTTATAAACACCAAACATATACTATTCAGCTCATAAGTATACACAAGCACTGAGCTATGTACCACACATTGAATTGGAAGGCTTTATCCTGAGGTTCAATGGGAGGCTAGCTCCTCCCACATCCCCATCTTAAACCTCAGGCTTCCGCTTGCTTAGCTTCGACCATTTCAAAACTCCTTCCATCCTTCCCTGCCTCCCCTTCCTTCCTCTCTGGCACTCTTGTATCACCCTCTATGCTGGGGCTTAAATCTTACATCTATCCAGTATCCACAGAGGGTGGGATATAGAGAAATGCCAAAGATCAAGTTATAAACATCAAGCATATACTATTCAGCTCATAAGTATCCACAAGCACTGAGCTATGTACCACACATTGAACTATATGCCAGGACATCTGTTTTAAAACAGCATTTTGTGCCTTTCCTACTGGTACAGATTTGTTCAGCTCAGCATGATTGGAACCAGAAAAACTAGAATGAAAATGCACTGTTTCACCTTGCTACAAATAAAACAGACATCCAGGAACATAGCTGTCCCTTGCGGCTTAGCCTGTCATTTGTGTCTTTGGTGAGCTAGCCGTGAGGGACACTGGGAGTATTAGTTCACTGGCATGGTTGGCTGGAAGTCACAGAATCAACCAGATACAAACTAATACTACAAAACATTGAGTAGCTCAATAATATTTATTTTGAAATGTTTTGCTTAACCAGGACCTCTAGGTCCCAAAGCATTATTGCAGAGGAGCTAAGAGTTCCCCTTTAATTCCCTCCTAAAATGTGGGATTGCTCTTGGGTTTGTTTCCCACCTCAGTCAGCTTACATTCATAACTTTTCAATTTTTATAAAAACATTTCTGAACAATTTCACTAATCTGCAAGTTATATCCCTCTGCCACAACCACATATTGTAAGAGATGACTTATAAACTCCACCTGAAGTGTTTTTCGAGAATTGCCTGAAAACACATTTCGGGTGGAATTTTAATGTTGCCACTTATGTGACTGAGAGGGATGGTGGTAACTTGCTGATTTGTTAAATGTGTATGCTTTCTTCTCTTGTACTGTCTCTCTCACTCTCTTTCTCTCCTTCCTCATTGTATCTCTGTCGCCATCTCTGCTCCATGCTGTTACTTTCCATTGAGCATTTCTCCACATATTGAATTGGATACTGCAGGTCACTTAGCAAAAGACAGAAAATTATTTAACCTAGCAACTGAGGTCCTATTTTCAAAAGGGAAGTGTTTGAAAATAGGATCCTGATTCAAAGTCCTGGCACCAAGATTGCTGCTGGCACTTATTCACCACTCACCACCACTGCTGGTTGCTGTCTGCCACACACAGTCACTGCAATACAAAGTAAGTCCGATGTATATTGGACATACCGTGCATGTGCACAAACCTAGTATTTATTGCTGTACACCTGTTTTCCACCCATAACTATAACACTGTATGCGGGACTGGCCCCAAACTTAGGAGTATCTAAAGTATCACCACCCTCAGGAACATGTTCTGTACACATAAATAGGACCCTTGAACACCCACCCAAAATATGGTTATACACAGTAATAAATCCTACATCTGCGCCCAAGCATAGTATGTCTGATATTGGACTTGATTTGTACAGAAGATGGAAGCCAGCAGAGGTGGTGAGTAGTGACCAAGTGCCAGCTGCCATCTCAGGACTGTGGTGTGGGGGTGGGTTGCTATGTTCGCATGAGTATGGGGATTAGGGTAGGGGTCCACTAGACTACCAGGAATGCTATATTATTTGGCCTGAGAGTGGGATTGGGAAGGAGTGGTGCCCACTAAACTACCAGGGTATATCAGTAAACCTTGCCAGTTACTGACTCTTATATAAAGCTCTTCTGACAGTGTAACTGGTCTGGGCATGGGGCTGGGAGTTCTCCATATGAGTGTGTCTTACATAACAGTCAAGGTGCTTCCGGGGGATTCCATCCAAGGAGCAACTGTTTTCTTCTCACCTCATAATGAGGCCATGAAGAGATGCAAATGACCCATACTGCCTTGCCTGTGCCATGAGGTCATTTAACTAGGGATGATAGATAATTTAAGATTGCTCCACAGCTGCGATTGCCTTTTGCAAGCACTAAGTGCTAGTTTGCTCCTCAGATATCTATTCTACTAGTTGCACATATACAGTACCTTATGTGAGCCAGTAGGGGGTTGTGATTTGGGAAGAGCAAAAGGGTTAGTGCCTGCATCTATCAGACAGTATATTCGAATATACTTTTTGCACTTGCAGTGTACTTCAAGCATGTTCCAATAAACCTGTAGTTTATTTCAGACACAATTTGCTCCTGGGGCCAGGATTTAGTGCATGCAATTTCTGAGATTCTGATATCCCAGTGTGGGTGTTCATTTGGTAGTGTGTTGGTACATAAGGTATTTGGTATCTTTTTAACTAAAATGTGGTATTAATATCAAATATTCTGTATAATGTAACTTAAGTTGGAAACCACAAAACATTTACAGAACAGGGTTCAATCACTATGTTTGCTGAGACCCATTGCTATATTGATAAATGAAAACTTGCCATATTCTGTAATCCCTCCAGGAAATGTTGAGCTCTTCAGTTGAGGCTCAAGATGAAATACACTAGTAAAGCAATACTGGGGATGTTTTATTGTGCCTGTTAGCTCTATAATTTACCTCACATATGGAAGAATAACAAGTTTTAGTTTTCAGTGCCATCAGAGCGTTAGCTTTTATGAATTCTTTGTTTACCACATGTAGTAAATATGCCCCTCTTGCCAAGACAAACACAATTAGACTACAGTATTCAAATACAATATCCGCTGCTGCCCTCATTTTATTATGCATTGTTTTTTAATTATGTGTGAAGGACATAAAAATACAGTGTTCACATGCCTGGAGCAGAAAAAAGGTCACCCAAATATCTTGTAATGGTCCCCGCATGTAGAACAATGAAGCATAATTACTGTTTAGCCTACTTATTAATTGGACTAGCACCACTTTCAATACCTGTAATACACAGGTTTCTTTAACCCGTGGGTGTGTATTACAGAACAATCAAATCAAACCCAGTATATTAATATCATGTCCCATTAATGACTAAGGAAAAAAAAATCCTAGCGTTCTTCAGAAACCCAAACCCTTCAAACATCTTAGAGACAAAGACAATAATAGCAGAAAAAGAAACATCGGCCCATCCCATCTGTCTGTCTGTAATATCCTGTCTTGCCCAGAGACCTGTTGTCTATGTGGCATTTTTGTTTGTACAATTCACCATCATGTTCTTTGTCTTATTGCAACCTGGTATCCCATGATATGAGCTAATGTAGGAGGGCTACTTGCATAATGGCGACTACTATAGTACGACCTGTATGATGGAAAAAGCTCCAATACGGCAACTGCATATTACACAAAAGTATGGGTACCTGACAGACATATGGGTGATTGGCATTTAGGAGGACCCCTCAACAAGAGCTTGCATCAAAATGGCAACTGGACTTGACAGTGATAAATCAAGATGGCAAAAGTAAATAGGGCGAACTGTTGAAAGTGGCACGTCCTGCAACCCTCCCTGATTAACTGTTTAGCACTTTACTCTGTTCCAGGCATGCTTGCAACCATTAATGGTTTTGGCACTTGCCTCCTCAGTCAGAAGACTGCTCCATGGCTCAGCCACTCTGAAAAAAAAATTCCCAACTACTCTTCTGAATCCCTCCCCCATCAGTTCCCACTCATGTCCCTGTGTTCTAGATTCACTATTCCTGTTGATTAGTTTTTCACTGTTTACCTGGTTCATTCCTTTTAGGAAGTTGAAGGTCTCAATCATATCAGCCCTGCTCTCCTGTCATGTGGAGCTCACCAGGGCTTGGTCTTGTCACCGATGTTGTTCGCCGTGCACATGCTGCCCCTGGCAGAGATCATTAGGAAGTACGGTTTGGGTTTTCATTGCTACGCTGATGACACCCAGCTGTATTTTTCTTTTGTCCCTGGAACATCTTGCACAGTAGAAGTGCTTAACAGATGCCACGCTGAGATCAATGACTGGATGGCCTCCAGCTGGCTGCAACTGAACCCCGATAAGACAGAGGTACTGGTGGTAGAGCTGAACAGAAGGCATGATAGGCTGGCCTCTGGTGCAGAGACAGGGCTTTTTCTTGGCTCTGTGCCATTGATGGCCTCCTCTAGGGTGTGTGATCTTGGTGTTATTCTTGACAGCAGATTATCACTTGAGTTTCAGGTGGCATCCATTGTCCATTCCAGTTTTTGCCATATGAGGAATATAGCCAGGATTAAGCCCCTAGTTCTGCCACTGGACTGCCCCACCTTGGTACATGCCTTCATGACATCCAGGCTTGACTACTCTAATGTGCTCTATCTTGAGGTCTTTGGGGGTACCCTGCACCAACTGCAGCTGGTGCAGAACATAGCAGCTAGGTTGTTGACAGAACAGCCTAAGTACTGTCATATCACTCAGGTGCTGCGTCAACTGCACTGGCTGCTGGTTAGATGGAGGGTCCTTTTTAAGGTGGGTTTGCTCACCTTTAAGGCCCTACATGGTCTGGACCCTGGTTACCTGAAGGACCTTCTCACATCTGCTGTCTCGGTCCACCCCTCCACTCCTCCTTTAGGAACCTCTATGTGATTCCCAGGATGAGGTTAAAAAAAGCTGGCGACAGAGCATTTAGTGTTGCCACCCCCGTCCTGTGGTATTTGCTTTCTCAAGCTGTTAGGGATGCCCCATCTGTTGAGATATTCAAGACCTGCCTCAAGGCCTTCTTATATAATCAGGCCTTCCTAGGCTGTGTTTTACATCCTTAACCTGACTTCCGAATCTTATGTTTAAAATAATTTCTGGTTTCCCTTGAGTCTATTGCTGCTGTTGAGGGTATTATTTTATTGTTAGTAATGATATGTATTGATGTTTGTAAGTGTGTTATTTATCTATTCATAGTAATTTGTATGTATATGGAATTTTAACATGTGCAGCACACAGAGCCTCTGGGATGGGTGTCTTTTAATAAAATGTGCCTTGCCTTGCCTCTCTCTTTTTGCCTTCAGCAAGAATATGTTCAGGCCTCAAGCTGATCTTATGCCTTGCTGGCGCTGAATCATTTTATTCATCCTATGCTGCACCATCTCCAGCCTGCCTTTGTCTTGCCTCTTGTGAAACTCTAGAACATGGCACAGTATGCCAGATGTGGCCTCCCTAGTGATGTATAGAGAGGTAATAATACCTCTTTTCTCCTGCTATCAACACCTTTCACAATACACTCCAATGTCCTTTTTTTCCTACTGCAGGCCTTGTTATATTGGCTAGATTGTTTAAGGGACTCACTTATGATGACTGCTATGTCCATTTCCTCAGAAGTAGTGCCCATCTTGACTCCTTCTATCCAAAACTCCATTCTGGGGCTCTGGTTCCCTATGTACATCACCTTGCACATTTTGGCATTGAATTTCAACTGCCAGTCCACAGACCACCTCTCTAACATTTGCAGAAACCTCCTTTATCTTATTCTCACTGTCCCCCTTCCACAGAGCTTAGCGTCATCTGCGAAGAGAGACATTTTGCACTGAATTCCTTCTCATATGTCACTGATGAAAATACTTAAAAGGACTGGAAAAAAATCAGTGCATTAGCTGAAACTCCCTATTTCCTTCCTGAGCACTACTCACTTGGGAGTATCATCATCTGTAACTCTCTATCTTTATTTACTGCACAGAGAGCCATTTTCACCATTTAGCCCCCACCCCCAAAATCAAACAACTTCTTCTCAGTAAGTCAATTGCCTGTTGGAACCAGCAAGTCTAAAAAGTAAACTATGGAGTGTTGTATATTTCTTGTTTTTACACAGACACACACACATAACTGTGTGTGATACCCCATTTAAACCACTTGTACTATACGCCTTTGGTTTTATGTGGTACCACACACCCTGGGTGTGTAAAGAAAATCAGAATTGGTAGCATCAGTCCCCACCCCCAAAATCAAACAACTTCTTCTCAGTAAGTCAATTGCCTGTTGGAACCAGCAAGTCTAAAAAGTAAACTATGGGGTGTTGTATATTTCTTGTTTTTACACACACACACACACACACACACACACACACACACGCAACTGTGTGTGATACCCCATTTAAACCACTTGTACTATACGCCTTTGGTTTTATGTGGTACCACACACCCTGGGTGTGTAAAGAAAATCAGAATTGGCAGCACCAGCTTGTGCATTTGAGAAGACATGGGGTGCTTCTTGGAGTACCAGGTTTCTAGTTAATTTAGTGGCACAGCTGGTAGCACTACCAAACAGTATTCCAGGTGGCCTGGGTTCATATCCCAGCTGAGACACTAATTTGTTTTTCTTTCTCCTCTATTTGTTTGTTTATTTATGTACTGGACACACACCACTTCCTTGTAAATAAAACTGTTAATAAATTTGTGCAGCACCCTGTTGAGCATTTAAGTAAGCATAGGGTGCTTCTGGGAGTCCAAGGTTTCCAGCTGCCTTAATGGCACAGATGGTTGTGCAACAGAATGCTATTTCAGGCAGCATGTATACAAATACAAGCTAATGCACTAATGCCTTTCTCTCTTCTGTCTGTGTTCCATACTCTGTACCTGCACACTGTTCCCCTTATAAATAGTAATGTAAAATGCTATACATTATTCTATATGTAAACATTTGAGGGGGACTTTAACAAAAGAAAACATGTTTTACTGAAAACGGTTCACTATAGTTACTGCTATAAATCTGAGTTTATTTTATTTTTTGTCATTTTTGTCACAGGTTTTTCAGTTAAGAGTTGTACTGTATTTTAGTATCCAGTACTATTTATACATAACTACCTCTTAAATGCACTTGACTACTGGATGAATGGTAATATGTTAGTATGATCTCAGCTGGGAATAATTTTGGATTTGTCAGAGGATAACATATAGAATAATACATGAGGAGGTGTGTATAATGAGATTTGTACACACACCAAAGGTGTAGGGTGCTACATAAACCCTGAGAGCAAAGCTTGAGCATTTATAGAAGCATCCCACACCAGTGATGTGTGCAAAATCTTGTTACGTCTACCTCCCAATGTTTTGATTTATATAGTGCCTGGGTAGTGTTTTCTTGCCTTGAAAACACTACCCAGCATTTTTGTAAAATAGTGTGGCCAGTTGATGCTGCTGCTGTTAAGTAGCATGTTCAGTTTGAAGCCCTGTTTGTACTTTTGCTATTTTTTTTTTTGGTGATCATAGCAGACTGATTCCTGAACAGATGCCCAACCTGTACCTCAGGTAATATCCTGTGCCAAACATAGACATTGGGAGTTTAGGATGTAGCACAGTGCTGATGAGTGGATCGAGTAGTATGTATGTGCAAGGGAGGAAGACCGTGCATGCCTGCAATGAGGGACACCTGGCACATGTCCCCTATTATAATCAGCTGGTTATAATGGTGAATTATAACCGGATTTTCCTATGGAAGGAAAACACTTCCCCACTATTATAATTCAGTTATAATCTGAAGTTATATGAAAGGAAAACAATGTAGAATGTTAGTCAGTAGCTCACGAAGTGCAAAATACTATTCAGAACACACATGCCTCACTAAAAGTATAAGTAGCACAATGCTATGTGTCCTCAGATAACATAGAAACAACTGTCCATAGTGTTATTCTGTACAAACAGCTGATTTTTAAGCCTACAAAGAGTTGCCTGTTTATAGGCTTGGACACAGGGAAAATGAGAAAAGATGACATACTTTCAGAAACAGAACCAGGATTCAGTGTTGCATAAAAACAAAGAAGAATAAAGACAGAGAAAGACAATAAGTTCATCGAGTGTGCCCTAATGACCTACTGTACTATGTATTACACTGAATTAGCCTCCTGATAGATGAACAGTTTCTCAGCTTGAGCAACACTGTGGAGTTCACCCAACTGCATCCCTGTACGTATTTGTATGTTTCTAGCATATCCCACTTCTTGCTGTGCTACACAGATGACATATTAAAGCAGAAGTGCATGATAGTGGTGAAAATTTTGACACATACTTTTTTACTCTATTTTAGATTTTAGATACTGGGGGGGGGGCAGGGCTTCATTTCCATTGCTTGTGCATTTCCTGGGGCACAGGCGGGAGCAGCGATCATTGGGACAGTGAATCATCCGAAGGCTGGTGTCCATCATTCACTTGTCCCCTCTACTTGGGATCAGGCTGGTCAGAAGGAAAATAGATCCTGAGTCAGCAGAAAGCAAAGATCTTAAGCAGCTTGGCTTACAGTATATGATTCAAATAGTTGGGCTCCAAAGGGGCAAGGCTCCCTGTCCGTTGCTGATATAGTTCTCAGGATACAGATGGGAGCAGTGATTGTAGGGGGGGTGAGGGGGACTGGCTGAAGGCTGGTGTCCATGACTCACTCTTCCCCTCTACTTGGGAACAGGTAGGGCAGAAGGAAAGTGGATCCTGAATCAGCAGAAAGCTAAGATTTTAAGCAGCTGGGCTCAGTGTTTGAATTGCATACCTCTTCTGGCCATACTGTTCAGTTGGCTGGGTTCCTGGGTGTGGGGCTACATGTCCATTGCTAGTGCAGTTTCTGGGACATACGTGGGTAGTGGTGATCTTGGGGGGTGAGTTGGATGAAGGCTGGTGTCCATGACTCACTCATCCTCTTTACTTGATAGCAGACATAGCAGAATGAAAATGGGTCCTATGTCAGCAGAAAGCTGAGATTTTAAGCAGCAGGGCTCAGTGTTTGATACATGCTCCTCTTCTGGCTATGTGATTCAATTGACTGGGCTCCTGAGGGGGCAGGGCTTCACGTCCA
The DNA here is from genome assembly GCA_016271365.2 of Neoceratodus forsteri. Taxonomy (NCBI): domain Eukaryota; kingdom Metazoa; phylum Chordata; order Ceratodontiformes; family Ceratodontidae; genus Neoceratodus; species Neoceratodus forsteri. Next base: position 723,737,884 of record CM028130.1, on the reverse strand, counting down.
TTGCTGGCGCAATTATCAGGATACAAGTGGGTGGTGATCCTTTGGGGGAGGTGAGTCAGCTGAAGGCTGGTGTCCATGACTCATGCATCCCCTCTATTTGGGAGCAGAGCAGAAGGAAACTGGGTGGCAAGTTGGCAGAAAGCTGAGATTTTAAGCAGCTGGACTCAGTGTTTGAACTGTGAGCCACTTTTGGCTGTGCAATGCAACTGGCTGGGCTCACGGGCAGCAGGGCCTAATGTCCATTGCTGGTGCAGTTCCTGGTTCACAGTTGGAAGTGGTGATCATTGGCGGTGAGTAGTCTAAAGAATGGTGCCCATGACTCACTCCGCTACATGGGAGCAGGCAGGGCAGAAAGAAAGTGTAAGGGATATGTGGAATATAAGGGATCTAGATAAGTAAAGAAAAATGGGGGCAGAAAGGGCAGAAGGAAAGTGTGAGGAATACTGTATATGGGATGTAAGGGATGTATCTAAGCACAGAAAACAGGGGGTGAATCTAGGAGAAAATGTGATAATAGGCAAGGAAGCCATAATGAATCTACACCCTCACTGCCACTCCAGTCCCTCGGAATTCTCTTTGTCATTTTTATGTTGGCTTGTGCCTGCGTGCAAGCCAACATCTTGTGGTAGTAGCAGATTTTGGAGGTGCGTCAGTGTGGGTGAATGCAGGGCATGCTTTAGTAGGTGCGTCCCTCATTCCCCAATAAGCCAGCATGCAGGTGTTCACACAAGAAATATGTAAAGTGGTCAACAATTGTAAAGAAAGTGCCACTGCAATGAGAGACAAGCTCGTCATGCAGTGGCACAATAACACACCTCCCAACATGCCTTTCCTGGTGAAGTATTTCAATAAACATGGTGGCAGTGGCTGCCACCACCGCCTGCCTCACAATGCCTACAAAGTCAACTTCAGGTGAGCCCAGTCCCCCTGTTGGCATGCTAAATACCCCCCCCCAAGATTGTGTGGCACACTGAGAGCCCAACCCAGTGTGCCGCCCTATAATGAAAGCTGACCATCGTCAGCATGTTCTGGCCCCCACCCCTATTCTGTGCCACACTGGGAGCCCACCCCAGTGTGGCCAACATCACCCCTAAAGTCACGGGGCACACTGGGAGCCAACACCAGTGTGCACAACAGTTTTTCATACACCTGTAAAAAAAGGAAACTGTCCACGGTGTTCTTTTTTTTTTTTATAATTACCTGAAAGAAAGAAAATGGTCCCTTGTCATGGGGTACCCTCCCCCAACCCACAGCCACCCTCTGCATACTCCACCTCTCCACATCCCCCTCACCCCATACTTACCTCTGGAGCCTGGTGAGATGATCTTTGGTGGACTGGGAACATGTCTGGACTCTTCAAAACCGACCACGAACTGAAGAAATGCCGGTAAGCAGTATAATGGTATAAATGTTTTTTTTTTCAACTTAGGTGGCTATCTCAGCCATTTCTGGGAATTTTTCCTCCAAATTTTCAAGATGGGGTGCTTGGGACCCCAGGTCATGAACACATGCTCTGTCATCTCGTTACTCGGCCCGAAAGGTCATTTTGCGGTCACTATGCAAAATCACCTTTTAGGACCAATTAATGAAACGACAATGCCACTGTTCATGAGGTGGGGTCCCAAAAACACTATCTTGCAAATCTGGTGGAAAAATTCCAAAAAATGACCATGTTACAAGCGTGAGTTGTGCAGTTTCAATGCATGCTCATAACTTTGACAATTTTTAATATTTTCACTCCAGATTTTCAACATTGCCCTTTTTTCACACCTCCTTATGAACAGTACAGCTGTCATTTTTCACATCCTGCCTGAAATGTGTTTTTGCGCATGTGGTGCACAATGGTACGGTTGCTGTGTGAAATCAATATTCAGGACACATCAACAAAGTCACAGTGACACAGTTTATGACCGGCTTTCCCAAAATGCCTGTGTTGAAAATTTGGTTAGACAAATCCCCCAAATAATTGCATTACGGACGTGGGTTGCATAGTTTCTACGCATGCTCGTGATGTCACCAATTTTTCATATTTTCACTCCAGATTTTCAACAAAGCAATTTTTTTACACCTCTTCATGAACAGTGCAGCTGTCATTTTTAACACCCTGCCTGAAAGGTGTTTTTGCACCTGTGGCACCAAAATGCACAGTCGCTGTACAAAATCACCTTTCGACAAACGAACTCCTAGTGCCACTGTTCATGAGATGGGTTCACAAATGGCCCATGTTGAAAGTTTGGAGTGAAAATGCCAACAAATACCCTGGGCATTAGGGTTTCCAACTGTAATGCCCCACCCTGTACAGACTGACAGGCATCAGGGGTGTGACTTGGCATTGTTGGCTGTAATGCTCACACCATTCCACCCCCACCCTGCAGCCAGTGACAGATGTTGAGGTCTGCCTTGGACTATTCAGCTCCAACATTCACCCCATTCTCCTACACTGCACCCATGTCAGTATATTTCCTTATGAAATGGGGTGGGCATATGGCCCGAAGACCCCAAGGCACATCACAGCACCTATTGGTCTCTGCAGGGTAGGGTCAGGTGAAATGGCATGAGCGTTCTGGCCAATGACCCAAAGGCACATCCCAATGTCTGTCACTCTCTGCATGGTGGGGCTGGGGTCAGCATCAGTTCACTGCTTCACTGCCAATCCTATTGTTCATCTCTCTAACTCCTGCACTACCAATGCCAGTGCCAGCAAGCCAACATTCGGCATTGACAAATGCTTGTTAAATAAGACATAATCCTGGATATAGGATAGGTCCAAGCTATTGTTCTGCTTAGCCTGAGATTGTTTTACTGCTACTACAGTCAGCCAACAGTAAACTTTAAAACAACTCCATTGCTACTGATTCACTGAGTTAATAAGCCATTAGCAAAACTCAATAGTAAAGAGTTTGGGCCATAATGCTAAGCACATTTTTAGATTAGTTGTCAATGGTTTGTAAGTCTTTTTGTTTCTAATTCTTTTTTAAAATACATTATTTTAAATATAGTAACAATAACAACCACATTTATATATACATCTAGCCCTTACAAAATCAATATTAACAAAATACAAAAATCAACTCTTTTAACAAATAAGCTGTATTAATGGATAATGCTCACTGTACTGTATATCTTAATGTTCTGCAGACATTATTGCATACAGCACATCCATTTTATTTCCTAAGCTCATTGCACCTTTTATATCCCTCTCCATTTCCCTTCCTTTCTCCTCTGGACTTGCTGTCATTGGTGACTGCTGAATGCTCATTGTTCCTATATTTTCCCCTCTCTTCCCCTTTTTCTCTTGTCCCTTGAGTACTGAGGAGAGCCATCCTGGCTCCCTTTGTGCACCTGGGAACTCTACTGTATTATAACACTGCCCTTATCCTTACCTAAGTTAAAAACTTGCTAACTGTTACATCTAGAATCTGCCATAATGCTCTAGCACCCCCTCTGCCCAAATGGCCACCCCCAGCCCTCCCAGGCAGCACAGTGGACTGGGGAGCTGTGTGCAGAAGGATCCCATTGCCACTGCACCGTGCTGATAACCCGCAAGGGGGGAGTGTGTAAATATGTATGGCAGGGTCCTCCCTTGCATACAATTTTCTTCCCCCAGCCTGGCATGCATCACCTTCATGCATGGGGTGCAGCACAGGCACACCCCCTGGCATGCCCCCAGCCTACCCCTGATGCAGCACCACATGGTTGGCCAGGGGATCCAGCATGCAAATTGTTAGCATACCTGTGGTTACAGACAGAGGATGTTACCTCAGATTTGATTAATCTACCGCTCATATTTTTGTGCAATTTGTCATGAAAGAACCCCTATAGTCTCTAAGAAAACTGATAACCCAGGCTCATTCCCTAACCAGGGTTCCCAGCATTACGAGTGGTAGCACCACTACTGCACCTTTGATCCAGCTAATGGGCATAGTTATTAAGAAATAAAGGAAGCTATAATATTTATCTAGGTTTTGTCTGTTGAACAGTGCATGGAACCTCCTCAGGTCACAGGAACCACACAGCCTCATTAACCACTAGCCTGCCATTTTTCAGACCCCCCTCCCCCCATAGCAGGTCCCCAGGTGTAGGTCTGCCCTCAGCAGAAGCAATTTGCCACTTTTTCTTTGATGTCATGGAGCAAAAAGTTGTGCTTAACTACATGTGGTCTAGCACAGGTTGTTTCTCCATGACATCATATAGTTGTAAAAAATGGTGACACTAGTGTCTAGAACAAACTCAGCCATTTAAGTTCAATACCTGATTTGAAAGAGCATTTCAATGGTTTTCATTCTGTGATATTCTCTGGATTAATGTTCCTCATTAAATACTGTACTACAGGTAAGGTTCACTGTCCATTAATTTTCACTATGTTCACTGAGCTTAAAAAAACACGCTAAATTAAAAGGACAGTGAAATAAAAAAGATGCTGTGATTATAATAGTGCATAATTATAGCTGATTGGCAGGGTACTAAATAAATGCACACAAATGCATTGTCATAGATGAAAGAGTGAACTTTAAAGTGAGTGAACATATTTTGTAGTAGATTATTACATTAGCCATTAGTCACTCCACTTCCCACTATGCAGAGCTATATTATAGGGGAGCTCTATAAGAGTACCTGGATTTAAAGTGAGTGAAAATTATGCTGGTGAGAGTGGGTTTGGATCACAACAGTTGTTCAGCAGCAGTAAATTGTGCTGCCACCTGGGGAGCTCCATGTTCAAGCCCCAGAGTTCGACTCTGGAGCTTGCGCTAGAAGTTAGGAGCATTGTAGTGATGAAGCACATGCCTCCTGGTAAGAGAGAGTATGGGCCAACACTAATGGAACACAGTCCACCAGCTTACCACTGAGAAACATTGATATCAGGTGTGAATTTAGCTCCTCCCCCTCCGGTCTTCTGGCCAGTGGAGGGTGCAGTTATTGCAGCCAAATGGCCTATTGTGGGACAGGGGAACCAGTGGGAAAAACAGAATAAACGGGGTAAAAAAAGTGTGCCTGTAAGGAATGGTGACACCTATGTTACAGAAAAAGCAAAGAAATGAAGACAGCAAGTATGACATGTAAGTAATGACAACAAATACTGTACATGGTTGGGGGAAATGCATATTTGTCTAAATTACATTTGCATCTATCTACATTTTAAAAAGGAACAGGGCACAAGTTTAGATGTGGCAGAGTATACAGAAAAAGAAAATTAACAATTTTTAATTGATTTCTGCTTTATATTTCATAAAGGCAAAACCTTTAGACTCTCCAGGGTGTACAAGACATTCCAAATACTGTACAGTTCTAATGAACACTTTTTTTTTATAGGGCATAAAACTAGTCTAGTAGATTTTGGACTGATGAAATTGTTTTCGAGACCAACTCACAACTAATCAAAGAGGCCCAAATGTACTCAACAAAAGTGCTCCCGTTCCCCCCCCCAAAAAAAAATTTCCACTTGACTAATGACTGCTAGTCACTGATTCTTTAAAAAGCCGGTGTATATTTTTTTTTTTAAATACAGTTTTAGATAAATTAGTGCAAACATATGCCAAGTTTACCAACCCATGGAAAACTATAAATGTATTCTCTAAGAGAATTCATTAAATATGTACAATGGTATGTAGGATTTTAGTCTTATAGTATATGTTTAAAGCTTATTATAGGCAGAAGTTGGTGGCTATGGTAATGTTGTTGTGCATGTTCTAAATGTTGCTGTGCATTATCCATAATAAAACAGATACCTCTCAAAGGGCTCGTGCTGTATCCCCACTAAATGTCCTTCAAGGCGCCTCAGGCACCCTCGCTCCCTTCAAAACCATGGCATGAACAGTCAAGCTAAAAAGTAAATTGTACACATTCTATAATTAAGTGCACCTGTGTCTCTACTTGTGCCAACCCCTCTCTCACAGTGTTTTCATTTTGACATCAGACATCACAGAAAGCTTCAGTGAATGCTTTCAGGTCAGGCTGAATTGGGGAGTCAGAGGTGTGATTAGAATATAAAAACCTTAATTCCAGTCATATCAGAGTAAATGCTGGGGGATTCTTTGCTATCCTGGCATGCAGGTCATAGCCTACTTTTCTGACCACACTCAAACTTCCTGATGCCCTCCCTCACTGTGTCTGTGATGGGATTCCCCTCAGCGCAGTAGCACTTACTAGGCAGAGCCATTTCAATGGCTTTCTCCCTACCAGTGATCAGTTGAGTAAATGTTACCACTCAAAAAAATGATTTTTTTTTAACATTTATTTGTGATACACACATTACAACAAAAAAAATCACAAATGTGTTAGCAGTTCAAATCTGTGTAGTGAAATTTCCTTAAATTACAACAATTTCACTACCTTTCATGCCATTAATATTTTTTTAAACCACATACTATAACAAGTAAAATAAGGCACCCATACACAACTCGCCTTGTGTTTCCATCTTGGGTTGAGATACCAACATGGACCTCTGGAGCTTTGCTCTCGAGGTCCATGCACTGGCGTCTCAACCCCTTGATGAAAACACAGGCTCGTTGTGCATGGGTGCCCATATGTTATTCCTTATATCTGTCAAGCAGATATTAGGAAAACAATTCTTAATGATGAACATTCATTATCCTCAAACAATTATGTTTTAATGAACATTATTTGCAATTTGTAGATCATAGATTTCCAATAACCAACTGTAATTAGTTTTTACTTATTCAATGTTTTCATGAATGTCTTTGACAGTTTCTGTTTGATATATTCTCATATCAAAGTTGGTTAGGAAATGATCAGACTTTATAAATTGATCCATGCAAAATTTGCTTGAAATTAAGGAACTGTCAAGGAAGTACACATAAAAAGCATTGAGTAAAGGTAGACTTTGACTCACACCTTAAGCCACAGATTAAAATCCAAACATCTGTTACAGTAAGAAAATCTTTGCAAGTATGAAATTGAATAAATTATTCTGAAATTCAGAATGTACAGCCATTTTCAAAATATAGTACTATGACTGGAAAATTATATGCAATAGTTTAACAACTCCAAGATATTTGCATTTTGTTAATCAGTTAATTAATGTTTAATGAATTTAAATATGTTTTAATGTAGACTTCACCTGTACAAGATGTCTATGTGACTTTTAAATCTTGAGTGAATTATTCTGTGCAAGTCTAATAAAAGTATTATCACCAACTTTGCTGAACTATACCTAGGCTACCATAATACTTTCATTTCACTGGTTCACATAATAAGCATACTTTCATGGACTTTAACATAACGTTTTAATAATGTAAGCTAATATAAAAATTAATCCTGCTGTTTGTATTCTTTATCTGTTTAAATTTGCAAACTTCCTAGATGCAATGCCTTCTGCAAGGAGAGAAAATCAGTATATGCTTTCAGCTTAATTCTCTCTTTACTGCATCTCTGTTACTGAGAGGTACATCCTGGGTGTAATTTGTTGCCAGTAGTATTCATTATTATGGTTCTGCGCTGTATATCTGGCAAGCAACACTTTCTGGTTTTGTTTAAAGTGGCTGTACTATAAGTTTATTCTGTGTTGTTATAGTAAAAGCTTGTTTATATCAATTCTATTTATTTTCTAGAGCTGCCAAGTGGGATTCAATTGCAAATCCATTCCAGTTGGAACTGATTTGCTAAAAGGTTTACCAAGAGGAGCAGACAATATTGTGAAATAGTATAGTCTTCAGAGAAATACTGAATAAACAGCATCTCTGTCTCACTTTCAGTACATTGTTTGAGACTAATAAGAGACACTCAGAGGCAATTGCCTTGGTCAAATTGAAGGAAACGTCATGGTTTCCCTTTGGAGCACAGCATACTTTTCAAACATTGCCTCAGCCTGATGTGGGACACTGGAACTCCCTTGCATGCTACAGCTTGTTTGAAGTTTAGATAGAGCATAGCCTACAGAAGAAGCAAATCAATGATGGTAAGCTAATGAATTATTTCCCACTTTGTACTGAAATCTAAAGTGAGATGAAAGAAGACCACATAGTGAGGAGATAACAGCCAGGGGCTGAGCGTGGTGCATAGATTGCCAATATCTGAGAACTAATGTGATTTGATCTTGCAGATACCAGTGTTACAATAGGGCTTAAGAGTGGTGAACCTGAAGCAAAATGCCTTATCTTAAAATACAGTTGTCCAGCGTAATTAAACTGCCTTGGCAAATCAAATTAAAGCATATTATATTCACTTGATTCTAAGTGTAAACATGTAACAATATAATATGTTCAGCAACAATTGAATACAAATTATGCTCTGCCTATTGCATACAGAATTTCTGAAAACCTGACACATACTGTCATATCATGCTAGCTAAAATCTATCAACTCTAAGACCCCACTTGTTCATCTGCCAAAACTGATTTAGGTTTGTTTAGGTTATTAGCAAAAAAGATTTGAAATAGGTTTAGGATCATACCTAGACCCCACTTAGATACATATATCATGCTTTGATCAGTCAGTAAACTATTGAAATAAAGTCAACTTACATATTAAAAAAAAATGATAGATACAGGACAGGAAAGACAGAAAAACTGATAGAAGCCAAAGGTTCAGACAAATTAATCCATCAGTTTCCATATTCTTACTGTCAAATTGTGTTTAAAATTGTGTTTGAATATATTTTACTAAATTCTGTCTCATTTGCAGTGTTGGGACTTCTGGCTGCTAGAATAAAGTGTTCCTTTCTTGTATACTTTACTTTGCTTCTTGCAGTGCAAATGCATTTCTAAATGTATTCTACAGGCAGGAATAGAAGGCTTGAAATACCAGCCACTTACAGACCCAAGAACAATTCTATTTGATGGGTTACAATGGCATAATAATGCCTTAGTTATTCTTACACTGTGCAATCCTAGGGAGCATAGTAAAGCCACTAAAAATGAAAAGCAAACAGTGTTGTGGTACATGGGTAATGCCAACTGCTACCACCAATGTGATCATCTATTCATTTAAACATGATTTCCTGACTCTGACCCTCAGCTTTCTTTATTCCCTTTCAATATAGTTATAAAGATAAAAACAACACTGGATCAGACTCGGAGAAATCCTATATTAAAGAGTAAAAGGATACACCATTTTAATGGTAGTTTGTAACACTACTGACCATATACTTTATATCCATATGGAGACAAATAGTATTTATTTTTAAATTACTTTTCTATATTCCTAAAAACAAATTACATTTGGCATTAGCAAGATTTAAATCTCAAAATATTCCTCAAATATTTGATTTTGGGGACATTTGTTGCTTCATTCCTGAAGTAATTTGCATAAAAAGAGGCTTCTGATCCTAACAACAAGATCCACGGATGGCCAGCACCCCATTACACTCCTATGGAAGGGGGGTTTACGAGACCCGTCTCTTTATTTTTCTTATTTGAACTTTTGTTAACCAGGTAGGCTCACTATGCCAATGCTCTACTTTCAGAAGCAACATGGCATAAAATAATCAACAATTAGAACAAAACACAACAACACCACCACCTACAATAAATATAACCATTGATGAAATTGGCCAATTTAGCATATTTTTTTCAACTTTAAAAAGAATGTTTAGTTGTTGATAACTTTATAACTAGTGGGAAATAATTCCACAATGAGGGACCCAGAAAAGAGAAAGCTCTCTGGCCAAGACAACTGTTTATGAGTAGCACAGCAAACAATATATCAGAACTGGATCACAGGAGCCAGCCCAGTGGCGCTAAGTGTTGAAGCGCTGGACACCATACCTCATGCCAAGCTGGCGACCCAGATTCGGGAATGGACTCGAGCCACTAGGAGTCATCTGTGGAGGGAGAGGATTGAGCATCTGGAAGACTGCTCTCCTCTCCCGGGGTAGGTAGTGGGCTTGCTTCACTCATTGGTGGCCCCCTGTGGAGATTGAGGGGCACTGCAGTTAGCAGTGTCGAACACAGGGGTAGGAGCTGCAGCAGCCACCAGCATGCTTGGTGCACAGATGATATTTCACATCTGCACTCCAGGGGCAACACATGCAAAGAGGAAAAAAACCCTGCTCCATGGCTAGGTGATGGTGCTCTACCATGCCGCACTGCCACATGCCCAATGCCAGGGTCAACTCAGTAACTCTCACAATCCCCCTGTCCTACCTTGGTCCAGCAATGGTGGGCCTGGTCAAAGGATCAGGTAGGTGGGGGAGTGTCTGTCCCTGACAGGTGGTAGCACAGTAGAGATCAGTGAGGGTGACCAGAGAGAGTTCCATGATGGCAGGAGATAAAAATAGTTAAAAAACAAACAAACAAAAAAAGAACTGGATCATAGTTGATGAATTATGGGTACTTGGTGAAACATGTCGGCAAAACCTTTTGGTTGTTTTGCATGTTTTGCAACACATTATTCATGAAGACACCAAAAGCATAAGTGCACTTGTTAGAAGGGGTTAATCAACCCCACAAGCTGTATAAATACCTTCCACATTTTATTTCAGGGGCATTGGTCAGAGTGTCTCCCTAAAACTCCTAAAGTTGCTACCACTCAGAGGGAGTCCTAGCAATGATGGGCTGTACCCGACCTTCCTGAAGCTGCTCACCCCAGTAATTGTTAAACCCCTAACTTACATTTTCAATCTTGCCTTCTCAATATCCACTGTGCCTGATTTCTGGAAGCATGCTCTGGTGGTACCTGTTTCTAAATCTGGTGATCCCCTTGACCCCCAAAATTACAGACCCATTTCCATCCTCCCACACTTGAAAAAATCAGCCACTACTAACTATCTAAATGCCTACAAAAACATAACCTTCTGTGTCCATTTCAACATGGTTTCCGCAAACACCATAGCACCTCCTCTGCTTTGGCCATTTTCTTAAACCAGGTACTTAGAAATATGGATGTGGACAGAGCAACGGGCACAATATTTGTAGGTCTCTCAAAGGCCTTTGATCTCATTGACCACTACCTTCTCCACTCAGCCCTACTGAAATTTTGCTGCTCCCCAGATACTGCTGTGTGGTTTCACAGCTATCTGTCTGACAGGTCCCAGTCCATCCTCATAGGTAAGGACTCATCTGCCACAGTACCTATCCACTCCATCATACCCCAGGGGTCCATACTTAGACCTCTACTGTTTTCCTTGTTCAGAAATGCTCTACCTGCTGAAAGCATCAGTTGCAAGGATCTCCTCTATGTGGATGACCTTGTCATATACCATAGTGATACTTCTCTGGACTCTATCTCCTCCACCCTCTCACTAAACTACAATGCAGTACAGAAATGGTTCCTCTCCAGGAAACTCCTCATGAACGAAAAGAAAACAAAGGCCATGCTCTTCGGCTCTAAACATTTCCTTGCAAAGGTCACCAAATCTGGCTCTTCACTCCTTGTATGCACCCCTGCAGGCCCTCTTATCTGGAAATCGTTCCCTCCTTCAAATATCTAGGTGTGACGCTCGATCCCTCCCTCACCTTTAATGAACACATAAGCATTACAATGAAGAAACTTCACCAAAAACTAGGTGCGGCCTACTGCCTAAACCAATATCTTACCCCCGAGGCCTCACTGGCTATCACATAAGAAAACCTGCTGCCCCTACTCGACTATTGCTCCCCTGTATACCTCGCAGTGTCATCATCCCTACGTTGTCACCTTACCTCTGCATATAATTCTATATGTCACTTTGTTCTCCAAGCCCCTTCATTCACTCACCATTGCACCCTCTACGAGTCCTTAAGGTGGCTCATGCTACAGGGTCACTTTGACTATGCCATGGGCTGCCTAGTTGACAACTCACTCAGGAACTGCCAACTGTCCCCTTACTCCTTTCTACTCACTGATAGAAAGGCCTCTCAATGCCTCAGAGTTTCCTCCATTCCTCCACTGGAAGTTCCACGCATATCCACTGTCATGGGTAGCAGAGCCTTCTCTGCCTCAGCCCCCTCCCTTTGGACTAGACTCCCATTATCTATCTGCTCTTCCCCCTTCCACAAATCCTTCAAAACAAACCTCAAAGCCTGGCTCCAGATGGAGTATGCCTGTGTAACCCCTAGGTGGTGCTATCCCAAGGGCTACTACCCCTGTCTGTATGGCTAGTGACAGGTCAAGGGGCCTAGGTCCAGTGACGGGTGCCTCCACCCAGAGGTCAGGGTCGGTAGTGGTTATGCTAGCTTGGTCACAGCCCTCTGAGACACTGTGACCCCCCCCTTTGTGCCCACTAGTGGCCCACACAGCACACGGGAGTTACCATCCCAATACCCCACATATGCACACTTTTTACACATCAGATCCACTTACCCTCAGGACTGATTCTGCAGCATGTCTCTGAGGACCCCCTGTAAAACAAGGTTAATGCACATACACCACACAATACAATACTGGCTCAATATGTACTGACACCTCAGACAGTATAAAGTTCAACAACAACAAATCTGGTTTATTCAGGGGACTAGAACACGGGAAGGGGAAATCAGGTTGATTGGCAATATTCAAATCACAGTACTGTACAGGCATAAAGGCTCCAAAAAGTCACACTCTGGGTGCCCAGGATGGTAAGGGGCTAGCCAGGTCCATTGCCTGGAGTTGGCCAGCTGGTGCAGCTGGATGGGGCCCTGTAGGAAGAAAATATATGCACAAACAAATTGTAATCCGGAGCCGGATGGCTCAGTCCACAAACAGAAGGACACAAAACAATCAGTTGACACACTTTGATTAAATAAAGGTGCAGGGAGTTACCCCGATTTGTACTCACAAACCCCAAGCCGAGAGCTGAATTTAGGAGGTTGTTCTGGATGGCCAGGATGAGCAGGGCATGGAGATGAGACCCTCGTGACAGGGCCCAACTGATTTGGATAGCAGACGGGTTCAGTCCTATTGGATTTGAGTTCAGCTTCCCGCTTCAGCTCACAACTTGCAGTAAAAGGGGAAAAGGAATTGCGATCCCCTACAAGCACTAGACACATTTATATGTAAAGGAAATTACTATACCAGGCAGCTGCTTCTCGATCCCGATCGCAAGCACTGCAAGACCCGAGAGCACACACAGCATCAAATCCCCAACAGGCCGATTGCACTTCTGCAAATCTTATGGGCAAGCCTGGTTCTGCACACTTCCTGCTTCTCTTTCCACAACTCGGATTCAGTCCGATGAGCACTCGCTAATGGCTACAGGCCGACTTCAGGACCTTACACGTGCTTCCCGTGTGAACTGCACACTGCAGCAGAACAGAGCTCCTACTTCTTTCACAGTCCACTCGCATCTGGCCCTCCAGGAACAGTTCAGGGCATTTCCCTTAGGCTCCACGCAAGCTTGGTTGGTGGATTTGGCTGTCAGTCACTGCAGGGCTCCCTCTGTTGGTGCAAAAAAGGGTGCCAAAGTCCAAACTACAGCTCCAAGAAGCACCTGCCATACATTCCCCCTTTAAGCAGGCTCCAGGTGACAGTCCAAGTTCTGGTTGGCTCAAGCAGTCTCCATTTTAGGGCTCCCCTAACCCAATTGGCCCAGATCAGCAGTTTAGGACCAAAATGGAGGGGCAACACACAGAGTCCCAGATGCAATAATGGCAGGTTAGACAAACTGCAATTTTACTAATGATCTAAATGATTTCAGGCAAACAGTTACATCTCTCAGGTGGGATCCCTTTGCGCTTTTAGCGACTGCGAAATGGAGCAATCAGACAGCAGCTCGGGCGGGATTCAAGTATTAAATACACAGTCCCCCATTCAAACTAATTTAGCCTGCGAGCAGGCAGCTCTTAAAGAGACAGTACCAGAGGATCTAAAAGCACACACAGATAAGTAGCTTAAACGCCGAACACCATTCAGGCTGGGAGCACTTAGCCAGCTCCTAGAAGACTTTTGGGAACCCCCATTTGCAGGGGGGTTACACCTGTAACTATGCTCCAGGTATCCCTGGAGAGTGCAAGCCACCCTAGGTTATATTGAGGGCTGCCTACAGGTACTCCAATTCAATGTGTGATCTGCTCAACCCTAGCTTTATAAATTTCATTATTTATTTTCAAAGGGGCTCCTGGTTGTGACCAATATCCATGAATGAATAAAGTCCAGTGTGCCCCCAAACTGCCTGAACAGGCCTGTAATGGAAGATTTTTTATATAGGGGCTCTTAGTTAACAGTTTTGGTCAAAATGTGAATAAGCCAAACCACTCCGTCAAAGTGGCCCCAATCGGTTTGGTCCTGCACTTTACTCCCCTCTGGCCCTACCCCACTCCTTTTCACCATTTACTCTCCTGTACTTATGATCCCTACTCTGTTCAGATTTTCTGAAAGCCTATAATGTATGTCATCCCCCTTTCCTCTATGTATTCAACTGTTTTTAAATTAGTGGTTACCAAATGTTAGGTAAGCCCTGAGGAAGCCACAACTTGCATAATCAACTGATAACTCCCACCCAAAGATCTCCCTACCTTGGTCCACACCTTTGTCACCAGTTGTTTTGATTACTGCAATGCCCTCTATCTAGGGCTACTTGGGGTGGACATCTGCTGCTTGTAGCTAGTGCAGAATGCCATGGCCAGTTTGTTGACTGGGATCTCTAGATCCAGTCATATAACACCTGTGCTGCGTAAACTGCACTGGCTGTCTATACAGTGGCTGATCACCTTCAAGGTCGCATTGCTCACCTATAAGGCCCTACACAAGTTGGGACCCCACTACCTGAAAGAACTCTTGTTATCTTACTGCCCCTCCTGTGCACTCCTGTCCTCTGGTGAGGGATTGCTAGAGATTCCCAGGGTATCCCTGAAAACATCTGGAGGAAGATTTTTTGCCTTTATGGCACCTACCCTGTGGAATTCTCTACCTCGCCAGATATGAGATAGCTTGACCATTGAAGGATTTAAAAAATCCTTAAAAACATATCTGTCTAACGGTAGCCTGTGATGTGGGTGACTGTATGTGTCGGCGACGGTCATAAAGAACGCGCACAATGGCACCGACAATGTAACTTGGGATCTCCTCTTTCCCCGAGTTGCCCCTCCTTGGAATAGGAATCTTAAGTAAGGGAGTGTGGAGTCGAAGCCCCCTACATTAAAACACTCTGTTTTTCAGTCGCCTTGGTGGTTTTGCACCCTTCTGCGAGTCACTGTCCTGCAGTCACCCTTGTCACATAACACCCTGTTTAACCAGGCATTTTCAGGGTTTTGCTGAGTGGTTGTTACTGCTTTGTTATCAGTTTTATTGATTTTAAATATTGTTATTGTATTGTAAATGGGGCCCTGAGCTCAGGAAGGGCACCTTATATAAATATATTTTATCTTACATTTTCCCTTACTTTGGTTATAGCATTCAAGCTTCCTAAACCTTTGTGCCTGTACAAATCCTTCTACGTTAGCCCTGTTACAATTTCTGTAACTTTGTGTTTGAATTATTGCTGTATGTACTGATTCATATTGAGGTGTGCTTGTTTCCTTTAATACTGTATTATACCACTGCTGTTGTTATTGTTGCTGTTAGCTGTCCACCACTCTGCGGCCTGGGTCGTGGCTGAAAACTGTTCTTTGGATCAGCTTGCTTACCCAGTTACCAAAGACATAAATAAACAAATAAATAAATAAATTACACAGATGTACAGTACAACTGGATAGCAAGACAAGCCTACATGCATTGCTGTAAGTGCTGTTCCATCTAGTCAGGTCCATCTTACTAACTTTGAAGTAAACAAAAGGGCAGCAGCTAAGGCAAGGCAATGACACACCATTGGCAATTGTGAATATAGCTGGAGGGATGAGTTGCTGTCTGGCCTTACATGTGACATCCAACATGTGATTAACAGTCTGACTAACATCTTTGATTTGAGCTGTGAAGGTTAAAGAAGGGTCTAATAAGACACCCAAATATTTTAAAATGATCACATTTTCTAAATGGGAGCCTTCCTCAAAGTATAAGTTCAGCATCCATTGTATTTAACCTGGGCCTGGATCCAAGTAGACTGACTTGGTCTTATTTATGTTCAGTATGTCGTAGTAGCAAACTGTTATTGAATGTACAGTAGCAAAAGTCATTATACACATAATTCAGTATTTAAAACTTTTGGGACTGCCTGTTGTGTGCAGATGTCCTGCTCTATACAGACAAGTACACCCCCCCCCATCTGTAGGATTCACACTCTGAGGGGGAGCGGATCCTGGGGAAAGTTAAAATTCATGGGGCCATGGAATACTGTTTCCATGGCCACATGTAAAAAAAAAAAAAACTAAGTCCCAATATGTCAATAAATGTTGGAGACCAGGATTAGAATGCTGGACTCCATTGCCACTGGCCGAGTTGCTCCATGCCCCAGCCCTCCATGCCATGGGAGCAGCTCGGCCAGCCTCCTGTTCCCTGTAGACCTTGTCCTGTGTACAGGACCGTGGACAGCAACCAGGGGACCACTTACAGATAGCACTGTAAAATCCTACTCGCTCTGTGTGAGTGCTTACCAGACTTGCGCCATATAGTGCGGCGCTATTCTGTTAGCGCTCACTTGACAAGGTACCCTCTGCACAAGCAGGAACCTCTGTACAGCCACAATCATTCCAGCTGGCTTGCACCTCTTTCAGTCCTGAGCTGCTGGTGTAGCTATGTGGGTGGTCATGCTGGGAGCTGGCCAGGGAGAGGTGTGGACATGTGCTGCATCCTGAGCACACTCTCCATAGTGCAGACCGCCAGCAGAGGGCATGGATGCTATGAAGCCATAAGGTCTGCATTAGTGGCTATGTGCTTCCCTCCTCCCAGCCATAACTGTCCTTTCTGGGCCAGTCAGCAATGCTCCACTACCCCCAGACCCACGGAGCTACCATGGTGGACTGGGGGAAGTGCTGGTCCCGGTTGGCACCACTTCAGCAACTGTAACATTTTTTCAGCACCTCTACAGGGATTGGGCAATTCTTGAAGCACAGCCATATCCCATCATTCCATGCACAATCAGAGATCCACTGAAAGACTGGCAATGACTTTTAATTTGATGTCCATAATCTGGGACAGCACCATCCAGCCCTTCTCCCCACCCCAGCATGCAACTCCATACCAGTAGAGCACAGCTGGTGGGGTTTGTGGATGCTATCTGGTGTGGGCAGGCATCAGCATGCAGAGAGATGCATCTGGAATATGTTTAATGCAAGCATCTCCCTGCCACCTGTGTGGATTAGGCCCTCTAGACTTTTGGTGTCATGAACAGAGGATCATGGCTTCAGGGCAGAAGAAGCAACATGAACAGAGAAAGTCTTAGGAGAAAAGATTCTGTTTTCATGAAAATATCTCCAGTAAAAAAAAGAAGTATTGAATGAAATTGATATTTTGTGAGATATTTTTCATGCTGCCTTCTACAACTGTTGACGTCATCTGGTATTTTGTTTGCTGGAAGCCAGAAACACTCATTATGACTATCTGTAAAGATAATTGACTGGATTTTCTGAAGGGATGGACACTGATGACTGGTTATTTCTGCCTTGGTCAGCATCGGTTAATTCACATGAAAATGTGCCTTCTTTTCAGGGGCTCCTGAGATTTTGCAGTAGGTTCTGTGATTTGTATCAGTGTGTGTCATAAAAGTGACACATTGGTTGTTTTTTGGTGCAAATCACCATAAATCATGTCTCAAATTCACATGCTTTTAAACTACTTATTAACAAGGCCACTGATTTACGGTGATTAAAACAATGAAATTCTGTTTTCAAGACTTCAGATTCCGAAATTGCACTGGTGATTGTTACTCTAATTTCCAGATTTTACCGGGATTCTGCTATCATTCTTTTAGTATGTGCATAAATAATCAGAATTAAAGAAGGCTTAATATACAGAGCATTAAATAAAGCAAATTGAAAATAGTACAGGAAGGAATTAAAAGAAAAACACAAGTTTTGTAGATTTACTGATCCGATATAAAATGCCAGATTCCATGAAATCTTTGTCTTTACTGGTCTTCAGGAAGCCCTAATTCTGGAATTTTACAGGTTTTTCCGGTAAAAAACGAAAAACAGAGGCCTTGCTTATTAGGCTGTCTAAGCAGCATCCAGAGCTTAGGTGCAGTTGTGGGTTGAGTGACTCATGGCTTTAAAAAAAATCTCTCCACTATATAGTTGTGTGACTTGTAAAACAGGGGTAACTACTAGTTATTTTTAGTGCAGCTGGGCTAAGGTACTGTAAATGAAAAGGTTGCTTTAAGAATGTAGATTATATTAGAAACACATCTAGCATCTGTGGGCTATAAAATACACTTTAATTTTATTTATTTACAGTTATTGGAAAGGCACACTGAGCCGAGGGCTCGATTCCAGATGCGACCTGGGGCAAGGGTAAGGGTACAGTTCACAGTTGAAACAATTGACAATAGATACAATAGATACATGAAGTGTGCATGGCAGTATAACATTGGCACAGAGTACAATTGATACAAGAATAGTGTATAACAGTTTGAATCTGGTACTGACAGCTAGAGTAAATGACATCAGGTAAAAAATTGGTGCTGGTACAAAACCATCCAGTAGTTCAAGGACATGAGATGTACAACAGATTGACATAAGTACAGTACAGTTCATAGGCTATAACAAGCAGCAGAACAATGGTGCATGAATATGATGGCCATGTAGGTAATAACATAAGGCGAGCAGCAAAGGGAGTGACAATTACTTATATGCTGCAATAAGAACTTGTGTTGGCGTGGCAGAGGGATAGTAGGGGTGATTGATGGGTGGGGAGAAGGGAGGAAAGCAAGGGAAGGGGATTAGGAGGGGAGGTGGCAGAGATGGAGGGGAGAGGGAGATGCCTGAAGTTGTTTTTGATAGACACCACAGCAGGCAAATTGTGGAGAGTGAGGGGTAGTGAGTTCCATAGGGCAAGAAGCCAGTAGGTGAAGACTTGTTTCCCTGCAAGGGAGTGCGGAGTTGTTAGTGAGAATGAGTGTTGGTCACAGGAATGAAGTGCATAGCGAGGACTGGGGGCAGGGGCTAGGAGGGAGGCGAGGAAGGAGGGGAAGGTATTGAACCAGAACTTGACAATGAAGGAGATGCAGTGTGCAAGCCAGTGATTTATAAGGGAGGGAAGGGAGATGGAGTGATAAAGGAGGCAGGGATATGTGCGATAGGGCAGATTAGTGGTGAAGTGGCAGAAGGTGTTGAACAGCAGGTAGAGCTTGGCAAGGGAGGATTGTGGGGCTGAACTGTAGACCACATCAGTGTACAGCAGATGAAGGAGGGGAGGACTGGCTTGGATAAAACTTATTTTCTGATAGGAGGAGAGACAGTTCTTGTGCCTAAACAACTTGTGGAGTTTTGGGTGGAGTTTGTTATGAATGGAATCAAGGTGTAGCGAGAAGTCCAATTTGGCATTGAGATACACTCCAAGGTACTTGTAGCTGTCAACTGCTCTGATTCTAGACCCATCAAGGGCATGAAAGGAGGGAGGGAGGAACGGAGAGTTTGGCCAGCTTCCGGGTGGAACCGAAAGTCCATGGTGACTGTCTTTTTAGTATTACATTTGAGGGATTTAGCATCAAGCCAAAATAAGTCATGCATTCTCTTGGTGGCATGGAAAATCAAAGTAGCATTTAGTCTAACTCCAGGAATATTTTATCACAAAAAAAACCAACCTAAAATATCCAAAACAATGAAATACAGAGTGCTAAAGACAAACTAAAAACATTAAACTATAGGAATACAGGTTTCAAAGATCAACATTTGAGTTCAGTTTTTATGGCTACTGTTCATATAATGTGGATAAAAAATGCATCAGATACTGTACAACATTGTGTGAATTGTTAATGAAATATTTTCTGAAATAACGTGTAAACCAGCATCTTAAAGTGCAGTATATGGGTAAGAGAAGGTTTGCAAGTTATGATGTCACACTGTGCTTCAATCTGTCTGAAAACTTGATGGGCAGAAGACTATGAAAACAAGGTAATAACTTCAGCTTCAACACATTCTTGCTACCCTGTACAGGCCAATAATAGTGTAATAACTTTTCTTACAAAGAAGTGAGTGGCGAACAGATTGAACATTTGATTGGTTTTCTTGGGTAGCTTAAAATAAAAGAGTAAGCTTATAGAGAAATATATCTGAAATTTCCCAATGGAATTAAAACATAGCTTTCACATTTAACTCTGGCTGCACATACTGTATCCAATGGTTTTGAGTGCAGAATAAATCAACATAAAAGGTTTGTTATATAATTTGGACATGGTTTGTTAATTGAGGCTAAGTACTGTACAGTGTTACTCTGTTATACACCAAGACAGATTGTTTCTTTAAAGCTACATAAACTATTTAAAAAGAGTGCAGTGTACTGTAATTCTCATAGATACTAGTGAAGAAACTGGCCCTGGGTTTGTAAAGAAATGTATCTGTCTATTTCCTGGGCAGTTTGCCCCCAGCTGGATGACCTCAATTCACAGTAGTGAACCCTTTATTCCAAGAGCTCGCTGCCTGATCACATTATTCTATTCTTTCATAGTGTTTTGTTGGGCCAGGCTAACATGGATACTTTTTTGTCTTTTATCCTCTCCAGAGAAGCGGGGAAAGTGATGCTCACTCTGAAAAAAATCAGTTGCGGTGGGGGGGTGGGAGCTGGCACTCCACGCTAAAAAACAACAGCTAGGCTTACATAGGAAAGAGGCACATAATGCCTGACATATCGAAGTAAGGAGCTCAGTCTACAAGGTAACTTGAATTTGTTTCAGAATTAAGTGAAAGTACTGTGGCAGAATTAGACCTTTTAAGGAGGCAGGAACCACATTGGTATCACAGCATGGAAGAGCTGAGGCTAGAACATCTGACTCTGTGTATATAATGTAGAGACAGCACAGATGAATTTCCACAGTTACAAAGGATGTCAGGGAGGTGTTCAGATGTACATGGCTTGATGCTAGGTGACTTTCATTGAGTGTAGGATGTGACCATATGAGGGTTTAGAAACCTCTCATTAAGGTCCATTTGTTGAAAAATGATGGTAAGTCAATGTAGAATTGATACAGTTTATAGGTTCAAAACTGGAATCTGATACACTTTCTCTTTGTCATAAATAAAACTTTAGCCCTCGTTTTTATCAACCAGAATGTAGCCTGAATGTTTCTGGAAACAAAGAATAGGAGATATAGAAAAACTCTGGTACGCCATTAGATTGAATGATATGGAATACAATATTATGAAATGGGTCTAAAATCAGACAAACTTAATTGGGTGTAGTTAACAGCACTCAGAAAATCAGATTTTATCTTCCTGGACGTCCCCAAAACCTGCACCATTTTCGGTAAACGTGCTATCTCCACTGCCTTCCCAATCATCTGGAACAGGGTCCAATCCTCTCTGAAACTGGCTAAGTTAGTCTCTGTTAGTCTCTTCAAAAAGTTGATTTCTTGAAAAATAAAAGACATCGGTAACTGTCGGTAAAACTGGTTTTCATTATGACCGTATATGTCATTGACAGCTCAAGGTCTACATGGATTGAAGCTGCACTATGTTGCCTGAGTATGATGACCACATCGATATGATATATTATAATGCACTGCACAACGCTTATACACTTGTCTCTTATGTGTCTTGCCAGCACTTGAATTTCTGTTGTATGTATTTACTGTATGTTTACTGTTAGCATTGTTGTACTTGTATACCAGGACCTCCTTGTGAATGAGCTTGCTCAATGAGTTTGTTTTTCTGCAATAAACTTGAAACTTGAACACAGCTGTACCTCATGCCTAATAGAGCACCTGATGCATATGATTATATCGCCATAACACAACCCTGTCATGCTGTATTGTTTACTCCTCTCATAGTTTATTGCATTTTGTATGTCTCAGTTATGGATGCCCCTTAAATATTTAGTGCCAGATTTTTAAGTCATTATGACATGATTCTGATGCAGTGTATGGGGGTCAAGACGGTAGATGTGCTGGTAGGCTGAGTGAATGCTCTGTAAGCTAGAGAGTATCTGTGATGGTCTATAGCGGTGCTCTGTGGTACTCTGCTCTGAAGATGGTGCAAAGAAATGAGTGAGACACCAAGGTCCGAATTATTGTGGATAAGATAACTGTTACCCAGACAAGGAGAGGCAGGAGTCGTCCTAGAGATTCAGTGCCCACAGGGTGTTTATTTTGTACCTGGGGGTAGGGAGACATAGTCACAAGAGGAAGAGAAGTCACCAAAACAATAAGGTGGTAAACAAGACAGATACTTTATCTATGACTGTTAAAATTACTTCAACAAGAATAGACTAGATCGTGAGGCCTACTGCCACTCTTATTCTATAATTATTCTAGAATTCTTGTTCCTATCAATCAGCTTAGGTGAGGATCAGATGACATACACTACTCAGAATGGTATTTGGTTAAGCTATCACTACACAAGTCTACCAAAGTCCAGATGTTACAGGAGTCCAGAGGTCTGGCGTCTTCATGTACACTGTTGGTCTATGATGGTAGCTATGAAGGGGAAGCAAACAGAACAATAGATGCTAACGCAATTCCCAGCAGGGACCTTGTCAAGGCCACTGGGTGGCGAGAGGTTTGTTAAACAGACCATGTGTTTCTTCGGCAAAAGCCCACTCTTTCCAAGGCTGCCGCAATAAAGAACCAGAGCAACTGGTTCCTGAAATAACCCACTAATGGACTGTCAGATTCCAACCAAAAACAAAGGGTTCCTCAGTCAACACCCACTTCCAGGGTTGCCAAGGATGAGGAGAGATCAGGATCTGCGTGGCGAAGAATCCAGTTGAGGACTACCACAACCTGACTGATGCTACAGCACTCCAAGAGCCAGCTAAACTCTGAAGGATCTCCGATAGCACCAGGAACCAGAAGAATCTGTAGAGATGATGGTTGAGTCTGCAATCTTGTCACCAGTAACTAGAACAAAAGCAAAGAAACGGCAGATGCGTCACGTACTGGGCTTCAACGGACTCAACTTTCAGCAAACGACCAGGGGCGCAGACCAGGTTCTCCAGGATGAGCACACTCTTCTGAGGAGGGTGACCAACTTTGGGACATCTGGAACAGGAACCATACGAAACGACACTGGCATGGCTGTCATGATGCGCTTCGGTGGACTTACCTACGAGCTGTGAAAACAAGAAACGGTGGGTACGACTTGTACCACTGGTGACGGACTCGACTTCGACGGATGACACATATGGAAGAGATGAGCTGATGGATGATCCCACTTGAGTGGAGAATGCTGAGAAGACGTCCTTTTCTGGGTAGAGACTGATTCTGAGTACGGAGTATTACAGACCACACTATGGGACTGCAGCGTGGTACAAGACTGAGACTGTCCCCATACACTGGTAACAATATAGCTGAAAGATGCACCTTCCTGCAATGCCAAGGGGACTGTGGAATGATCCGATAATTTGCCAGGGAAAGACAAATTATAATTATGTGTAATTGTTACAGGTGGGGCAATTGTTCAGGTGCTTGGAGCAATAGTTCAAATGCTTTGAATAATAGTTCAGATGCTTAGGGCAATAGTTCAGATGCTTAGGGCAATAGTAAAAATGCTTAGGGCAATTGTTCAGATAACCAGGAGCAATAGTTCAGATGCTTAGGACAATAGTACAAATGCTTAGGGCAATTGTTCGGATAACCAGGGGCAATAGTTCAGATGCTTAGGGAAATAGTTCAGAGGCTTAGGGCAATAGTACAAATGCTCAGGGCAATTGTTCGGACAACCAGGGGCAATAGTTCTGATGCTTAGGACCATAGTACAAATGCTTAGGGCAATTGTTCGGATAACCAGGGGCAATAGTTCAGATGCTTAGGGCAATAGTACAAATGCTTAGGGCAACAATTTAGATGCTTAGAGCAATAGTTCAGATGCTTAGGGCAATAGTTCAGATGCTTAGGGCAATAGTTCAGATGCTTAGGGCAATTCTTCGGATAATCAGGGGCAATAGTTCAGTTGCTTAGGGCAATAGTGCAAATGCTTAGGGCAACAATTTAGATGCTTAGAGCAATAGTTCAGATGCTTAGAGCAATAGTTCAGATGCTTAGGGCAATAGTACAAATGCTTAGGGCAATTGTTCGGATAACCAGGGGCAATAGTTCAGATGCTTAGGGCAATAGTACAAATGCTTAGGGCAACAGTTCAGATGCTTAGAGCAACAGTTCGGATGCTTAGGGCAATAGTTCAGATGCTTAGAGCAATAGTTCAGATGCTTAGGGCAGTTGTTTGGATAACCAGGGCAATAGTTCAGATGTTTAGGGCAATATTTCGGACAACCAGGGGCAAATAACCACAATCCATATACAATACAGTCTTGGTGCTTCTTAGCAAGTTCACAGTCTTTCAAGTACTTCAACAACAACAATTGTATGAACAGTACAGTTGTTATGGTAGCTTCACAGAATGTGAACTGAGCACCCTTGGATGGACCCTTTTTCCTGACTGTAGGGCCTTCCTGAATAGGATCTGGCTATCCCTGAACGTTTTGCTAAAGATGCCCTAACCACTATATTGAGGGTACCACTTGCCCTATGTTAATTGCCCAGAACACTAAAGGCCTAAATGCCTTATTTGCTATGGGGCCTATATGCCCTACTTACTGCCGTTAGGCTGGATTGCCCTAATCCACTAGGCCGGGGCTGCCCTTGCTACCACTAGGCTGGCTTGCCCTAATCCACTAGGCCTGGGCTGCCCTTGCTACCACTAGGCTGGCTTGCCCTAATCTGCTAGGCTGGGGCTGCCCTTACTACCACTAGGCTGACTTGCCCTAATCCACTAGGCCAGGGGCCTCCCTCACTACCACTAGCCTGGCTTGCCTTATTACACTAGGCCGGGCCTCCCTGGAACCCTGCTTTACCTCGGGCCTAATGCCCTACATTTACCTTGGGCCTGATGCCCTACACTTGGCTGTGGGCCTACTAGCCCTTTCAAAACTGGGCCTGGTGCCCTCTATATTGTGGGCAAAATAGCCCTTTGAAAACTAGGCCTGGTGCCCTAACAGAAATGGGCCTGAATTGCCCTATTTATATATTGGGCCCAGTGCCCTGCTTTACAATGGGCCTGAATTGCCTCCTTTACCATGGGCCTAATAGCCCTCTTCATATTTGGCTAAATAGCCCCTTCAACACTGGGCCTGGGAAGCCCTATTCCCTTTTATTTGGGCCTGACTTGCCCTTTTAACTGTGTGGCCCCTTTAATCCTATACAGCTCTCTGAGAGCTGTCACTCTATCAGTGGGTCACCACCCTTAATCCCACCCCCATGTTAATATTCAATAGGACATGAACTGGTCTTGCATTGCTGGCCCCTCCTGTGGACGTCGCTACCCTGCCTCCCCACTGCCTACTAATTTGGGGTCCTTCCTCCCCACCCCACAGCACTCAGCCACTTTGTACAAGCGCCTAGTGCGCCAATGAAGAAATAAAAAAAACTTTCCCCCTTTGGATTTAAGCGGACAGCACGAATCGCATGCTGCCACCGACTCACCACACCATACTGGGACCAGAGAAAGCAGACAGGAGGTGGGAGGTCTTGCTGGCAGAGGGAGAGAGTGAAAGAGCGGCAGGCAGAGCAAGGTACAGACTGAGGAGGCCTCTGATGGGCAACAGCAACTAGGGCGCAATGCGGCTCTTCAATGCCACTGACGTGGGACTGAAATAAACTTTAAAAACATACGGGGGGGGGTTAAAATAACAAAACGATGGGGCAATTGAGCCCAACGCGCGGCAAATGGCCGGTTACTAATTCGTGGTGCCCCGATGGCACCACCAACCACAGAGCGAAGCAGAGACAGAAGTCTTCAGACAGGGGAGGCATCACAGGACCACAGCAAGCCCAGAGGGACGGCTCCAACATGAGGTAAGCCCTAGACTGTCCCTTGACTTCTGTGTCCTTTCTCCTCAACCAGTGCCCAGGAACAACTGACCAACTGAACAAATATTTTTTAAACTTGAACCCCCAGGGTTCTAGAGTGGCTGGAGTGGAATGCTGTGCATGAGCAGCTCAGCACAGCATTCCATCCAGGCCATTTTTACTGAAGCTACCCGAATTCTACTTTTTTTTTCAGCAGTTTAAGTGCACAGGGCACTTTTCTTTATTAATTACAGTGTTTCCATACTGTACATGGATGGGAATCACTTCTGAGGGGCCCATTTATCTAAATACCCTGCAGACTGTACCTAAGACAGGCACCCTGGGCACCTGTAAATCCATAATCTTGTTATTGTTAATTTTTCTGGGATGCCCCAGCTTTCTCAGTCAGACAAACTTAATTGGGTGTAATTAACAGCACTCAGCTGCACCTCATGCCTAATAGTGCACCTGATGCATATGATTATATCATCATAACACAACCCTGTCATGCTGTATTGTTTACTCCTCTCATAGTTTACTGCATTTTGTATGTCTCAATTATGGATGTCCCTTAAATATTTAGTGCCAGATTTTTAATTCATTATGACATGATTCTGATGCAGTAGATGGAGGTCAAGATGGCAGATGTGCTGGTAGACTGAGTGACTGCTCTGTAAGCTAGAGAGTATCTCTTGCTCCCTTCTACTTTTTTTCCCTTATAGTTTGAGCTTTACGCTCAGATTTTATGATGTATGGCTATAAAGTATTTTGTGCAAAGTAAGCACATTTAAACTTGGTTACATCTAAGAAATTTTGGAGTGCTCATGAAGCCAAGGATTTGAAGGATTAGAAGTAAGAGGAAAATTACACAAAAAGCACTACCCGAAAGCAGGGATGTGAGAGATAATCAGAAAACAATATTGTTAGTACATTTGTTTAAACCGATGGTGTAGCATCTGCTTTAGTGGTTACTAAAGCTCCATGCCCCTCTAATGCTATTAAGTGTTGTAAGCAAGAAGATCACAAAGTTACCATGTACTGAAGCCTCTACCATTTCTGTTCCAACTCAACTGTGTCTCTGCAAAAAAAAAAAAAAAAATGCCCCGGTCCTCGGCTCAGCAAGCTCCCCTAATAAGAGAGATGCCAAACAAATCTGCTGATTTGGCGACTTTGTCGCCAGTGCATAACTCGGAGTATAACCTTGCAAAAACTATCCATGCTTTAAAGAAAAAGCTTAACACTTAATATTGTTTGCAATTTCAGAAACATCCCCTTCATTGTTTAAAAACAAAAATAAACTAAATAATCTTTCTATACTGGAAGTGTGCCAAAAACAGGATTCTCTGGCAGCTATAGCAACAACTGTAAACAGATGCTTGGACCACATTGAAAAAGCTACCTCCACGCAGCAAAACTATACTGAGTTGTTGGAAAAGTCAGGGTTACCCCCTTTAGTTAATGAAAGTAAAGTACAGTACAGAAAAAAAGCCTCACAGGGTCTAATCATTATTAATAATTGCAGCCCTACTGAACAGAGTGCTAACCCTGAAACTGTCACTATCACAGTACCTCTGGCTGTATCTGATACTAACTCTTCCCTTAATCTAAGGGACACAAGAAGTAATATCCACAGCAGTGCAGCTAGTGTAGTTAGCTTGGTAAATTCAAGCACAGTGTATTTGCTGAACCTCACTACTTGGCTAATTCAACAATGGAGCCCTGTTTCCTCTGGTTCACAGATGGACATTTGAGAACGAGAAAGTGTTGCTGATGCCAAAGACACCCTTTGATACTGTTAAAGAAGAGGTTAATTTAGAAGAGGTGATGCCTGTTATATCTAACAATACACCATCCCTAAATGCAAACCAAAATCTTAAAATCAGCACTTGCCCAGAAAATAATATGTCTCTAAGATCAATATCTGAGAAAATGATTTAGGATAGCACTGCACTTTGACCAGGAAATGTGATAGATACCACACAGGATGTCACTCAAGAAAAACAGCAATCATGACCTCAAGATAGCCTATCATCAGATCTTCAAGAAGCATTGATAAATGAGGTCAGACCAGGTTTTGAAAAAATAAACATCTCTATAACATTGTTGAATGGATTTTTTTAAGAGTTAGCTAAAAAAATAGATACTGTAAACAAAAGAACTTCTGAATTCGAGTCAAGAATAAGTACAGCAGAAGATAAAATTGAACTGATGCAAAGAGTGATAAATAATCAGGCCAAAGAACTTGAGATACAAAACAAAAAATAGAGGAGATGAGAGACTAGATCCCTAAGGAATAATATAAAATTAGGAGTGATCCCTGAAGGAAAAGATGGAGCAAACCCAACTGAATTTTTTGGAAAAACTACTAACCAAGGCACTGGGAAGACCTTTTCCAGAAGAAAAAGTAGACGTAGACAGAGCCTATAGGGGATCTAATGATCCTAACTACTGGGGGGAACCAACCAAGATACATTATTGTCAAGCCTTATCACTTTCAAGACAAGGAAGCCATGTTAAGAAAAGCAAAGCTGGAAAAGGACTTGCAGGCCAGAGAAATATCTTTTCAAGTACATCCAGGTTTCCCACCTGAAGTATTAGGGAAAAGGAAAGCCTTTACTTCAGTGAAGGCCTTATTTAACCAACATGGAATAAGGTTTATTATGATTCCTCCAGCAAAACTAAAAGTGGTCCTACAAAGGAGGGTTAGGATATGTATGTGCCCCATGGAAGTAGAAAAAGTAATCAGAGCTGTTTTGATTAATGACCTGGGGAGGGGGGCATCTGATGTCTACTGTTGCTGAGCATGCTGCCTTTTTATGTATCCAGCCTCCTGGAAGGTCCACTCACCATGAAAAAAGCTTCAGAGAAAAGGATGGATGGCAGCCCAGCCTATAGCCTATGTACCACCAGAGGCTACACTAAAGGAAACCCCTGCTTTTAAAAATGTTTTTCAACACAGTCTTAGTTGGCACTCATTTAAATGTATCTTTACATCCAGAGGCTTACACCTTGTCTGCTACACCATTGGAGCAGCCACTTTGGCTGTGTACATTCTCACTCCTTCTACTTTTCCTATCCCCTCTCATCTGGACCCCCCAATACTTCGACTGTCTAGTTACCTGTCACGAAACTTGCACTCCAATATTAGGTGGGCTATGCTACCACTGCTGGCAGCCTTGCTACTAGGCACCCTACTCCTTGTAGATTTTGGTGCTTCTGTATGTTCCATAGAACAGAAGTTCCTGTCCTGCCTTACCCCCTCCTTCACCCCTGATGTTCCTCCCTGTTCCACTGTCAGATGGAGGGTATCCCAATGGGTCTTACTTTCTTTTGCATTTCTTTCCAAACAGGATGCCTGCCATCTTGGCTTCCTCCTTTTCTCTACTATTATCCCCCTTCCGCCTTTGCCCATGGCATATCACCTGCTCTTCACTTCGCTTCTACTAGCAGGAGATAATGAGACCAATCTTGCCCCCCCCCCCCATGTACTGCCATTGATCACTCAAATCCTATATGGAACTCCTCCTTTGGTTTGAAGTTCACACACATCAACCTCTACAGCCTCTCCTCCAAATTCATCGACCTTGAACCCTTGGTTGCCCTATACAAGCCACATGTGCTAGGCATCTCCAAAATGTGGCTAAAACACCATCTCTCTGATGCTGCCTACTATCTCCCAGGATTCTCCCTGCTGAGGCATGACAGGCCTGGTAAGAAAACAGGCAGTGGGGTGGCTATCTATATCTATGAGCCTCTCTCTCTGCTACCCCTGTCCTCTGCTCCAACTCTAGCTCACCCAGTGAGTGGCTCCTAGTGAACTGACCATAGGTGCAGCAAAAAGATGTATGTGGGTTGCTGGTATAACCCCCCTCCAGGATGCCCAGCAAGTCTCACCACCCATCTTGAAGGGATGGGAGGCCTCTCCCACACTAGGAACACCATCCTCCTTGGGGATTTCAACCAGGACTGGCTTAGTGCCCAGGAACCTGATTGCTCTAACCAACTCAAGCTCCGTAACTTAGTCCACATTATCACCAACCCCAGCAGGCACAACCCTAGTACCCAAAACCATACACTTCTGGTCTGAGTAATCACCAATAGAGAGGACAGGGTGCTTCTATCAGGAACTCTGTTTGACGCTATTAGCAATCACTCCCCAACCTACCTGGTCTAAGCCTCTAAGACCAAGCGCCCACCCCCTAAACTACTCTCCTTCCATAATTTCAATCACCCAGACATCCCCTCCTTCCTTAATGATGTTCAAGTGATAAACTGGTCAGCCTTCTACACCCTCTCTGAAATGCCGGAGGCGGAGAGTTTCCTCAGAACTGCACTCCTCCATCTCCAAAATGAACATTTCCCCCTGACTACTTGCTGAGTTAGGGGTGCCTGTATGCGCTGGGTTACCAATGACCTCCTGGTCATGATGAGGGGAAAGGGATAGACTATGGTCAGCCTATAAAAAAGCCCCCTCCCCTGCCCGATGGAATGATTACCGGCAGCTACAAAACCTTTGTAAACAGTCAGCCCTTGCCAAAAAGTGTGCCTTCTTTCAGGGCAAACAAGGAGACAGTCTTGGTGACCCCCATCACTTCTGGGGTGAGGTCGGCTCATTATTCAACCCTCAAACTCAAAACCCCATTATTCACCTTCACACTCCCACTGGACATCTGGCTGGCCCCATTGATGTGTCAGAGGCCTTCAATAAAAAATTCACAGACGTGTCTGCCCTCCTTAGCAAGCTGCCACCACTGGTGACCACTGGTCTATCTGATCATCCCCCCCCCACCCATACCCCTCAAACTCCTCCCCTCCACTTCCTTGTTTCTACTTCTGGACCATTACCCTCAGGGACACTGCCAAACTGCTGAAGAGCCTTCCTTGCCAGTGCAGCCCGAGTAGTGACAGTCTTTTCCCTACTGTGCTTAAACTTATGTTACCTGCTATCTTAAAACCACTCACCTACCTCTTTAACTTGGCATTGACTACCTCCTCAGTGCTTAGCACTTAGAAGCATGCCAGGGTGGTCCCGATTTTTAAGACTGGTGACCCACTATCCCCAGATAACTACTGGCCTATATCCTTGCTCCCCCACCTTGGTAAACTCCTAGAAAGGATTGTCCACCAACAACTGTCTGACTATATTGACCCACACAACCTACTGTCCAGACAGCAAAACAGCTTCTGTAAACATCACTCCACCACATCTTCCCTTGCCTTGTTTACCAATCATATTCTTAGGAATATGGACCTTGGAAGAGCAATGGGTGCTGACTTTGTTGACCTGTCTAAAGCTTTTGACCTAGTCGACCACACCCTGTTGCTCTCCTCCCTCCACACCCTTGGCTGCTCTACTGAGACCACGCAGTGGTTCCAAAGTTACCTTTCAGATAGATCTCGGTCGGTATGTGTAGGACCTTCTGCCTCCCCTTCACTCCCAGTTGCTACCGGTGTACCCCAGAGCTCCATCCTGGGCCCACTCTTATTTTCCCTGTTTATAAACTCTCTCCCCTCTGACTGTCTCACTTATGATGCTCTATTTTATGCAGATGACTTTGTCCTCTTCACTAGTGACAAGGCTCTTGAAAATATATCCAGGGTTTTATCCGATGACTACTCTGAGGCTCACACCTGGTTCTATTCACATTGCCTAATTGTTTAATGCTAAAAAAACGAAATCCATTCTGTTTGGATTGAAACCCTTCCTATCTAGGGTCACCAAGGCTGGGTCCACCCTCTCAGTAGTCTCACCAGACAACACTGTACTTGAAAATGTACTAACTTTCAAATATCTGGGATTTATGCTGGACCTGTCCCTCTCCTTTTCTGATCATATCTCCTCTGTTATCTGACATATTAAGCAGAAACTTGGTGTTGATTATCGAATAAAGTCACTCCTGACCAGGGAAGCCCATTTAGCCATTGCCTAAGGCAACCTGCTACCCTTGCGTGACTACTGCTCCCCTATTTACTCACACACATTCTCAGCCTTGCATGTGCGCCTCTCCTCCATGAACCACAACATATGTTGTTTCACTCTTCTGGCACCATATTCCACTTACCACTACCACCTCTACTGGTCTCTTGGCTGGCTCCCACTACACTGCAGATTTGATTATGGGCTTGGCTGCCTCATGGACAGTGTCATTAGGCATGGCCAAGCCTCCCCTTATACATCTTTCCTCAAGATCAGAACTCCCTCGAGGTGTCTGCATGCATCCTCAGTCCTCCCCTGGATATCCCAAAAGTCTCCTCAGCTATGGGTAGCAGAGCATTAACTGTAGCTGCTCCCACTCTGTGGAACAGAATCCCCATGCCCATCTGCTCTCTGGACTCCCATGCCACTTTCAAGGCACATCTCAAATCCTGGCTGCTTGATGAGGCCACATGTCATTGCTAGCTTAGATAACCCCACCCCCACCTTTCTGACTTTTTCCTCTTGGGCTGCTTTGGCCTCCCCTGCCCTCTCTCATTTCTTTGGACTCATTTCTTATATCCCTCACTACCTGCTTCTCAGGCTCTCCCACTTGGCTATTGTCTTGTATGTTTTTTTTTCTTTCTTTTTACACCATGCATTAATTTGCACTTATCCTTTGTAAATAATTGTATAATAATTGTTGATTATCATGATGTACTGATGTTTTTTCTATTTTTTCAGGCACTCAGTTTTCTTTCTTGTGTTACTTTCTTTGCTCACCAATGATGTCTGTATTTCCACTTTGTGCACCAATGATGTCTGTCTATCCACATGGCTTGTACTCATTGTATTGCTTGTCACTACCTCTGTAATTGCTGCCTGTATGGCCTGGGTCATGCCTGGAAATGGTCCCCTGGATCAGTACACTTATCTGGTTACCAAAGACTTAAACAAATATCATCATCACTAACCATTCTGGGGTTACACTGGAGCAGGTTCCTCAGTTCAAATACCTTGGCACTACTCTGGACTGTTCCCTCTCCTACGCTCAGCACACTGACAATGTTGCAAAGGCCGCTAACATACAGATTGGCCTGTTCCACAGGCACAGATACTGTATGACCACAAAGACTGCCTATCTACAGTTCTGTCACCCCCATCATAGACTATGGGCTCGTCATCTATGGCTCCGCTTATCCTATAGCCCTCCGCAGGATATCCGTGGTGCTCAACAAAGCATGCAGACTTCTTTCGGGTGCTGCCTGCCTAACACATACTTGTGACATGTACGCACAGTCTGGGAGGCTCTCTCTCATCAGCAGAATCAAATACCAGACCTGACTCTTAGCCAAAAAGGTTCTCCTTGGGCTCATGCCACCTGGGATTGAAAAGCTTCTGACTGCCCACTGCAGCACCCAACACACCCGAAGTATGCTAAGTCAAACCTTCCAGGTCCCCAGAAGCCGGACCACTATTGGCCAGAGGTCATTCACCCATGGGGTCCCCAGTGGTTTAATTCACTCAACAAGTAATCCCTTTCAACTACTATGCTCAGCCCATTTAAAAAGCAACTACAACTTCACCTCTCTATTACCAGCCAATGTGACTGCTTCTCCTAATTGGTCTACCTCTACACTCACGCGTGGCATCATGTGGCCCTAAACTCCCTCTGGCCAATTATCCTTGTCCTCCACTTTCCTCCCTCTCACCTTACCCCTCCCCTCATTCCTCCACTACCTCACCCACACCCTTCAATCTTTTAACACTTCAGACTTCTGTCCCCTCTACCTTGCACTTCTCATACCAACCACCCCACCAGACAATGGCCCTTCACCCTGCCCACTCCATCCTGACCTCCACCCACCCTCCCCACCCCTACTGGTTGCTCATCTGGCCTTACTATCCTTTTGCTGTCTCTCTGCTTGAAATACGTCATTTTGTTTTGAGACTGTATTAATGTTTACCTTTGTTTGTATGTTAACCTTCCATCCTTTGACGTGAAACCTTTGTAAATGAGCAGTTCTTGCTCAAAGGTATTTGCTATCCTAGAGTTTAATAAAAAAGAAATAAAATAAAAGAAATAATGTAATTTGAAAATCTATGGGGCCAGGGAAACTATATTAATTGGCATATAGCCAAACCAGAGCTACAGAAGCATAATCACCGATGTCAGCAATGAATATCAATTATAGGCCCCATGAACTATTGACTGTTGAGCCTATGCACCATAATAAGTGGTGTTTTATTTATTTATTTATTTATTTATGTTATTTTCTGATTAATACCTTCGCGACGAGGGGCTAATTAATAAAGGTTCCAAGTCAAAAAATACAGGACAATATCATGGTTACAGCTAATAACAGGCAGACAAGACAGTAATTACCTATACTGTAAGGGTACACAGTTTCAATTATAGAAGTGCTGTAGGAGAAAAAAGAGATAAAACAGCACTCCATGAGTATGGTACATAGTTTCAGCAGTTTCAGTTTACAACTTAAGGTCAGAGAAAATTCCTAGGTTATCTGGTACATGGAGATGAAATATGCGCAGCCAGAGGTG
Source organism: Neoceratodus forsteri (assembly GCA_016271365.2). NCBI lineage: Eukaryota > Metazoa > Chordata > Ceratodontiformes > Ceratodontidae > Neoceratodus > Neoceratodus forsteri. The sequence goes on along the minus strand of CM028130.1, from coordinate 723,703,689 downwards.
GCTTTGTGGAGGAAACAGCAGTGGGTAATAGTTATGAGGGGTGGAATTAGGAGGGATGGAGTAGTAGGGGTAAGGAGGTATCAAGGTGCAGAGAGAAGAGATATTCACAGCCAATGGTGGCTTTGACAAGGGTACAACAGAGAGGAATAGTTTTGAGGGGTGGGACTAGGAGGGATAGAATGGGAGAAGGGTGATCAGAGGGGGTTAAATGAGGTAATAAAATGGGAGTGAGGGAGTGAGCTCAAGTTTATAAAGGGCAGCAGCAGTCATTTTCATGGGCTAGTTAGGATTGGAGCCCAGTTTTAAATTGACCCTGATTGCTGCATTCAAAAAGGGGGATGGAGAGGTTATTTAGCCACTTAGGTCCCCAGTATGACAGGGATCTTTGTCCAAGCATACTGTGCTTAAAGAGCACCAGTAGCTACCCCCCCCCCACTTGGTCGCACTTCTAGTGTTTTTAGTAGGTTGGGCATTCTTAAATAGATTAGCAGTGAATTTTGGTGTCAGTCCTAGGTGTGATTTTTTTCCCCAGTAGGCAGGCCTGGTATTTTACTCTGAGATGGAGAGGGAGCCATCACATCTCTTTATAAAGAGCACATGTGTGGGTCAGATAATCTGCCCCAAGGACCAGCCTACAGGTCTTATTAAGCAAGATTTTGACCCTTTTCAGTGCGATGACCGAACCAGCCCTGTAGATCACCGGACCATAATTTATAGTGGACAGCACAGAGCTGCACATGACCAGTTCCAATGCTTCTGGGGTCATTGCATGTCTGTGGCAGTAAAGAACACCTATCTTAATATTAGCTGATTTTATGACTTGATCAATATGTGTGAAGAAGGTGAAGGTGGAAGAGCCAGTGGCGCTGAAGGTTGAGGCGCTGGACGGCGCACCTCATGCCACACCAGTGAACCAGGTTTGGGAATGAGCCCAGGCTGCTGGGGGTCGGCAGGAAAAGAGAGAGGATCAAACATCCGGAAGACTACTGTCCTCTCTCAGGGAGGGATCCAGGGACAGCCTGGCACCACAGTGGCCCCCAGTGGAGACCGGAGGCTCTGCAATGCTCAGGGCCAAAGTAGCGGGATGCAGAGCTGCGACGGATATTCCTGGCATCATTGCAAGCTTGGGCTCTGAGGGAAGGGAGGAAGGGCATAACAAGGAAAACCCCCTTCTCTCCCTATAGGTGACGGCTCCCTATAGGGCTGGCTGCCACACACCCAGTACTGGGTCCTCTGTACTCCCCTTCAGCCTCTTGTCATCTCAGCCAGGCAATCTAGATTATAGATTGAGCACTGGGAGTGGTTGGTGGCCCTGTTCTGAGGGTCTCAGAGTCAGGGAGCTTGTCTGGTGTGGGTCCGTTGAGAGGCAGTAACATATATGAGGAGAAGAGGACCACGGTGAGTGGTACAACAGACCAGTGAGCTGGGGCAGCCTGAGAGAGTTCGGGGAATTAGGAGATAAAAGAAGTTTGGAAAAAAAAATAAAGCTGATGGTGTCATCTAGGCGAACACCCAGGTATTTAAATGTAACTACTTTCTCCAATATTTCCCCTTTGTGGTTATGGATTAATGGCAGACCATACTTTTCTTTGCTATGAGGCGAAGTGAAGATCAAACTTTTTGTTTTTTTGTAATTGAGCAAGAGTCTATTCTTCATAAACCACTTTTCTAGCCTTTGGAAGTTGGCTTGTAGTTCCATTGTTATTTCTGACAATTCCCTGCCAGATACTAAGATGACAGTATCGTCAGCATAGAGCACCATGTGAGCTGGGCAGGCAGAAGTTAGGGAATTAATGAATAAGCTAAATAGCAAGGGGCCAAGTATTGATTCTTGAGGGACTCCAAGGCTCACTTTCCTTGGTTCAGAGAGTTTTCCACTAATATGAATGCATTGCAATCTTTGGGAAATGTAGCTGTCAAACCAGGTTACTGTCTTGGGGACAGGCCAATGGATAGGAGTCAGTTCAGTAGAAGTTGACGGTCTACAGTGTCAAATGCTTTTGTGAGGTGTATGAAGACAGACTACACTGCCATGCCATGCTCCAATGCATCATAAAGTTGAGTGGTGCAGTCAACCAGTGCAGTCATGGTGCAGTGGTTTTTCCAAAACCCATGCTACTGTAAGCATAGGAGATTGTACTTATCCAGATATTCAGTCAATTGATCAGATACAATACTCTAAGTGGCGGTGGTGGTGGGGTAATATTGAAATAGGCATGTAGTTAGACAAATTGGTTCTGTCACCGCTTTTGAAAACTGGGGTGATGAGTGCTGACTTCCATTTGTCTGGGAACACTCCCGTTCTTAGAAATGTGTTAAAGATTTTAGTAAGTGGTGCAACTAGCTCATCCATGGTGAGGGCTACCATCTTCATTTCAATTAGATCAACTCCCCATCCTTGTCTTACCTATGACCCACTTGACATATTTTATGGTTTCAGCTATGGTTATATGTCTGAAGTAGAATGGTGACATGCCATTATGGTGTGGGGGGGGGGATGAGACCTCCGAGGACAGCTGTCCTGGCAATGGGGAGGTTAGGTAGCTTGTAGGTAGTACATCATTTGGGTCTGTGAAGGCTAAGTTGAAGGCATTCACAATATCACTAGGCTCCTGTAATGTTCCTGATGCTATAACAATCCATTCCATTGGCACCATGAAAAACCCTACCCATTAGGGATTTCACAGAGTTCCAAAAGTCCATACCATGGCCCTAGTTCCTGCCCAGGAGATCTTTATAGTAAGAGACTTTGGCCTACCTAATAAGTTTTTATGCAATTATTTCTGGCTGCCTTGTAGGCAATGAGGTCAGCCTATTTCCCAATTGTTTTAGCCTTGTGCCATAGATTGTCTCTATAGTGCAAGAGCTTGATGAGTGAGCCTGAGAGCCAGGGGATGGAAGTCCCCCTTACTTTTCTGGATTTAAAGGAGGCAAAGATGTTGCAAACATTTGTAAAGATCTTGCAGAAGTAATCTAGGGCTTGGTTACCATCTTAGGCACTGTCTAGGGGGTCCAGTTGGCCAATCTCAGATTCTGTTTGAATGGCTCCAGCAGTCCATTTCTTAGTGATCGACTTCTAACTGGCTGGGGAATACTCTTTGTGAACCTATTGAACCAGGTGCACATTACAGGTGAATGGTCACTAAGGCACTCTGGTAGGACCAATATCTCAGTAATATGTTCTGGGCTTGTGGAGAGAAGCCAATCAATAAGGGTGCTTATGCCCATCCAATAGTTTTGTCTGGTGGTTTGGGTAAACATCTGGATGTAGCAGAGTCCTGAGATTTGATCCTCCTATGTCTGATGCATCTTGGAATTGCCAGTTAATGTTGAAGTCATCAACTACTACCTGTTCCTAGTTGTATTTGAGCTGCCTTTGGTTATTAATGAAGTGCTCAATGCCAATTGTTTGCTTTCCTGGGGGTATATATACAGTAGAGTGCACTAGTACCTTGTTTTGTTGGCCTGTGGTGAGTTTGATGGTTAGTATTTGTGCTGTACTTGTGTGAGTGCTGCTGGGCAGTACTTGGCCTTTGATGTCATTGCAGAGGTAGACTAGACAGTTGTCACCCCCACTTAGACAGTCTATCCTGGTGGAAAGTGGTATAGCCATCTAGTGTCACAGTGACATCAGGCATTTTAGGGGACAGCCAGGTCTCAGTTAGTGCAATGATGTCAGATTTGAAATGCTCAACCCACACCTGGAATTGAGGTAGCTTGGGTAGTAGGCTTTCTGTATTCGACAAGACAATCTTGAGGTGACCAAGCCACATGGTGTTACTCGTACAAGGAGGTCCAGGGTTAGGGTGCACAGTCACAGATAACAGAAGCAGAATTAAGATCATTTTCCTAAAGTATCATGTCCATAACACCCAGGCTGAGCCAGCGTGCTTGTACTTGGAGTGTCTATTGAAGTTAGGGGTGACAGCAGGGGTCTAGCATTGCAGTAGGGCAGCTATGGGTATGGTTGGAGGTGCTGGAGGCATACATTGCTTTGTTGGGAGTTTGAGGGTGTGTGTTATGTTGGGGGTTGCTATCGTCACCCTAGTTGTACCTCCATCTAAACATATGGTGTATGGGATTGTTGACTGGTGCATTGGGGGTACTGTCCTATGTACACCATCTTCAACCCATAGCATGAAAGCAAGGAGTACCAGTAGTGCCAGTTTGGGATGTCCCTGTGTATTGGGCAGTATTCAACACTGCTGAGTGTTAATGTCAGAGTGGAAGAAGGAAGGTGCCACATTGTGCCTCAGTGTGTGTCCTCACATCATATGCCTTTACTAGGCAGCTGTCAGTACGTGGAGTTAGGAGCCAGATCAAAGGTATCTGTCCTATTAGAGTGGGAGGATACTGCTACAGATCAAATGGATTTTGTCTTGAACTAATTTGAGCGCTGGTTACAAGGTGGTAGTCCCTTTAAGAGAGGATGTTTTCCTGTTCCAGCACAGACATATCAGAGTGACTGATGGGCTGAGCACACAGTGCAGAAAGTGGATTTAAAAGACTGAGGGGGCGGGAGAAAAATTACCAGGTTTGGATTCCTTAGGTAGCAGCATGGGGGGTGGGTGGTGGAGCTGGTGTGGCTGTTCAAAATCCCAAAGGGGTAAAAAGAAGAAAGAAGTCAGTTAAAAAGGTCAGGCCATGGACTTCATTGATGGGAGGATTGGGCTGAACAAAAGAAGGAGAGAGAGAGAGACAGTCAGAAAGGGTGGGGGCAGGTAAGGGAGTTCTTTAGTGGGGAGTGTCAGGGCAATGGCACCACAGAAGGCAAGTGTGAAAAAACAGATTAGGGGCTGAGTTGAAGCAGTTCTCTGAGGGAGAGTGAGAGAGTCGAATTGAGAGTTAGGCAGGGAGGAATTCACAGAGAGAAAGAGAGAGAGAGAGAGAGAGAGAGAGGAAAAATAGAGGATAGCTTGGGGGAGGTAGTAAGTAGGCAGGCAGCAGCAGATTTCAAAAGGCAGTTGAAAACTTTAACAGCATGTACAATAACAACAGTTTCTGTGCTAACAGAAAATTCAAACTACTGGCTGTACACTTCACAAACTTGTATTGTGGTCAAAATCAGTGGAACAAAATATAGTAAAGCAGGCAGTCCAATGGGGAATTAACAGAAGTAGAGAAGCGGCCAATGGCAGGCTGTGGCTGTGCTGCAATGGCCAATAGAATTACAGGTTTGGATTCCATATGTAGCAGCAAAGGCAAGTGAGTGGTGGAGCTGGTAAGGCTGGTGGAAATCCCAGCCATACCACTAGTCAGCTTGGAGCCCAATCAAGGGCGAAGGTCAGGTTTGTATTCCTTAGGTTGCAGCAGAGGCGAGCAAGTGGTGGGGCTGGCGTGGCAGGCAGAAATCCCAGCTGCACTGCCAGTTGGTGTAGAGCGAACCCAATCAAGGGTGAAGGTCAGGTTTGGACAGAGCAGGTTTGGACAGGTAGCAGCAGAGGTGGATGGGTGGAGGAGTTGGCACAGCCGGCAGAAATCCCAGCCACACTGCCAGTCGGCATGGAGCCCAGTCAAGGGCAAAGGTCACGCGTGTATTCCTTAGGTAGCAGCAGAGGCAGGTGGGTGGCGGAGCTGGCATGGCTGGTAGAAATCTGAGTCACACCGCTGGTTGACATGGAGCCTGATCAAGTGTGATGGTCTGGTTGGGATTCTGTATATAGCAGCAGAGGTGGGCAACTGGTGGAGCTGGTATGACTGGTGGAAATCCCAGGCATGCCGCCGGGTTGGTTAGGAGACTGATCAAGGGAGAAGGTGGGTTTTGATTCATTATGTAGCAGCAGAGGCAGGTGGGTGGTGGAGGTGGTGTGGCCAATGGAAATCCCTGCCTCACTGCTTTTCAGGCTGGAGTCCGATCCAGGGCGATGGTTGGGTTTGTATTCCTTAGGTAGCAGCAGAGGTGGGGGGGTGGAGTTGGGGAGGCCACCAGAAATTCCAGCCGCGCCACCAGTTGGCATGTGGCCTGATCAAGGGTGAAGATCTGAAGGGCCTTAGAATACCCATTGATGCACTAAATGGATTATTAAATAAATTGGACAAGGTATACTATAGAATAAAGAGATATGTCTTGCAGTGCGACACGAGAACCCACCATTGTGTTTTATCTACCTTACAGTGGCAGCTACTAGATATTAAACATGTAAGTATGTGGCAAGAATTTGTAAATAGATATTATGTTACACACCCTGGACACTATATCAGTGTAAAAGTGTTTGCTAGGGATACTAAGTCAACCCTGAAAACAAAGAGATTAATTTATGTAAACAACATTTCTATCCCAATGGACAAGAACAAACATGGGGACAGGACATTATGTTATCAGGCTGCTAAATGCTGGAATGAAAAGCAAGCAGCACACAGTATCTAATGCAAAAATTAAAGAAAATTAAAGATTTAATGTGAAAAATGCAGTTCCACAAAGCCTGAAGATCCAAACGGCAGTTCAACTACCCCAGCACTTCGACTCAAATGTAAATCTTCCTTAGGGAACATCTCCATCCTCTGCATTGTTTTCTCAGGAAATAGAAAGATTAAATTAATTTAGCTGTTCATGTTGTTAATAATACTTAATGTTATATTGATAGGATTAAATAATTCTTCATTCTATGGGTACTAATCAGATTTTAGACTTGTAGTATTTAAGTCTTGTAATTTAGCATTTTGTACAATAATCTACACAATGTCAATAATATGTCCTAGAAATAGATATTTGTTATGTAATGTTTTGTATTGTCAAGCATATCTTCTCCTTGTAGAAATACATGTATACTGTAGGTAACATTGTAAGAAACAACAGGACTGGCTTGCAAACTGGGTCATTAGACTGAAATGACATGTTCTCCTGTATAAAAAATAATGTTTTTACTACCTTACTACTATAACAGAGGGCTGGGGTGATGATGCTAACTTTGACAAGAATTTTGTGTTTGGACAGTAACACTGCATCCCCATTACTGGATTATAGTAGCCCTTACATGGCCTGCATTGTGCCATGGTCACCTGCTTCAATGGAACAGGATATCCACTCTGTTATGCATCTGAGCTTCTCACTTGATGTCCCTTGCCTCTAATTCTTGCTTGCTCGTGCTGTGTGAAGCTGTGTGTGCTTTATGCATTGGGCCAGCCAGTGATAATGAATCCTGGCCCCAAGTATCCAAGGACAGGTGTATAGTACGTAGTTCAATGACTTGTTATGCACCCTTTCCAGCATGTACTGACTCTGTTTCTGCAAATCACCCTATTATTTTAGCTTACTACTTAGCCATGAAGGTTTTTGTATAGTTTTCAGACTCTATCGCAACAACGAATACATAGCACTCCACAACACTTGTGTGCCAATACTCCCTGCCATGAGAAAGCTAGAATAATAAATATTCATTGCTGATCCGAGAATCTTTTTTACCCCTATTTGTATTCTGCTTTATCCTGTGGTAATTACTGCTTTTGGATCCAAAGCAGTTTAGGTAAATTTTCAAACCTGAACCAAATTCATGAGCACCACATCAAGACTGAAACATATTTATGAATGGCCAACTGGTATCACTAGTGTTGTGTGGAAGTTTCAAATTCTGGCAGAACCAAATTTCACAGAATTTTCAAAATTCTGCTGAATTTCCACCAGATGTCACTGGAAACAGAATGGCAGATTTCTGCAGAATTTTATTCTGCATATCGTAATATTTTCCATGCAAATGGCTGCAGAATGATTTTCTGCAGAATAAATGCTGTTCCGTGGAATAATATTCTGTGGATCACAGCAGGCAGAATTCTGCAGAAAAACCTGGGAAATTCTGGCAGAAATTTCCCCGGCAGAATGATAATTCTGCACTAATTCTGCTAATGGAATTCTACATTCTGCACAACACTAGGTCTCACCCATGTGGGGGTGGGGGGTGGGGGAGTTGCCTTACTTTGAATGCATCCTTTGCAGATACTGATATGGTATGGTCCACCATCATTGGACAACATTGCAGTACTGTTAGCCATAAGGAGTACAAAAACCATGCCTTATGTCCTTTGTGCTCCCAAATCAACTTTATTGAGATCACATCAGGCTATAGCAATGAATGCTATGGGGAGGGGAGACATATGTGGGGGGAGTTTGTTGCAATGTAGGTAAACTTCCACAGGAGAACAGAGGAAGAAAAAAAAATGGGAGAATGAAGTGATATTACTGGATGAACGAAGGGAATACACTAGTTGAAGAGTGGGCTGTGTGCAGTATCAGGGAAAATTGAGATCTACTAATGGCAAAATATGAGTTCTGCTGCCACTGCTGACCAATATCCTTGACAATTTATTGCTTGTCACATCCTACTGGCGACTTGAGGACAGGGGCAGGATTCATGCAAAAGTGACACAAGCAAGGAATTCTGCATGCAAAATATGAACTGGTTTCTGATCGGTGTATTTGCGTATAATGGTTATGTCACTTTGACAAACTATTTCCAGAATTGTGACTGCAACAAAACTGAAGGCTATTGCATCCAAAATAGGCTAAAATGGATGCAAGAAGATTTGCATCAGCAATTGGCTAAGCAGCTGATTGCTTGTCACATTCCACTGGGGACTAGAGACCCATGACATAATTCACAACAAAGTGACACAGTCAAGGAATTCTGCATCTAAAATGTGTCTTAGTCTCTGTTTCACAAACTGTATCCAGAATAATTCATAGCAAGAGTAGCTGGTTCCTGTTGATATTATACGCAAACTTTATCCAACATTGTAGATGTGATAATACTGGGGGCTTCTGCCTCCAAAATAGGTTAAATGGATGCAGGAAGAGTTCCACCAACAATAAATGTTTGTCATGCACAACTATTGTAGCCCATATGGAAGTTTATTTACAAGTTTCTCTGTTTTTGTTCTGTGCTGTAGTGATTCATGTACACATTTTCTTGCTGTAGGAATGGAGCTGGTCAGAACCCTGTAATGCATCATGCTGTAAAGTACTGTCTTATTCATGTCTGACTGGCACTGCTTTCCCCAGTCCCCCCCCCCCCCGTGGCCAACAGGACCTTTGGGGTATGTATTCAACAGGGTAAAACAGTGGCATCATATTGGACCCAACAGTTACAGTACCTGTTTTACTTTTACTGCATGCCCAGGCACGGCATCAGCATTGATAGTGTGGTCTTATCCTCCTCTGCATGCTGAGCTTTGCTCCCAGTGCTATATGCTGTGCTGTTTGCAGTGAGTGAAGGTGTGGGCTAGCCTGCTTATACATCTTTTTGTGGTCTACTGCCCTGACTGTTTCACACTTAGCCTACCAGCCACACCTGTTTGTGAACTGTGTTATTTGGGGATCCTGCATTAAAAATCTGAATGCAGTTCCATCATTGCTTCCATGTTCACAAGCTTTCATCACTTGTAACTTTGCTTTTTTACTTGCATGTTTGATACTATTACCTTAACAGATAAGGGCAACACTCATTTTAAATGTATTCACTTTCTTTATGGATGCAGCATCAGCACTTTGGGTACATTTTTTGCTTATGTTGCTTTTTTTCTTAAGGGGAAGGCATATAAAATGAGTGATAATGTCAAGAAGCATTTTATTACCCAGAGTGGTAACCTTATAGAACAAGCTCTCAAAGGAAGCAGTGCGAGTAGGGTATGTAAAAGCTTTCAAACACATGTTGGATCGGTTCATCATTGAGAGTATATAGTGCTGTATAGAGTAACTTAATTCATTGGGGAACATACGAACATACAAACATACGAAATGCCAGCAGAAACAGGTCACACGGTCTTATCGAGTCTGCTTGATTGTGCAGCTAGCCCCTCAACTTGCAGTGGGTCCAAAATAGCTTGCCTCAGCAGAATAAATATGTCTGGTAAGAAAGAGTTCTCTGGCTTGGCCTCAAATTCCATGAGGTTTCATCACTGGCAGATCATAAACTTTACTGGCAGCCTTTTCCATGCAAGGACAGCAAAAGGTATTTCACATGATAATAAATGCTACAGCTGCTTAAAAGCAGAAGATGAATATGATGCAGCAATGAACATTTTATCTAGAGTTTCCTATATTCCTATAATGGAAGAAATATAAGGTTTCCCCTCACTGCTTCACCAATTATTTTCCCTTCCTCCAAAGTAACCTGAAGATATCGCCTCTCCTCTTTCATCCAAAAGGGAAATTTCACTGTGCATACAATCCTATATTCCTTTAAACAAATTGTAGATAGAAACCTTCAAGTATCTAAAGGGGATCTATCATGGCACCATTGTACAATGGTTCAGTTGGGTTGCTCCACAGAAGAGAAGGACCTAGGGGTAATCATAACAGGGAACATGAACAACTCTGTTCAATGCAGAAGGGTGGTGGCAAAAGCCAACAAAATGCAGGGGTGTATAGCTAGAGGGCTCTCCTCCAGAAGTAGTAAGGTTATCCTGCCCCTGTATAGATTGCTGGTCAGGCCCCATCTGGAGAACTGCATGCAATACTGGCACCCGTTCCTGAAGGAGGACATCAGATTGTTGGAGGGGGTACAGTGTAGAGCTACAAAGATGATCCAGGGATTGGAGGGGAAGCCATATGAGGAAAAGCTGGGGGAGTTGAATATGTACTCTCTAGAAGAGAGGAATGACAGGGGAAATATGATTGAGACCTTGAAGTACCTGAAGGGAATAAACAAGACTAATACAGAGAGGATTTTCCAAAGGAGAAAGGGGAGGGACATAAGAGTACAACAACTGAGATTGTAGGGGGTAGATTCAGGAGAGAGATGAGGAGTCATTTTTTTACATAAAGAGTGCTGGACAAGTGGAACTCCTTGCTGGGTGAGGTAGTGGCCTGCAAGATGGTATACAGCTTCAAGAGGGGTTGGGACAGGGTAAGGGGTAATAGGATGGGGGGAAGGAGAGGTAGCAGCATTATAAGGTGCTAGCTGTGCACTAGAGCAGACTTGATAGACTGTGAGGCCTATTTCTGCTGGCATTTTTGTATGTTCATACATATGTTCATATAGATATACAGAAGTTGTTGGCAGATAAGGGCCTTGTGGCACATCCAGTTTGCCCTATCTTACTTTCTAATGCTTAAGGTACCCTAGATGCTACAAGTCCACCCCTTCCTTTTACCCTAGCTTGATAATTCCCATGTGCCTACCCCATACATTCTTGAATTTCTGAACCATGGCCACCCCCACCACTTCCTGGGAGAGACTGTTCCATCTCTCCACCACCCTTTTAGTGCAATAGAATTTCCTCAAGTTACCCCTAAGTTGTCCCCCTTTTATTCTCATGCTGTGCCCCCTCATCCTGTTATTTCCCTTCATGTGAAAGATGCTCCCCTCTAGTACCATGTTGATCCCTGTTAGATATTTGAAGGTCTCAATCATGTCCCCCCCCCCATTTCCTCCAGGGAGTACATATTGAGAGCTCTGAGTCTCTCCTCGTAAGACCCCTGCATCAAGAACAATATTTTTGTCACCCTCCTCTGTACTGTCTCCATCCTGTCTATGTATTTTTGGAGATGGAGCTTCCAGAACTGAATGCAGTACTCCAGATGAGGCCTTACTAGGGAGTTGTACAATGGTGCCACCATTTCCCTCCTTCTACTTGTTATACCCCTCCCTATGCACCCTAGTATTCCGTTACCCTTTCTGACTGCTTTGTCACACCATTTAGTCACTTTGGGGTTGTCTTCTTTGACTATCCCTAGATCCCTTTTCTCTGCGGTGGTATCCAGTATTACCCCATCTAGTTCATACTCAGCCATAGAATCCCCTCTCCCGAGGTGCATAATCTTGCACTTTTTTTGCATTGAAACCCAACTGCCATTCCTTGGACCAGTTTTTTAGCCTCTTCAGATCTCTCCTCATTTTTTCTATACCTTTCTGTGTATCTTCCTTGTTACATAGCTTTGTATCATCCATGATCAGGCTAACCCACCCTTTGAGACCCTCTGCAATATCTCTTATGAAGACACTGAAGAGCACTGGTCCCAGCACTGATCCCTGGGGTACGTCACATGTTACCTGTCCCCTCCTGTGAGCTAACTCCATTGACCACCACTCTTTGTGTTCTGTTACTTAACCAGTTTCTAATTCATGTGACCACCGCTGTCCCCACCCCCAGATTTGCCAGCTTATAGATCAATCCCCAGTGTGGGACTGTGTCGAAGGCCTTCCTGAAGTCCAGATAGGCCACATCTACTGCTCTGGTCTATTTCCTTTGTCACCCACTCAAAGAAATCAATCAAGTTGGTCTGGCCTGACCTCCCTGCCGTGAATCCATGTTGCCTTGGGTACAGCGGCCCCTTGTCTCTAGGTAGTCCACCAGCCTTTGCTGAAGCAGGATTTCTATCATTTTACCCACTATTGAGTTCAAACTGACCAGGCAGTAGTTTTCTGCCTCCTCCTTGCTACCACTTTTGTGCAGGGGTACCACTTGCACCCTCCTCCACTCCTATGGAAACAGGCCTGTTTCCAGTGATCCACTGAACAACTTAGCCAGAGATTTAGCCAGGTCCTCACAGAGTTCCTTTAGGATTCTTGAGTGTATACCATCAGGCCCCACAGCTTTATCCACCCTAAGCTGTTCTAGAGCTCATTTTACTCTGTCCTTTGAAAAAGGTCTAATGAACACCCCTTCCCCCTGTTTGCTCTTCTCCATTAATGGGGGACCGTCAAGGGGGAGCAGTTGATGTCACCTAGTTGACTTCAGCAAAGCTTTCTATACAGTTCCACACAGAAGATTGATTAATACACTGGGTAGGCTCGGGGTGGGTCTGAAGTTGGTCAACTGGTTGGCAAACTGGTTGATGGGCAGAAAACAGAGAGTGGTGATAAACGGTATATAGTCAGAAGAGATGCAAGTCACAAGTGGGGTACCTCAGGGATCAGTCCTGGGGCCATTCCTCTTCAATATCTTCATCAGTGACATTGCAAATGGACTGGAGGGTAAGGTTTGTCTGTTTGCAGATGACACCAAGATCTGCAACAGAGTAGATGATCCAGATGGGGTGGGGAGAATGAGAAGAGATCTGGATAAACTAGCAAAATGGACAGAATAGTGGCAACTGGGGTTTAATGCAAAGAAGTGCAAGATCATGCACATAGGGAAGAGAAACCCTGAAGCCACCTATAGGCTGAGAGGGGAGTTGCTGGCAGTCACAAGGGAAAAAAGAGACTTGGGGATCATCATCACCGATGACCTGAAATCATCCAAGCAGACCACTAAAGCAGTAGGTAAGGTTAGGGGAATGTTAGGGTGTATTAGTAAGGGTATCACAAGTTAGAAAAGGGAGGTAATAATCCCTCTTCACAAGACACTGATTAGGCCCCATCTGGAGTACTGCGTGCAGTACTGGAGGCTGCACCTTCACAAGGACATTAACCAAATTAAGGCAGTCCAGAGAAGGGCAACCAAAATGGCGCAGGGCTGCATCAGAAAACATATGAGGACAGATTAATAGAGCTCAATATGTATACTCTAGAGTAGAGGAGGGAGAGAGGTGATATGATCAAAACATTCGAACACCTTAAGGGCATGAACAAGTTGAAAGAGTCTAGCATGTTTCAATCTAAGAAAAACAGCAGGACAAGAGGACACAGCATGAGATTAGAGGGAGGCCGATTAAGGGGTAATGTGAGGAAGTTCTTTTTTACAGAAAGGATGGTGAATGCATGAAATAGCCTACTTCAGGAAGTGGTGGATATGAATACAGTACAGGGCTTCAAACAGGCATGGGATAGGCATAAGGGAGCAATACAGATGAGTATGAATAGATAGGCCCTTGACAGAGCAAAGGCCGAAAGCACATTCATAAGGTAGAAAAAGAAATGGGCAGACCAGATGGGCCTTGCGATCCTAATCTGCTGTCAGCATCTATGTTTTTATGTCTCCATCATCTTCTTCTGTGAATATGGGGCAGAAGTATTTATTGAGGATGGTCACCTTCTCAATGTCTTTCTCCACTACTCTGCCTCACTCTTCCCTACTTCTCACAATTTCTCCCCCTCTTGCTAATATACCTAAAGAAGACCTTCCCTCCTTCTTTCACTGATTTAGCTAGCTTTTCCTTGGTTTCAGCCTTTTTTACCCGTATTGCCTTGTTCTCTTCCCTTTGTTTTTCCAAGTATTTTTGCCTGTCCTCCTTGCTTTGTGTTGCCTTGTACCTCAGAAATACCATATTTTTTCCTCTTACTAGCTCTGCTACTCACCTCAAGAACCACAGTGGTTTCCTCTTTCTTTTGCTCTTTGCTGCAGGGCCTGGCGCAATGGTTTGCTGCTAGGTGCAGGGCTTCCCCTATCTTATCCCTGTATTTGGGGTGTTTTGTATGTAGGCTTTACATTTATGATATTGATGGTCACAAGCAGTGTTGTTTATTTATTATTTATTTAGTTTTTATTGACCAGGTAGTGCACTAGACAATAAAATACCTATTTTCAGGCACGATCTGATAGATTGCAAGGTAACAAGGCAAAAGCTAAAACAGCAGGGTATACAAATAAATGCTGTGAAATAATTAAACAAGGTAAATATGCAAAATAGTATCAAGCAGAGATCAACAATTCATCAGGCAGCAGAAACCAGCAAGAAATAGTACCACATGTTTGATACAAACAAAAATTATAGCCCGGGCTAAGGCATAAGAGAAAAATGAACAGACAAAAAAATAAGAGGAATAAATAACCATTAGCAGAATCTCAAGCAGTAACAAGTCAGCAAGTTGCCAAAAAACAGTAATGGTACATCATGTTTGATACAGGCAAAACACCAATGAGCAGACAAAATGAAGAAAGTAATAACCATTGGTAGATTCAGGAGCAGGAACAAAAGTCAGAATACAAATTGAGAGTCAAGCCAGGAGCATGAGCTTATGTCAGAGGACCTCAGAAAATTGAGTAGTTTTCTTCTGAATACGAGGTGGGACTGGCAGACCCAAAGGAGAGAAGGTAGGGAGTTCCATGCCCTGGTGCAAAATGGGTGAACACCTGCTCAACCATTTTGGAGTAGCACTTGAGTAAGGCCAGAAGGGCCTGATCTTTAGAGAACAGGGAGTAAGCTGTGTCAGCAGGAGTGAACATAGAGGCCAGTGAGGCAGGTTAAGAGGACCTGAGGATATCATCAGTTGAGCACCATAGGATATAGAGGCACCAAGATAGGGGTAGTCAACCCAGACTGGAATAAAGCAAGCATCATTGGTGGGTACGCTGAGAAGCCATTAGGGCAAAATAACACACATTATTATAAGAGGCATTTCATTTTTGAAAGCTGTATGCACCAGTCTGATAAAAAGAGGTGAGCCAATAGCAGAGGTTGGGAAGTAGGACTCCCCCAGCAATAGTAACCTAGCTGCAAGAATCAGGACATATCAGACCATATGGGTGAGCCCAACTTTGGTGTTAACAGACTTGCAGGTATTTGAAATATGCTGCGAGAAGTCTAAACAGGGTCAAGGGTGGCACCAAGGTATTTGAAGTGGTCAGCCACAGAGACGGGGAGCTGTCAAGACAGTGGATGTCTAGGCCAGTTGTACAGAAACATAGAAACATAGACTTTGATGGCAGATAAGAACTGCGTGGCCCACTCAGTCGGCACATTTTCCTAACTACTGGATAAGCTGCAGATCCTAGTTAACCAACAGTCTACTTCCTCCTACCCCCCCATTAGAATTGCCTTATGTTTGTCCCATGCATTCTTGAATTTTCCCACTGTTTTTGACCCTTTTGACCCCACAACCTCCTCAGGAAGGCCATTCCATGCGTCCACCACACTCTCTGTGAACAAATACTTCCTCACATTGCCCCTGGGCTGTCTCCCCCTCTACCTTCAAATTGTGCCCCCTTGTTCTTGCACATCTCTTTTTCTGAAAGATGCTACCATCTTGGACTTTGTTGATTCCCTTGAGGTACTTGAAAGTTTTTATCATGTCCCCCCTCTCCCTCCTTTCCTCAAGGATATACATATTAAGCTCCTTTAGTCTCTCTTCATATGGCTACTAGTGCAGACCCTGCACCATTTTAGTTGCCCTCCTCTGGACTGCCTCCATCTTGTCTACGTCCTTGTGGAGATGGGTTTCCAGAACCACATGCAGTAATCCAGATGGGGTTTCACCCACTATCTGTACGGAGGGGATAACAACTTCCTGTTTTCTACTGGTGATGCCTCTCTCTATTCATCCCAGTATCACCCCAGCCCTCCTTTCTGCCTTCTCACATTGCTTGCCTACTTTAAGGTCATCTGATTTGACTACCACCAGGTCCCTTTCTATTTCTGTTGTAGTTAGTACCTCCCCCTCCCATTGTGTACTCTCTCCTGGGTTTTTGTTTCCCAAGTGCATTACTTTGCATGTCTTTGCATTAAATCTAAGCTGCCATACATTTGACCATTCTTCCAACTTTGCCAAGTCCCTTTTCATCCTTTCCACCTCCATTGTGTATCAACCCTGATGCAGATCTTTGTGTCATCTGCAAAGAAGCTTACTTTTTCTTTCTGTCCCTCTGCAATGTCACCTATAAAGAAATTAAAGATGTCTGGTCCCAGTACTGAACCCTGTGGTACCCCCCTAGTAATCCCTCTTTCTTTGGAGTGGACTCCGTTTACTATTGCCCTCTGTGTCCTGTTGTCCAGACAATTTTTTACACAGGCTACCACCCTGTGACCCACTCCCAGGCTGGTTAACTTGTTTATTAATCTTTTGTGTGAGACTTTGTCAAATGCCTTGCTGAAGTCTATATAGGCCATGTCCACAGTCCCTCACTGGTCTACTACTTTGGTCATCCAGTCAAAGAAATCTATTAGACTTGTATGACTTGACCTTCCTGCTATGAATCCATGATACTTTGGGCCCTGTGCCCTGCTGGCCTCTAGCTACTCAATAATTATTTCTTTCAGAAGTGATTCCATCATTTTTCCTACAGAGGTCAAACTAACAGGTCTTTAGTTTCCTGCCTCTGCCTTGCTCTCACATTTGTGAAGGGGAATCACATCCACCCTCCTCCAGTCCAGCCCACAGGCCTGAACCCTTTGGGGAGACCCAAATAGCATGGCCTGTGTCTTGCCAGAATTTGGATAAGGTGATTCTGGACCAGCCAGTTTTGAACTTTGTGGATGTTGGAGGTGAGTCTTGCATTGATATCAGTCAGGGACTTGGAGCTGGAGTAAAGCACCAAGTCATCAGTGTAGAGAAGTGTGTGACAGTATGAAGTGGTGTTAGGGATATCATTAATAAAGACTGAAAATAGTAGTGGGCCCAGGATGGAACCTTGTTGAACACCAAAGTTTATAGAGGCTAGTGCAGAGAAAGCCTTGTAAAACATAACATATTGTTGGCGGTTACAAAGATAGCTAGAGAAACAGTTGGAGGTGGAGGTGGAGACTCCTAGGGATGCCAGTTTGTGTAGAAGGATGACATGATTAGCCAAATCAAATGCCTTACTAAGATCAATGAAAATAGACCCTGTGAATATGCATTTGGCCATATTAGATTTTATATCACTGGTGAACTCGACAAGAGTAGTAGAAGTGCTGTGAGCTGGCCTAAATCTACATTGAGGCGAGGATAACGGGATAATTTTGTAGGTGATCAGAGACCTGGGAGGAGGCATGTTTTTCCAGAAGTTTACTAAGGGTAGGTGAGATTGTGATAGGGTGGTAGTTTTCAATGGAGTTACTATCACCCTTTCTGAACACTGATATTATCTTAGCCACTTTCCAACTTTTGGGAACAGTGGTAGTGGTAAGAGAGAGAGAGAGAGAGAGAGAGAGAGGTTAAAAAGTTGAGTGACTAGGGAAGCAAGGAGAGGGGCAGCAAGCCTAAGTATTTTACTGTTGGTTCAATTCCATCTGGGATTATGTTCCTGAAGGGGGAGGTGGATTTAAGGAGTCACATAACCTCTCATTGCGAGACTGTCCAAAGGTACTGGGGAGTGATAGGAGAGTAAGTTGGAATGGGGTGGACCTCAGAGTGGAATGAGAAGTGGGACTCAAATTTTGTTGAAATCAGAGATGTGTGTATAGAAAGTGTTAGCAATAGTGGCAGGGCTATTACAGTTGATGTCAACAATAGCTATGTCAGGAGGGGTTTGACCTCTACTGTTAACTAAGAGTCCTTTGATTTGGGTCCAGAAACTCTTGGGTCTGTGGTCAAAGCTTGTAGGAGATCCCTGCAGTACTTGCATTTTGCCAGCCTATTTTCTTTCTTGCAATAATTTATCATGACCTGATAAGTGAGCCAGTTGCTGTACATGTTTTGAAAATAAGTAAGCTGAACTGAGTCAGTGAAATAACATAGAAACATAGACATTGACGGCAGATAAGGACTGCAAGGCCCATCCAGTCTGCCCATTTCTTTTTCCTACCTTATGAATGTGCCATTGGCCTTCGCTCTGTCAATGGCCTATCTATTCATACTCATCTGTATTGCTACCTTATGCCTATCCCATGCCTGTTTGAAGCCCTGCACTGTATTTATATCCACCACTTCCTGAGGTAGTCCGATCCATGCATCCACCACCCTTTCTGTGAAAAAGAACTTCCTCACATTACCTCTTAATCGGCCTCCCTCTAATCTCCTGCTGTGTCCTCTTGTCCTGCTATTTTTCTTATATTGAAACATGTTAGGCTCTTTCACCTTGTTAATGTGTTTGAATGTTTCAGTCATATCACCTCTCTCCCTCCTTTGCTCTAGGGTATACATATTGAGCTCTATTAATCTGTCCTCATATGTTTTCTGATACAGTCCCTGCACCATTTTGGTTGCCCTTCTCTAGACTGCCTCAGTTTGGTTAATGTCCTTGTGATGGTGTGGCCGACAGCACTGCACACAGGACTCCAGATGGGGCCTAACCAGTGTCTTATAAAGAGGGATTATTACCTCCCTCCTCCGACCTGTGATAACCCAACTAATACATCCCAACATCCCCCTAGCCTTACCTACTGCTTTAGTGGTCTGCTTGGATGATTTCAGGTCATCGGTGATGATGATGCCCAAGTTTCTTTCTTCCCTTGTGACTGCTAGCAACTCCCCTCCCAGTCTATAGGTGGCTTCAGGGTTTTTCTTCCCTATGTGCATGATCTTGCACTTCTTTGCATTAAACCCCAGTTGCCACTCTTCTGACCATTTTACCAGTTTATCCAGATCTCTTCTCATTCTGCCCACCCCATCTGGATCATCTACTCTGTTGCAGATCTTGGTGTCATCTGCAAACAGACAAACCTTACCCTCCAGTCCATCTGCAATGTCACTGATGAAGATATTGAAGAGGAATGGCCCCAGGACTGATCCCTGAGGTACCCCACTTGTGACTTGCATCTCTTCTGACTGTATACCATGTACCACCACTCTTTGTTTTCTGCCCATCAACCAGTTTGCCACCCAGTTGACCAACAGCATGATAACAGCATGGAAATGCAAGTCTATGGAACTTGTATAAGGCTTGAGTTAAATTCTTCATTTGGAAATGTTGATCTCTCCCACTAAATCATCACAGCTACTCAGTTATTTATTTATTTATTTGGTAAAGCCCATTAAGCACAAGTGCCTATTTTCAGGGATGACTGGAGAGCACAGGGGCGATTAAGAGACTTGCTCAGTCATACAGTATGCATGTAGAAGTTGTGAAAATCAAACTCAGGTATGCTGGATGTGCCATGAGCATTCACAACTCATTACTTTAACCTCTCAGCAATACTGCCAGCCCATCTTATGTCCTATCTTTTTCTTAAAGGGGAAGTAAACATTGTAGGGGTCGCTCAAATTGTGAAAGCCCATGAAAAGATATTTCAAACAAGGCACTGGAATTTCTTGTAGGTGTTAGGAGTCCTGAAATATGACTATCTAATCTGTAAATCAAAACAAGGCAGCAGCCATTTAAAAACAGAAAGTGATGTCACTGAAGGGCAAGCTGCATGTTGTTAATTACAGCTTGCCCCTCAGTGACATCACTGTTGGTCATATGAGTCAATGAAATGGCTGCTGCTTTGTTTTGATTTACAGATGATTTAGGTATTCATATCTCAGGAGCCCTGACACCTACAGGTAAGCCCAGTGCCTCATTTGAAAGATCACTTTATGAGTTCTCACAATGTGAGTGACTCCTGCAATGTTTACTTCCCCTTTAACTTTAAGGTAAAGCATCTTTAGTTTTAAAAATATGTACAGGCTTGTAAAATAAACAGTTCAATGTGCTTTCTCATATAAAAAAAATAAGTGCACTATCCTATGTAGAAATACAAATAAATATATTGAAAACATGTACACTGGCTATATGCATAAGGGTAAGTTTTGATACAGTAGGTAAGATGTTAAGGTTCCATTTATGTTTTCTTGTATCGGTTGCCCAAGCTAGTTGATTGCATAATCCTCTTTTCCAGAACAGCAGGACTCTGTTTGTGATGTCCAGACTCTTACATGTTTCCTACTGAGGTCAAACATTTGGAGAAGGCAGGGACAAGCATACACAATCCTGGTGACCTTCAACCATGTTAAGAGCCTTGTCCAAGAATTACTTTTCTCAGCACAATCAGAGTGGTTCTTGGCTCAGCTGTCTCCCTGTTCAATTACTCATTTTTTTCTTGTTAATTAGCTAGAACTGCTGACTACCAACTGTCAGTGATGCTTTTGCAGACTTGCTGGGTTTCATATCCCTGCCATTAGTAATGATTGGAAAACAAATAGTTTTGTGTACAGAAGTATCAAGCTGCTGCATTACCTTATTGTTATTAGTTCCTTGGATGTGAATCACCTGGTGGTAATTAAAGTGGAATTCACTTTTCATCTTACAATACCCCCTGTGCAGTAAACATGCTGTATAATAATAATCATAAAATAACTAGCATGAATGTTCAAGAAACAGTACCTGTGTTTTTTTTTAGAGTCTCCACCATTTTTCAGCATACAATATGCCTCATAAATGGGAAATTCTTGAACTGTTTAGGTCACTGATAAGATCACCAGTTGGTTCATTACAGAACATACAGTACCTCATTAAAGATACTAAAATGTATATATAATGTACATACTCTGTATTTCTTTAATGCACAGTAGCACCTGACAGGATCAAGCACGTGGTCTCATCCAATTCTGCAGAATTTTGTAGAATTCTGCAGGAAACAGTTCAGTTCAATAACTATTAATCCCTTTTGTCCTGCAAGAATCTATAACATTTTTACCACTACACCTGAACCTGTCAGATGTTTTGTGCATGTACAAATAAGTCAGACAGGATGCATTGCACTGTGATAAGCATGTTGGACTTTCCTGTGTGACAAATTGGAGTAATTGCCATAGGATTACATTGTGGTCCTGCAGAATTCTGCTACTTACCACTAGTCACTGGCAGAAACTGCAATAAGAGCCTTACATCCTGGCTTACTGTACTGCAGCTCAGGAATATATCTGGACCACACAAGATGAGAAAAAGCATTATTTAGAGGTCAAATCAAGGTAAAAAAAAATAAATGTTTTGACTTGATCTCATTTATTTATTTACATTGTTAATTATTTAGGTATTTATTTTTAAATGAGTGACTGGGACAGACACATTCAGAAGAGGCTCATTTTCAGGTATGACTTCGGAGAAAGGTTTACTGAAGACTTGGAAACAAAAGTCAGTTAATGCTGTCACAAAGAATATTGATAACATCCAACACCTGGTTACAAGTTTTGACTACACTGCAAAAAACTCTGAGACGCAGACAGACAAAAAAAAAGGTTAGCTAAATTAAACAAATGTAACACAGAAAACATGCAGTGACTATAAGTGAGTGTGTTTCGAATAAAGTGCAACCTATATACAATTGTATAAATAAAGTATGAAATTCAGCATACCCAGGATGCAGTAACACCATAGGAAAGTAATCTAATGGTATTGCCATAGGGAAGGAACAGGCCAATCCACTCATACCTGAGGAGTAGGGAAGGGAAGGTGAGCAACACAAAAAGTAGGCAGGCAGAAAGGATTTAAAAGTGGCAGGCAGGAGTGAAGGAAGCAGGATGCTCAAAAGGTGGTTGAGGGTCAAGGGATGGGGGGATTTAATTCTTGAATGGAAATCACATTAGTAGAGTGATTTTTTTTTAACATTAAATGTTGTATTGAAAAGACAGAAAATACAAAAACAATATCCAGGACAATACGAATGGATATGAAGAAGAAAAGCTGAAAACTCCAAGAGGAGAACAGCACAATACCAGAAGTAAACAACCAAACAATCTATAAACACACACAAACAACTTTAACAGTGAACAATATTTTAACCAAGTACTATAAAAAGCTGGTCAGGCAAACTAAATCACACCACACAAACCATTTACCAATACTGAAAGGAGGTAAAACAACCCATCATGTGAGCCTGCAAAAAAGTAGATCCAGGCAAAAATAGTGAGCGATAAAACAAAGGTAACTGTAGGATGCGGTGGGACAAAAAGGGGGGCAAAAGATAGATGGAAAGGAGAGAAAATAGACCTCCGAGTCCCCAAAAAGTATAATTTTTTTGATTGAAGAAGCTGTGTACTAGACAAGAGCATGGGACAGTGGACATTGATTTGCTTCTTTACTGGAATGGCATGCGGCAGAACGCTCAGGAAGAGACTGTTAGGCACTGACTCTGAAGCAGATAACAGTGCATTGGTTCAGCAAGAGGGGGCATGCTCTAGCTACAGATGTTGCCTCAGCCCTGGGAATTAGGAAGTGCAAGATTAGACCTGACAGACAGACCATCCATTTGAGCAGCAATCATTTGGGGCACATTTTGTGACTTGGGCCCTTTCTGTAAGTAATGGAGGTTGTAAAATTAATAAGAGAAATGTGGCCACAAACTGCAGTGATTTTGTCACTCATGATGCAATGGAGGGTGTTATACAATGCCCACAGTGGGGATGCAGAAGAGAATTCAAGGAAAAAAGAAGATGAGCAGGACAGCAATGTTATACCTGGAGTGAAGGCTGTTATCTGAATGGCTCATGTCTGTATCAAGCAGATGGGGTGCATTTGTAAGAAATTATATTGGCAATCTACGGTGGCAGCCAGAGATTATTAATGATATTTCTAGATATCTCACTGTGCATTCCTATCAAAACAAATGGTATTTTTCTGTGATATCTCTAGATACATTGCAACTTATCTATGGCTGCTGCTGTAAGAGTGAAGAAGCAGTATGGCAGGCATTCTACATGTTGACAGCCCATAATTCTGAGTGTCAAGACTGACAATCATTGTAATGGTGGAAGGCAGTCCTGTGGCTAGAAAATCAAAATGGAAAGAGGGAAAAATATTGGTAGTGACTACAAGCATTCCGAGATTTGGGTCTGCCAGCACTGGGTCCATATCATGGATGTTTTATGGAGACAGGGGCCAGTGACATGATCTAGTCCCTGGTCAACATCAGGGGCATGGTGGGGAGGGGGTACAAGAAGTTTTACTACATTGGGTAATTACTAGCTTATAGATATGAAATGATTTACATTGGGCATACCTGGTGCTTTCCTCGAAAAACTGTTGAGAAGAAATGGTGCTCAAATCGGCTTTGTTTGTAAACTTAACATGCATGAAGGGAACAGTGTAAAAAATATAGAAGTTTGCACAAAATGTTATGTTGTGACTGTAACAGTGTATATAAAAATTGTACTGGAGTAGAATAAAGTAAAAGGCAACAACACTACAAACTACTGAAATATGGACATACTGTAGATATGTCTCAGTTTAATTTGGCTGTTTACAGTAGCAAAAGTCTTACACTTTGCAGGAGGCAGGTTCATTTGTCAGGGCCTCAGACTACCCTTTCTTTTGGACAGTGTCTGGCCATATTAATGCAGGTGCACTGCAGGAGGTGGAGGTTGCTGGTGGAAAGCAAAGTAGGGCTTTTCTTCTGCTGTTATCTTGAAAGTTTTGTCCTTGCCCCCACTGGGTTGCATCGTATTTGGGGTAGTGTAGTGGGAAGAGAATGGCATGTGCCAGCACCTGCACTCAAAGGAGAGCATGTAGAGGAGTATGGGGCCAGATATTCAAAGCTTTGCGCGGTGCGCAAACTGTTTGCGCAGGTTTAGCGCAGGATTACTGCGGGTCTGCTATATTCAAAAGGCCAAATAGCATGCACAAACCACAGTACTGCTGGGCAAACTATAAGTATATGCAAGGGGGGCAAATTGAACATGAACACAGGTGCTATGGTATATTCGGCGACTAGCACCACGCTAAGGTGTTTAGTGCGACTTAGCGCGACCCCTTGCACCGTACAAATTACAGCCAAGGAAAAGCTGGTCTTAACCCTGGACAAACAGCTTTGCATGACATTGTAGCCTAGCACGGCTTTAGCATGGCTTGCTCAACCTTAATATATGACTATGACACAAAGGAAACGCTAGGCATGGAGGAAGCTTGCTGCTCACTGATGGCAACACAATGATGCCAACTGCTGCCTCCAGTCTCAGCCATGTCAGGCAGTATGTGGTGACCCAGTCCCCAGTGGTCACCATGGTAGTGTGGGCATACAGCACACACCTGCAAACAATACAGCTGTGGTGACCAACAGATGCCAGCATACACATGCAGCACTATGGGCATGGTGGGTGCGGAGGGGAAGGCATACTGGTGGGCAGGCCTCACCACAGACTGGGTGTGGCCACAAGGCTATGACACAGCATGCAGCGCACATGGGCCAGTATTGGGAATACCCCAATACCAGTGTGCCTATTCATTTGTTCATACCCCCTGTGATGTAGACAGCCAGCTCTGAGTGCTTGAGTGCTGTATTAATTTTTGTTATTACTGTACGTATAAAATATGTGAAGGGAAGGGTCAGTTCAAGGAAAAGGCTGTTTTACTGGAACTGACACATCAAGACCCCCCAGGGATAAGTTCAAAGGACAGGAGGTATTTTAAACTGCAGAGATCTGGGGTGCAATTACCTTGTCATTTTGCTTTCATCCCAAGAAATAAGATTAGCCATTCATAATGCCCTCAGGGAGATCCTTGAACTTGCATAGTTGCCAGGGAAGGACTTGTGGGGTGGGGTGTCGAAGAGAAGCCAGAATGGACATTGAAGAGGTTTGATGTCTGAGCCAGGGATGACCCAGACGATTCTGGAAGGTCCAATATACATTTCCAGGGAACCCTTGAATTACATGAATACCCTTTCATGTGTAGATACCCAAGGCCCAGACGAGGTTTAGGAGTCAAATACACTTGTGATTTGAATACAGTGACCTACATCAAAAGACTGTTTATATATATGTGTGTGTGTGTGTGTAGCAGAGTACAAACCAGTTCTGAACAGTTAACCTGTGGAGAGGAAAGTCAGTGAGGTCATCTCATATGTTTTTTTAAATATTTTATTTGGAGACCCTGTATTGTAAAATATAGAGTTTGATTCACCAAGGCGGAGTTAGTGACCTCATGAGAAGGCTGGCTCAGAAGTGTGTTTAAGTGCTGAAAGAACCTGACAGAGAGACACAAGAAAATATTTCTGGCTGACACAAGAGAATATTATCTGACTGAGGGAGAATCATCACAGCACTGAAAGAGAGTAAGATTAGACCAGTCTAACTGTATGTATTGTATGAACTGTACTTTTCCTGTTCATTTTAAGGCTGTATGTGTTGGGATATATATATTTGTTCTGTAATTATTGTTCTGTTTTGATATTTTTATAGTAAAGATATTTTTTTTGCAAACAAAACTGCTGGAGTGCCTTGACAATTCTTTTCATTTTAAGTGGAGCTGTTAAAGGTTAAAAGTACACTGTGTATGGGCTTATTGTATACCAAACTGGGAAATGGGCAGAGTTCTCTAAAAGTCTTGCATAGAGTTCCAGGGGTTCATTTGAAAGACCTGGTTGGGTGCCCTTAGGCAAAGATATCTGGGCCCCCGAAGACAGAATTATCTGAGCCTGATAATTGGATATGCTAACAAGAGGTTATCAGTTTGAATCTTTCCTGAGCTTAGACTAAGGTGACTTGAACCCACAAAACAGCCAAGAGGGTTACCTTGTCTGTTCACTGTGCACAAATCATATGCTCAGAGGTTGGCACTTTGGGAGTAGAGGGCTGACTGGCTGAGTGAGTTTGTGACACCCCCAGTCACATACCGAATAGCTGTACATACACCACAGCACACACAGCCAGCCATGTTCATGTCATTATGAACATCCCATGCCAGAGGTGCAGCATCTGTGGGTCACACAACAGTGTGACAGTAATGTCCACTGATAGTACACACCTGCCAGGTGGGCTGGTCACTGTGTACAGTGCAGTGGTCTTCACTACCCTACACACCATAGACATTGCTGTGTCCCTCACACTACTGGTCCCCTTGCTACTGTGGTGTCTGCTGTGCACTGTAGCATGCCCTGCAGTGTGACAGCTGCATGCATCACCACTACTGCCTGTGTCTCTGCTGTGTTGTCCCCTGGGGTACACAATGCTATGCTGTACTGCATACATGTAGCCTGCAGCAACCTTCATGCACTGTCAGACTAACCTAAAGGTGGCGCTGCGGCCAGACCTGGCCAGCCCCTGTACTTTCATACTGACCTACAGGTGGAGCTGTGGGACCTTGCAGTAACTCTGTGCAAAGTGCATGCAAATCAGGGCATAATGAGATGCTAATCTGGATGTTTGCCCAGAGAGACTACCAAAGTAAGCTCATTTGCATGTCACTTTTGAATATGGCAAATCTTAGCACCAGGCAAATGTGTTTGCACAGGGCAAATGGCTTAGCTCCGAACTTATGCCATGCTAACGTGTTAGCGTGGTGCTAACAGTTCAGGAAATATAATACAGTTATGAATGCTGTTCTTTCACATCCGCTGTTGCCTGCAGCTGTACTGGGTCCACGCATCTGCTGGTACACACCTTGGCCACATAGATCACCTCTACCTACCCTCACGTCACTGTGCACTGTGCTGTTGTTGTGGTTTGCACTTCCTGTTTGTGATATTCAGTGCTGTCTTATTCCAGGGCTATGTTTGCCCTGCATGCCCAGCCCAGTGTGAACAGCCTCATTCAATGCTATATTCAGAAACTGTTTGCCCCAGGCTATTCCTTTTGAATATAGCTTGCTTTGTGCTCCGGGCTAAGTTTGCCCATCAGGCAGTGCTACTGTAGCCCCGGGCAAAGTTTTGAATATCTGGCCCTATGTCTCTTCCTTAAGTATTACTTCTTGTGTAGTTGTGTTAGTGGAATCATACTAAGAAATCAACATTATCTCCCCATGTAATTCACAGAACAGAATGCCTGAACAGGGGAGAAGAAAGCATGAGAAAACTGTGGGGAGTGGGGGCAGGAGGGATGAAGAGTGACCATTCAAAAGAAAAGAGTACAATGAAGAGCAAACAGTGGTCAGCCTGAAGGGGGGGGGAGAGCTAGAATTCAGATCATTTGCATACATCAGTATCACTTAGCTGGCATAACAGAAGCAGCTGCTGATGTTTTACCTATGTCGACTCAACCACAGTATTGTCGAGGCTCGGCATAGCAGGATCCCTGATGTCGACAGGTGAAATTTCACCTGTCAGACATTGGTGTGTTTTCTATTAGGAGCTGCACCTCTGAACCCCCCTTGTTGGGGGCTGTGCCTGGTGCCCCCTCTTCTTAAAGATTCCTAACTCCAAGTTGGAGTTATCTTGAAGGGGGGGCAAAAGTCAGTGAAAGGGCAAAATTTTGCCCACGGGTTCCCCACAGTGACAATCTCAAAACCTGCCAAGATTGTCGCTGTGGGGGATTTTTGACTTGTGGGTTTCGCCATGTGGTTGACATACTGCTGCAGATTGAGTGACAATGTATGATGAAGGAAGATTCTTTTGGAATTACATCGGCTTAGGTAATTCTATTTGTCCCCAGTCTATGCAGGACAGAGAATTAAATAGCAGCACAAATATAGAGATCAAAAGTAGTGTGGGGAGGGACTGGTAGGGAACAGATGGAATGTAAGAGGTTGCATCTAAAACTAGTGTCATCAAAGGACATGGATTAGTAGGTGTTTAGTTAGGTTAAGTCCTTCAGGTTGACCTGTGGGACAGTAGGCCCTATTATCAATGGGGAAACAAGCATTTCTAATGAAGAAGAAATTGTAGTGCTGTGCGGAATGTGGAATTCCGCTGTTGAAAGTAACATGGAATGACCATCCCACCAGCAGAATTTCTGCTAGAATTCTGCTAGTTCTGTGGAATTCTGCCTGTTGTGATCCACGGAATACTATTCCATGGAACAGCATTTTCATTGGAAAATCATTCCACAACCATTTCTGTGGAAAATATTGAGATCCATGGAATAATATTCTGTGGAAATGTTGTGGAGAAATTTATTCTGCTTTTTTTTTCTGCAGAATACTACCTTTCCATTTCTGGTGAAATTCAAAGGAATTTCTGCTGAATTTCAAAAATGTCATGAACTTTCATTCTGCCGGTTTTGAAACTTCCACATAGCACTAAGAAATGGCTGAAGAACTTAAAAACACTTTTGCTCAGTCTTCACCAGGTGTCCCAGTTCAAGCTGCATTGTACTCTATGGCAATACAATGACATGCTCCTCTGGTAACTCCAATACTGGTGGAGAACTTGCACTACAAATGGTTCTAGATAAATTAACATCCCTGGAGTTTATAAGGCAGAAGGACCAGCATGCCTGTCACCAAAACTGCTTGAACCAATAGGAGAAAAAATAGCTAGGCCACTACAAAAAAACTCTTTAATACATCCCTGCATGAATAGGAGGTACTCAAGGACTGGGGAATGGCTACCATGATCTCCACATGCAAGAATGGAACCAAGGTTAGCACTGTATGTGTTCTGGGCAACAGCATTAGTACACCCATCATTAGGTCATCAAAATCTGTAATTTGCCACCCCCTCCCCAATGTTTGTTCCCCCTTGGGTTGGACTTCTTAGTAAGGGGGAGCACAGCCCCGCACATGTGGGGGTAATATGTGAAATGAATTCCTAGCACCTTAACGATGGGTGCACAATGACTGGTGTATTCTGAGAGTGGAAATCCCAGGGCTAGTATAGCTAGTTACAGGCCCAAAAGTCTAACTTGCATTGTTTGCAGGATTGTAGAGTCCATAATTAAAGATAGATTGCTGGATTTTTAGTCCCATTTTAGGGACTGCAGCACAGTCACCCCACACCACGAACACTTGCACTGACAAATTAGACCACCTAAAAGGTGGTCTAACTATGTTGCATAACTTCCATGACTTGTGGTGGATAGGGTACCATTTAATGGTGCATCCATCATTATTTTCCATAAAGCAGTGTCAGCTGCTGTAAAAGCTGTTAAACATTTATTAGAAGCAACCAAATGTTTTTCTGCATTTACACTACAACAAGCAAGCACTAAGACCGTAATCATCACCTGTGGCAGGACATCTGAAAGTCTACTCCAGAATACTTTAGATTCTAACTGAAACTAACAATATAGCGTAGAGGAGAAGCAACATGGATTCACTGAAATTATATCACACATAACCAATCTGTTATTATTTGGAGTCAGTAAACAAGGTATTGGATAAAGGCTAACTGGCAGATGGTATCCCACTTGACTTTACAAAGGTATTCAACCTCATCACACAAATGCTAGCATTACTGAAATGAATGCCATGGACTTCAGCAACTATATTATGCAATGGATTGATTCTGGGTTTCAGGATAGGGTCCAGAGGCTCTATCCAAATAGTGTTCCATCCATAGAGGGGAACTATAACAAGCAGGGTATCAGAGCGATCTGCCCTGGGACAAATCATATTACCAGTTGTTATCAATGCCTAAATATAGGCACAGCAAACTAGCTGGAAAATGTGTGGATGATACCAATCTGGGAGGCCAAGTAGATTTCTCAATCATAAATAAACCTATCCAGGAAGATCTTGATAGAGGACGTAGTTGGGAAGCAAACTGGGGGGATGTGGTTTAACATGGACAAATGCACCATACTACATCCAAGCACAAGAAATACAGTGGCCAAATACTTCATAAATGGAATTAAATTAAAGGCAATGGAAGATGAGAGTAACTTCAGGATAATCAAGGATTGCAATGTGAATTTAAGAAATAACATAGTACTCTTATAGCACTTGTGGAATTGAATTCCTTACTTCATGCGGCCTTGGACAGGGATGAGACAGCTGCTGCTATATTTCTATATTTATCAAAAGCCTTTGACCTCATGCACCAAGGTCACCTGCTCTCCAAACTTATGGATATTGGATTCATGGATGGATCTGTTTCCTCGATTAAAAGTTATTTGAGCTGTGGGAGACAAGAGTACTATTAGAAGTTGTCATGTCTCCCTTAGGGAATGATACAGGAGTTCACCATGGATCAACTGTGTGACCTTTGTTATTTAGTATTTTTGTTAATAATTTACCTTTAGTTACTTCTGTTTCAAGGATTTTATGTATGGTAATGATATGGTTTTGTGTAATGGTGGGTTATACTGTGATTGCCTAACTGTTGAATCACATAAGGAGTTTCACTTAGTGAATAAGTGGTTGAATGATAATGGATTACTTTTAAGTGTGTCTAAAACTAAATTAATGTAATCTGGAATGAGGAAACAGTTATCTGTTATACCTGGTCATCTCACTATTAAAGATGAGCGTAATGTAGAAATTGAGAGGGTTGTTTGTTTAAATATTTAGGTTCTTAATTGGATAACTAGTTGTTATATAGATTTTAGGTTAATTTTGTAGTTAAAACAGTAAATATTCATTTGGGTTTACTTTATAGAATATGGGATTGTTTTTCATTTAGTTCAAAGAAGGTTTTGGTACAATAGTTAATTCTATCAGTGATGGATTACGGACTTCCATTATACTCTTCAGCAGCAGAGAATACATTACACAGAGTAAAAATTGACCATGATAATGCTTGCACTTTGTTTTATCATGTCCCAGACTGACTCATCATTGTATATGATACTCTTCATTAGATTGGTCTTCATTTTAATATCATTGTTTTTTTATCATAGATTGATTTCACTATGGAGATGCTGGCATGCAGCAGTCAAACTCAACTTTAAGGATTTACTCTGCAGGGGCAAATCTGAATTCTCTACCTGTTCTGTGTCTGCACACAATCTAAAATTACCATTATATAGTGTACATCATCCTTGGCACAACATTCTTTTGTTTATAAAACTTTTAAGGATTGGTATTCTCTCCCATCTGATTTGCATCTACTTACAGTGGGCCCTATGCACAAAGGTGTGGAGTGGCTATGTGCCATGTATCTTGGGCATGTAGCCACCACACACCCATTGTGCCACCATGTGGGATGCACTAATGGGGGGTGCGCAGATCCAATGCACCCGATCCCCCATGGCCACAGACTGCACCACACCAGGGGAGTGCCTGGGGCATGCCAGCAGCATGCAGTATTCATTAAACTGCATAGTGCTGGCCACAGGGGTGTGAAGAGTGGTACTGGGTATGCCAGCTGGGACCAAGCATAACCCAGTATGTGCCCCCACAGATGCCACCGCCAGTCATGAGAGGACCGGGAAACATCCTGTAGTGCCTCCCCATCCCACGAGGCTGATCAAGAGGGCTGTGGCAGCTAAGCTGCAGCACCGGCAGCATGTCTGGTGCCCAGGGGTGTCAGTGCCATGGGGGTTGGGGGCCACTGACAGACTCCCAGGACAAGGCTGCACCATGCGGGGGGGATGGTGTCCCATGCCAGACTGTCAGAGATGTGTGGTCATGTGGGTCCAGCTGCCCTCAGGGGCTATGCATGACCTGAAATTGTGTCTATGGGTGCAAGGGATCGACTCCTGGACTCAGGATGGGCATCCGATTGGATGCCCGCCTGGGTCCACGACTCCACCTCCAGCCACCCTGTGGAGTCCTGTGCACTGGGGGGGAGAAGCCATGGACAGGTGGCTGGTGTTGGTGAATGCTGGTATGGGTGTACCTGTCCATGGGTGCACAGCTATGCAGGTGGGGTACGTGGCTTTTCCGCATACCCCCGTCTGCTTCAAGCATAGTGCCCAGTATGTTTTATACTAATTTAAAACAGTGTTGTATAAACAGCTCAAAATGTAATTGTTATAGTCATGCTTGATACTAATTTGTACTAACAGTACCATGAGATAAGAGCACCAACAAAAATGGCACTCAACACAATGGCGAGAACATATTGTCGAGAGTCAAAAGAGCGAGCCACAGAACACCGACCTCCACAATCCACGATTTGTTCTCAGCAACTCTACTGTGCTAAAGTACTGTATACTTTACAATTAATGCATGGGGCTGCACCCCTGCACCCCCCCAATTTTAATATAATCAGCTCCGGGGGGGGCATGACAATGAGGGAAAGGGAAATTTGGGGGGGATAAAGTTGGCACAACAAAAAAAAAAACTCTATAGCCAGTCACAAATCTGAGTCCATCAGAATCACAGGCTGTGTATCTAACCACTACACCAGACAGCCAGCTCAGGATTGCGCTCATCCAGTATACCACCATATACTGCATAACTCCTCATCCCTACACTCGCAATCTCGCTATCCTTCCCATGGGCTATTAAGCACACATAGCCCATTTTACAATTGCTGTTTTGACATCTACCAAATTACCTCACACTTATTGATTCGCCCATATCATGGGTCATCATACTAACCACTATATTATTACCCTTTTGGGATATTATACTTGTATTCTCTGTAACTTTTGTTATGTGTCTGGGTTGTCCATGAAAATGGTGATTTATGCTCTTAGACTTACTCAGTTACCAAATTGTAATAAAATAAATAAATAAATAATGAGGACCTCAAACTCTAAACAACATGAAGTAGTAGTTAATAGGTCAAGTAGGGCTCTGTACCACATGACTTAAACTTTACTAGAAGCAATGAAAAATCAATAGGCACTACTGTATATAAAATGTATGTAAGATAGCCAGCCCAGTGGCACTAAGGATTGGGGCACTGGATCTCACACCTTGCACCACACCAATGACTCAGGTTCTGGAATGAGCCTGGGTCATTGGGGGTTGGCAGCGGGGAGGGTGAGGAGCTGGATTGAGCTGCCACAAAGTGGCTCTCCTCTCAGGAGGGCTGTAGAGTTCCCCTTCTCTTGGCTGCCTCCTGGTGGAGGACAGGTGGTAGTGCCAAGCTCTACAGGAGCCCTGGTGATCACCAGATGTGGAGTGGAAGGAGCCAGTACTGGCACAATGGGGAGCATGCACGCCTTCACATGCATGCATCACCATTTACTGGGGTCCTGGTATCATGGAGAAAAGCACAAAAAATGTATAAAAAGGATATGGAAATAAAATATGTATGTAAGGCCTTAATTGGACTTCATTCCACAATTCTGGGCACCACATCACAGAAGGGACATAAGTCATGTGAAAAAAGTGCAGAAGAGAGCTACTAAACATATCTGGATCTTTGATGATACACCTTACCACAAGAGACTGAATAAATTAGGGAAGTTTACTTTGGAGTAAAGAGGGATAATGTTTGATCTTCTATTACCATATGATATTATAAGGGAGACCTCTATGTTGGCTAAACTAAATCTGGAGTTTAACCAGGAGACCCCACCTACGTGAAGACATAACAGACAGCTTAAATGTATGTAATTCAAAACTAACAAAAAAAACATTTTCCATTTTCTATGTTTGTTGTGCTTTTTTGTTTCTTTTTTTATCTCTAGAACTATCCACGTTGGTCTGTGCATTCTCACTTTGGCCTGCTATCTGCAGCCTAGGAGGTGAGAAGCAGACTGGAAGGGATCTTTGGTGTGTTGGGGTAGCTGGGGACTGATTATATCTCAGGAGAGTGAGACCCTAATCCCACCCACCCCATCCCACTCTCCCAGATTACTCCAACCTTATGCTATGTAGGACATGCCCCAGGTAATCAATCACACATCTGTGCATAGTAACTGGGGGTTACACAGGAGACTGATAGTCATGGAGACAGGAGTGGGAAATGATTTCTTAATTAAATTGGAAAAGGGTACTGGTAGTAGACCTGGGAAATGGAGAGGCCAGGAGGAGGGAGAAGGCAGGACCAAGTAAGAGGTCAGCTATGGGACGAAACTGCATGGCTGAGTAATGAGCTGTGGACAAAAGGGGGTTGTGGGGGGGCTGTCTCATGACAGAAAGCCAAAGAATTTGCACAGACAGCCTAGGGGCCAGGCTAGGAGGGGGCAGGAAAGCATTAATGGAGTCAAGACTACCATACAAGCCAGGACCAAGGGAACTAGAGTCAGAGAAGTGGACAGTGGTCAACAGCAAAGGGATGACAATGCCTAGGGGGAGGTGGAAAAGTAAGGCAACAAACAGAACACTGGGGTAGAGGTTCAAGGCAGGACCATAGATAGCTGTAATAAGTATATTCTCAGTGTTGGGGAGCCTAGAGGGACAGGGGCTAGAGGAACACAAGGAAAGGATAGGGGAGGAGTGGGGTAAAGGAGACAATGGAACTTCTAGGTAGGGGAGTACAAGAAAGGGGAGAGAGGGGGCAACAACTAAGATGCATGGAGTGGAGGGGCAAGGAAGGGTAGAGGTGAACAAGTGGGGGCGGAAGGGGTGAAGAGGCTGGATCAGGCAGAGGGGAGGGAAGGGGAGTAGGAGGACAAACAGCAGGGATGGGGAGGAGGGGGCATTGAGTTTGGTCCACGCAGTGTGTGAGAAGGGTAGTGGGGGATAATAGGAAAAATGGGCTGAGGAGAGAGAATGTGGCCTACTGGTGGGATGGGGAAGAGGGTGGGAGAGGAGCAAAGGAGGGACCAAAAGAAGATATGGGAGAGGTGGAAGGTAAAAAGGACAGGGACAATGATCACAATAAACAAGACTGTGACCAGGAGAGAGGGGAACAGGTGGGGGGGGCAAAGGGGGGAAGGTACAGTCATAGTCTTAGGGGACTCAATTCTGAAAGGTGAGAAATGGGGAGGCAAGAATACCAGGAGGGGACATATATGGGTGGAGTGCATGCCGGACATGATGGCAGGGAGTGTGGGGCAATTTCTGCATAAGGTTGTGGGGAAGGGACAGGACAAGTCTCCCATTGTAGTACACCTGGGCATAAATGGCCTTGCAGAGGGCACAGTCACAGAGGTCCAAAAAAGTTTTAGGGAGGTGTGTAGACTATGCGAGTTGGCAGGGAGCTCAGTCACCTTTTCAGAACTTCTCCCAGTACCCAGGGCTAGCACAGTTAGGAAACAGAGGATAGAGGAGTTCAACATTTGATTGGGGCAATGGTGTCAGTCAAAGTTAGGGTCAGTGGGGGAGTGGGGTGATACATGGCAGGACAAGATGCTCTATGCCCCAGACTAGCTTCACTTGAGTAGGGAAGGCACAGCAGTCTTGAAGCAAGGAGGAGGGAGAATTCAAAGTGGGAGAGTAGCAGAGGGGACTAGGGATAGGCAGAGATGGGGGAGGGACAAATTGGAGGGTGGTCTCCTCAAATGCAAGAAGCTTGAGAAACAAAACTGCTGACCTGCAGGCACTGATGGCAGAAGGAGAGGTGGACATAGCTTCCATCTCTGAGACATGGGCCACCCAATACCAGTACAGGGACCTAGTTTATTTATTTATTTATTAAAATGTTTCACCAGGAAGGCATAGTGAACAACATGTTGCTCATCACCCTGTGTGACATGGGGGTAGGGGAAAATGGGGAGTGAGTATAGAAATATGGTACAATAACATAATAGAGGATAAAATTACATACCAATACATACAATACAAGTGAGTAGACTGCACAGAGAGCAATAACATAGAGGAATGCTAACAATTTTGGTCTAAGGAACTGGGTGATAAAACAACAGAAAATAATTACAGTAATTCAACCTTTGCTACAGAATGCAAGTACTAAGTAACTCCTAGCTGTATAGGATTGACTGAATGGACTAACTAGTTATCTGAGCTATAGTACATCAAGTACCGAGGAGTAACTCAGACAGTACAAAGAGATTTGGGCAACCATAAAATAGGGCTGAGTAATGAAGGGGAGGGGAGAGGAAGAGGGGAGTCATAAGAAGAGGTGGGGGTCAGGAGATAGAGACAAAGCAAGGTTCACCCTATCAGATTATGAGTACTCATCCAGGGGGGTGAATAGGGATAGAAAGAGGAGAGGATGTGAGCATAGAAGGGTGATGTGGGAGGAGGGAGACAGTGAGGGGTGAGCATGAGTGGTGGAATTGGGGGGAGACTAACCAGTTCAAACCCCTTTAGGATGTTGAGAACCCTGCCAAAGGATGAAGCAGACACAAGAAAGGTGACCTTAGTGCC